>WNWU01000046.1:4265319-4280835 GCA_012654045.1 Ptyas mucosa | reverse complement strand
TATTATTATTATTATTATTATTATTATTATTATTATTATTATTATTATTATTAAATTTGATTTATATGCCGCCCTTCTCCGGAGACTCAGGGTGGCTTACAATGCGTTAAGCAATAGCCTTCATACTTTTGTATATTTTATACAAAGTCAGCTTATTGCCCCCACAATCTGGGTCCTCATTTTACCTACCTTAGAAAGGATGGAAGGCTGAGTCAACTTTGAGCCTGGTGAGAATTGAATTTATAGTAATTGCAGGCAGCTGATCTTAATAACAGTTAATGACACTGCTTTAGTCTGCTAAGCCACCAGAGCTCCTGGAAGAGGTTTACAGAGTCAGCCTCTTCCCCCCAACAATCTGGATCCTCAGTTTACTGGCCTCAGAAAGCATGGAAGGCTGAGTCCAACCTTGAGCCCGGTGAGATTCGAACTGCCAAATTACAGGCAGCCGGCAGTCAGCAGAAGTAGCCTGCAGTACTGCATTCTAACCACTGGGCCACCGCAGTTAGATAGGTAGATCATAGCTGACTCCTGCAATAACCCTTAATTGTTTTTTTTTTCTTTTTTCCATTTCCACCTCCCCATACAGTGCCTGCCTCACATCGTAAGTTTCCCTCAAGGCCTCTTCACTCACGAAGAAAAGCAGGAGAATTGTGTTTTTCCACCTTGGCATCTTTCAGATGTGTGGACTTCAACTCCCAGAATTCCCCAGCCAGCACAGGAAGGAAGGGAAGAGGGTTTTCTCCTTTGCAATCACTTCCTTCCATTTTTTACATTACATACAATACACCTGTGTAGACTCCAGGTGGATCAAGGTCGTGGAGACAGTTCTATAAACAGGCAGCTGCGAACTTCCACATTATCAGTAACTCAATGGAAGGTTCCTCACTAGATCAGTGGAAGATGGTTGGAAAACGAGCATCTCCACTCTCATGTACAAGGGGAGGATGTATTGGTTGGTTCCAAAGGAGAAATAGTTTGGTTGCTGAAATGCTTGCAGCCCTATCTTTTTCCTCTTAATAAATCTTGTTAAAGAAAACTTTTGAGAGTCTGGATTGGAAAAGAATCGCTTTGAGTCTTAGGCAGCAGCTAAGATTCTTCTGACTTCTCACATACAGTCGTGGCCAAAATTGTGGAAACCTTTTGGGAAAAGTGTATTTTTGAGGTTTGATGACTAATAACACCACTTTTTTAAAAAAGAGTTTCAAGATAATCCTATTCCACTGCTGGAATGGCCTGGGAAGAGCCCAGACCTTAACCCAATTGAAAATTTATGGAGCCGACTAAAGATACTTGTTAGTCAGAAGCGACCCAGCAATAAAACCCAGTTAATAGAAGCCATCCTTCAATCTTGGTTTCACATTAGAACAGCTGCGGAACTAAAAGACTTGGTTCACTCCATGGGAAGACGTTGTAAGGCCGTCATTCATGCTAGAGGTTACCCAACGAAGTATTAACTGACATGGTGGTCATTTTTGTATATCTCGTTTTTCACTTCTCTTCTTTATACTGTAACTGCTATTCTAATAGCAAATCCTTCATGAAAGGTATTGCATTACATTCTTGATTCAATTATCTTTCCGTTTGATATATAATTTTATGGTACTACTGCCAAAAAAAAATGGTGTTATTAGCTAGTTTTAGAAAATACACTTTTGGCCACTACTGTAGGATGGCAAAACCCAGTTTTGGGAAGACAAATGGAAAAGGAAACGGATTCCTTCACCTGAAGGCCCAGGTAATTTTGGCTTACTGTAATGTGCTCCAGGAATTGAGCAAGTTTGTGTTTCAGTACCAAAGTTCACCTCTGGAAATAAGTTGGCTCCAGTTGCTCCTCCCCCCTCAGAACTCAATCGGGTACATCTTTTTATTATCAATAATAATAATAATAATAATAATAATAATAATAATAATAATATTTTTATACCGCCCTTCTCCCAAAGGACTCAGGGCGGTGTACAGCCATATTAAAACAAACATATACCCATAAAATTTAAAAACAGTTTAAAACATATAAAATTTGGCCCTTATGTTAAAAGCTACAAACACCCAATTTAAAATTCATTTTGGCCTTGAAAGGGCCTGAAAGCTCGATTGACAGAGAGGCTGCTCAATTATCCATCATCCCCTCCCGATGGAGCTCCTTGGTAGAACAGAAACCCATGCAGAGAAACAAAGGATAAACTCTTCCATTAGCAGAGGTGTGCTTTTGATTCACCGTCGGAGCCTGCAATTAGCGCCTTGTGATATTCTCAGCCGTTCCCGGGTGGCGCCCAGTTTAGAAATGGTTTCGATTAAGTGATTGATTCGGCAGCCAGAGATATAGGAATCCTTTGCGTCGCCAGGTTACAGACCCAGGCGCTTTTCTGCACGAGTCAAGAGACAAGATTTGAAGGACTGCTTGGTTCATCGCTTCCAAGCACTGGTGCCAACAAGCCCAGCGGCTGGGAGCTTAATCTTGCATCTTGCAGGATTGGTTATCTTTGTAAAAACAGTATTATCATATTTGCCTCTGGACAAAATATCTTCTTAAGTTGCATTCAACTAAATCTCTAGCATCCTTCCTCAGGGTTCTAGCTTCCATGCTCAGTTTCAGGATACAGAAGAACAGGAGAGGAGAGGAGAGGAGAGGAGAGGAGAGGAGAGGGGAGGGGAGGGGAGGAGAGAAGAGAAGAGAAGAGAAGAGTTGGAAGGGACCTTGGAGGTCTTCTAGTCCAACCCCCTGCTTAGGCAGGAATCCCTACACCACTTCAGACAAGTGCTTATCCAACATCTTCTTAAAAACTTCCAGAGTTGAAGCATTCACACAACTTCTGGAGGCAAGTGGTTCCACGGATGAATAGTCCTTGACTTACCACCATAACTGAGCCTGGAATTATGGTCTTGAGTTGTGGCAGTCGTTAAGCGGGTCACCATTTGGCCGCACCCAATTTTATAAGCTTTTTTTTTTTTTTGCAGTGGTTGTTAAGTGAACCCATTTTAGCCTCCGGGTGTTTTTTTATGCAAGAAACTGATGTTGGTTTCCAACAAAAAGTGTTGAAAATCAAGTTTTATATGACCGCAGGTCCCTGAAAAGGGCCAAAATCTGATCACATGACCACAGAGGGTGGGATGCCTTCAGAACTTCAGAAACAGGATCATACGTAGCTCTGGGGAGGCTGGTTCTAGTCAAGGACTAGCTGATAGTTGGCACAAGTGAATTGCAGGGCTGAGTACCTTCCACTTCTGAATGGTAGTCACATTAAGTCACAATGTGGTTTCTTTGTTTGGGCATAGCATGTTGGGCATAGCATATCTATCTATCTATCTATCTATCTATCTATCTATCTATCTATCATCTAGCTAGCTAGCTAGCTATCATCTATCTACTATCTACTATCTATCTGTGTGTGTGTGTGTTTTATAGGGATGTACACACACACACATACATATATATATACACACATATATACACATACATATACATCTCTGTGTATGTGTGTGTGTTTTATAGGGATGTGGTGGCTCAGCAGCTAAGGCTGAGCTTGTCGATTGAAAGGTTGGCAGTTCAGTGGTTCGAATCCCTAGTGCCGCGTAATGGGGTGAGTTCCCATGACTTGTCCCAGCTTCTGCCAACCTAGCAGTTCAAAAGCAGGCAAAAAATGCAAGTAGAAAAATAGGGACCACCTTAGGTGGGAAGATAACAGCGTTCCGTGCGCCTTTGGCATTTAGTCATGCCAGCCACATGACCACGGAGACATCTTTGGACAGCGCTGGCTCTTCAGCTTTGAAACAGAGATGAGCACCACCCCCTAAAGTCGGGAACGACTAGCACAGATGTGCCAAGGGAACCTTTACCTTTACCTTTGTGCAAGGGGCTTCAAGTGGTAGACTGGCACCTGTGAGGAGGCTACACAAACCACCCAGAAGGAGATCTCAACTTTTTAAAAAATGTATATATATATTGAGGTCACACGGTTTTCTTTATTACTTCAGCATCTCAGAGCATTTACAAATTTGAAGAAAAAAACCTGTCGTTTTTGTAAGTGGCCTAATCTCGCTGTTACGCAAACCCAGCCTATGAGATCATCTCCAGAAACCTTCACTGAGTAAATTTATATTCCTATTAGAAAATCTGCATGACTGCTGTAGTACTATGCAATTCCCAGCTCTATTTTTGCACCTTGCTGCTGTTGAGAAAGTGATTTAGCAACAAACAGATAGACAATGTTGGTTTTACTAGGTCTACCTTTCATCCCTCCCTTCCTCCACCCCCCCCCCAAAAAAGGAATCAAACTTTCTGGCTTTTTTTATTTTATTTTATTTTTTTAATTAATTTTATTTAGTTATAAAAAAGGAAAAACAAACAAGTACAAATATGACAATACACAACATATACAACAAATAAACGTAGATCAAGTCTTACGACTTGTATTTTGGTTAATCACATTGGTAAACTATATTCCTCTCTATATATTTCTACACCTTTAGTTATATAACGATATTTTGAATTCTCTTTTTAATTTATTGTTTTCTTAGTTGGTACTCAATTCCTGTCTAATTAGTCCATTTCCTTTAGTGTGATCCTATTTTTGTTTTATTTTCCTTTTCTCCAGCCAATCGTACCATTTCTGCCATACCAGGTAGTAATCTGTTTCCTCTTTTTCTTGCATTTCTTTTGTGAGTTTATCCATCTCTGCGCACTCCATCACTTTTAATATTATTCTATCTTCTGATGGTATATTTTCATGATCGTTTCCAGCTTTGTGCAAAAATGATTCTTGCCGCTGTTAAGATGTGGATAATTAAATATTTTATTTCCTTTTCATAATGTGTTGTGAATACTCCTAATAGGTAGGTTTCTGGTTTCATTGATATTCTCCGACCAGTATTTTCTTCTATTTGATTTTTAACCATTTTCCAGAACTGTTTCACTTTATGGCAGGACCATCACATGTGATAATATGTTCCTTTTCGTGTTTTACATTTTCAACAGTTTGGAGAGGTGTTGGAGAACATTTTGGCTAGGCGCGCTTTCTGGCTTTTAAACCAGTGGAAGATGGGTCTCCTGCTGAGTTATCGGTAAGTAAATACTGTACATTGAAGCTGGTGGCTACACTTAATCCAAGTGTAATAAAAGATAGGCTGAAACTCACAACGCTTCCTTTAAGAACAGAAGAGCAAGGCTCCACACATACCTTTATTTCTGTGGTTCTGTGAAGCATCCCTCAAGGCAGAGTGACACATTTCCTGAGCGGCAGTAACAGTCTAAAAAGAGGATGTGGTTGACCCCAAACCAGCTGTGACTGGACATCAAGGAGTTCTGGAAACCTAACTGGAATACAGCTCAGTTCACCATGTAGCTCCAATTGTCTCATCTTTTTTTTTCCCTCTCCAAAAAGCTCAAGGCTGCAACCCCAACATTTTTGGTATCCTCAACTTATTATCTACTGGACTGAAAACAAAAAAAACTTTGGTCTAAGTTAGGGGTCTCCTCAGCTTTTCTGGCTGAGGAATTCTTGGGAGTTGAAGTCCATAAGTCTTAAAGTTGCCAAGGTTGGAGACCCCTGGTCTAAGTGGTCTCACTTAGGTTGAGCAAAATGGGTTGCCCTAATTTGGTCTTGAGACTGAAGACGCATCTAGACAGCTGGTGTAACATTTACATAACTCTCTCCCATCTGTTTCCTAATGGGGTTGATGAGTGTTGATATTCTCGTAATGCCATGCAGGCAAGTTAAGGTGCGATGATGAATGGACTTCCTGCCAGTGAGACAAGCATTCACCAGTCCAATATCTCAGGGGCTGCCACAAAGAAAAGGGGGGTCAGCCTATTCTCCAAATCACCTGAAGGCAGGACAAGAAGCAATGGGTGGGAACTAATCAAGGAGAGAAGCAACTTAGAACTAAGGAGAAATTTCCTGACAGTGAGAACAATTAATCAGTGGAACACCTTGCCTCCAGAAGCTGTGAATGCTCCAACACTGGAAGTTTTTAAGAAGATGTTGGATAACCATTTGTCTGAAGTGGTGTAGGGTTTCCTGCCTAAGCAGGGGGTTGGACTAGAAGACCTCCAAGGTCCTTTCCAACTCTGTTATTCTATTCTATTCTATTTTTCACAAGAACTGTTGGTTCAAGAAAGACTATGCATTCAGTCTAATGAGAGAGCTTAGGAAATATGATTTTCCAGTTGCTCCAGCCTACCAATCAGAAGACGGTGAGTTGTAGTACCACCTTAGACATGAAAGCCAGCTGGGAGATGTTGAGCCAGCCACCAGGAGATGGTGAGTTCTAGTTCCGTCTTAGTCATGGGAGAGGAGGAAGAAGAAGACAAGAAGGATCCAGATGGACAAGGAATTGAAGTTCAATCCCTGAACCACAAAATAGAAGGGATCCAAACCAATAATTGAATGTTCAACCAGTGAGCAAGCAGCGGTCCTTAAATTTATCTCCAGCTGCACAATCTTGTTCCTCAGCCAACCCACAGCCCTTGAATATGTTATTAATGTGGGTGATGATTATTAGTATAGAATAACAAGAACAAAAATCTTTTTTAAGTGAAAAGATCTAAAGGTTCATCTGGTCCACATCTGGTCGCTTGAATAGATAACCACATGCCACCTATGGCACCTTTGAATAGGAGCGGGAGTAGGAATGGATTGCCAGGGGAGTAAATTGCAGACTACAGAACCAGGGACACCACTCAGGTGACCCTGAGGATACAGATAAACCTCCAAGTGCTTCAACAACACCCTAACAGGATGCAAATGGCCAGCTGTCTGCAAGGAATATAAATCCTTCCATTCCCCACTATCCTGTCAGAGTTGAAGAAGCTTCTTGGGATGAGAAGCGAAACATCTTCAAAGAAAAAACAGTCCAGTTGCCTCCTGAAAAAGCACTTTTGAGACAACCATGACCTGGATGGCTGAGAATCTCTACAGACTCATATGCCACCTAGGCCTGAGGATGGCACTACTACTGTCCTGTAGATGTCCCTCAATCCACCGCCTTTAACAATGGAAATACCTTATTAATGTATTATTATATGTTTATTGTCATTGTACATATATACACAGTATACCAGGAGTGGGTTCTAAAATTTTATACTACCCGTTCTATGGGCGTGGCTTATTTTGTGGGCGTGGCTTGATGGTCATCTGACAATTATTTAGGATTTAGCAGAGGTACTAGTCTACCAGGCTTTTAACTGCTTGCAGAGCTGTACCTATCTACCCATTTCTTTTTTGCAGGCACTGGTCTACCTATTTATTTTTGCAGGCACTAATCTACTCATGGTTTTTTGCAGGCACTGGTCTACTCATTTATTTCCGTTTAACACTGATCAGCTGTAGGGTGGCCTTTTGAAGCCCCTGGGCAAGAATTTAAACAGTTTTTTCCCCTCTAGCCATCAGCTGGGACTCAGGAGGCAGCAATAGATTGGGGATGGGGCCAAATAAAAGGTAAAAATATCGCGGGGGCTGGGGGGGTGCGGGGGGCAGGGGGGAAGAACCGGTTCGGTGATGTCATATCGTCACCGCTACCGGCTCGGGAGAACCAGGCCGAACCGGGAGGAACCCACCACTGCAGTATACCCATACAATGAAATCAGCATGAGCTTAAATGGACTCCAGAGGATGGTAGAGGACAGGAAGGCCTGGAGGAACGTTGTCCATGGGGTCGAGATGGATCGGACATGACTTCGCAGCTAACAACAGCAACAACAATCTTGTATGGGAAGGAGTTGCATCCTCCCCCCCCCCCACAAAGTCCCTCAGGTGCCTCTCTGCCTAAGGTTCCTCGGGGCCATCCATGTGACAAAACCCAAATGACTTCACTTGCTGGCAATGCTTTTCCTCAGCTCAGGATGCTAATTATGAAATCATTCCACAAATTTACATAGTGGCCCCATGTTAGTCAAGTAACTCTGGGTGGCTATTGACGTGTAGAAAGAAATGTGTACAAAACAGTAAAAAGAAAAAATAGGTCGGAAAAATAACCTCAACAAACACAGAGCCAAACGCACACAAACTGATGTCCGTAACAGTGTCAGCCTTGCCCAAATATTTATTCACACTTCACTCATTTCCTAATTGGATTATTACCCAGGATTGTACATGAAGCTGCCGTTGAAAAGAGTTGGGAAATTTCGGTTAATTCGAAACAGACTCTCTCCTCTGAGGTCCAGCCAATGCAATTACGTGACTCCAGTGCTTTGCCATCTGCATGGGTGGCACCTGAAACAGAGTTATTGAATTAACCCATTATGGGACTTTGGCCATGACAATGTCCCACATCATGGAAATAGCATGCGTTTGGAGGCAGACAACAGAATACAGAATAGAATACAGAATAACAGAGTTGGAAGGGACCTTGGAGGTCTTCTAGTCCAACCCCCTGCTCAGGCAGGAAACCCTATACCATTTCAGACAAACGGTTGTCCAATCTCTTCTTAAAAACCTCCTGTGTTGGAACATTCACAACTTCTGGAGGCAAGTTGTTCCACTGGTTAATTGTTCTAACTGTCAGGCAATTTCTCCTTAGTTCTAGGTTGCTTCTCTCCTTGATTAATTTCCATCCATTGCTTCTTGTCCTGCTCTCAGGTGCTTTGGAGAATAGCTTGACTGCCTCTTGCTTGTGGCAACCCCTTAGATATTGGGGTTACATATCATGTCACCCCTAGTCCTTCTTTTCATGGATTTCATGAATTGGATACAGGTAACAGAATACAGAATAGTATACAGAGTTGGAAGGGACCTTGGAGGTCTTCTAGTCCAACCCCCTGTTCAGACAGGAAACCCTACACCACTTCAGACAAATGGTTGTCCAATCTCTTCTTATAAACCTCCAGTGTTGGAACATTCACAACTTCTGGAGGCAAGTTGTTCCACTGGTTAATTGTTTTCAGTGTCAGGAAATTTCTTCTTGGTTCTAGATTGGTTCTTTCCTTTATGAGGAAATTTCTCCTTAGTTCTAAGTTGCTTCTCTCCTTGATTAGTTTCCACCCGTTGCTTCTTGTCCTGCCCTCAGGTGCTTTGAAGAATAGCTTGACTCCCTTTTCTTTGTGGCAGCCCCTGAGATATTGGAACACTGCTATCATGTCTCCCCCAGTCCTTCTTTTCATTAAACTAGACATACCCAGTTCTTGCAGCCGTTCTTTATATTGTTTTAGCCTCAGGTCCCCTAAGCATCTTTGTTGCTCTTCTCTGCACTTTTTTTTAAGAGTCTCAACATCTTTTTTACACAGTGGCGACCAAAGCCTTCTCCCTAAATATGACTGCATTATTTATTTATTTCATTATGCACAGGATTTATAGGCTGCTCCAATTGTAACAGCAGGGTGTGCAGGAGGGATCAAAAAAAGCCAGCAGGCTGACCATGTCAAAACATGCTGTGATCACATCCTTCTGGCTGCTGTCTCGACTATTTTACCCCACCCTACGTCGCCCCAAATAACTTTTTAACTTTGAATGTACACTAATCGGCATACATTAAAGTGAAATTTCATTGCATACAGCTCTCAAAGGGTCACCACCTCCAATATACACTACATAATATAACAGAATAAAGAAATAAATACAGAATTGTGCCTAGGCCCACATATATGACACAGAGAAACAACACAATTTTGTCTAGTTCAGATGTATACATGTACGTGGTGAGAAAAAGAACCTTGTGAGTTTAACCAGCCAGATGGCCTAGGGAACAAAGCTGTTACAGAATCTGGAAGTCCTGCTAGAAATACTTTGAAACCTCCTCCTGGAGAGGAGCAACAGAAACAGGTCATGAAGTGGGTATGTGGGGTCTCTAACAATGCTTCGAGCTCTAAGCACATAGCGCTTGTAAGCAGGATCCTGAAAACCAGGAAGTGAGCTTCCTATGAGCTTCTCAGCTGTCCTTACCACTCTCTGTATGGGCTTTCTATCTGAGGCACTGCTGCCACCAAACTAGACAGTGATGCAGAATCACACCCAATTCCAAGTGGCGCCCAAATTTTGTCCCATAAAGAGTGATTTGAAACACCCCAAAGAAAGCAACTTCCTTGTGTGAAATGATAACGACAAAGTAATCATATACCTCAGTAGTGGGTTTAAATTTTCTTCGCTACCGGTTTGCTATTGGGAGCGTGCAGCACTTCTGCACATGCACAGAGCATTTTTGATGACATCCAGGTGGGTGGGCGGAGCCTCCTGCCATCGCCGGTACCGGTTCAATCAAACCGGTGCGAACTGATATCAACCCACCACTGATATACCTAATCCAAATCAGCAAGCATGGTAAATTGCCTTTGAAATTGAAGGAAGTGGAGTGCATTGCTACATAGGGCCACGAGGGGGCGCTCAGAGCTCAGAGAAATCCAATTTTCCCCATCACTGGCGGTGCTGATAAGCTCTGGGCTGAGCCCAAGGTCTGGGGGTGAGAGGCACCCAGCCAGAACCTCCCGGTGCTTAGATTGGGGGGTCTTCAAAAGGAGCGAGATGCAGGTCTGGCAGGGAAAAAAGCAACCGGTGGGCCTTGCAGGAGTCGAGCCGCAAGTTTCCATGGCAACCGAAGGCCCGAGCAAGCCTCAAAGCATCTGCTTAGACATTTCTTCGATGCCTGCCTCCTTTTAGCTCCAAGTCTAAGACAAAGCTTTGATTTGATCTGATTCTTCTTTCTCCTACTAGAGGAATCTTGAGTGGCAGGCCTATTAAGAACAATGGAACAAGCTTCCATCATCATCATCATCATCATCAATCTATGAAATGATTGTATAGATCATAAAATTAAAGAATGGAAACAATAGGAACCCAGTGCAAACAAAGGATGTGTTAAAATCCTGTCTAACCTTGGTTAAAGAAACTAGCCAGGATTATGCGGAAGTCTACATCGTGAAGGACAATCATCGAGAAAACAGGAAGAAGCTTATAGTGATAAAGTCTTCAAATCAAGTTTGAGTCCTGATTATTTTATGAGTATATCCTTGTAATTTTTTAGCAGGGTTTTTGTTTTGTTTTTTGCCACTGCCTTTTAAGGTGATGATGATTTAATGTGCAGCTCTGAGCAAATCCTGGTTTAGCTTTTGCCGATCAGCCAACATTGACTGGGTGTTCTCACATATAGGCATAATATAGGCATAATCATATACCTATATCACAACATGTACTGGTAAAAAAAAAAAGTGTTTTTCTCCAAGGCTCAAGACTCAAGCCATTAAACTAATTAATCCAATTCAATTCAAATCTTTATTGTCAGTGCACAACATCTGTACAATGAGATTGGTGGAGCTCCCTCAGTGCACCCACCCACCCCCAACACAATACAACTCACAGTGAAGACAGAAAATCCCTAACCCAATAAATGATATTAACAAAACACCCAGTCCTAGTGCACCAGTGTGAACGTGTTACACATTGCGCCGGTCCTGCAAGTCCATCATATTACGTAGTTATGAAGTTATTTCTCATTCAGGAGTCTGACAGCCCAAGGATAAAAAACTGTTCTTCAGCCTATTTGTGCAGCTGGCTATGCTTCTAATATCTCCTTCCCGATGGCAGGAGGGTAAAGAAGAGGTGACCAGGGTGAGAGTCGTCCCTGAGGATTTTCCTCACTCTTCTAAGGCAGCGAGCCCTAGCGGTCTCATCTAGTGGTATCAGGGGGCAGCCCACGATGTTTTGTGCTGTGCTCACCATCCTCTGTAGTGATTATGCATTTATTTATTTATTTATTTATTTATTGGTTCGATTTATATGCCGCCCTTCTCTGGAGACTCAGGGCAGCTTACAAGGCATTAAGCAATAGCCATCATACTTTTGTATATACCTGCTTAGTAGGGCTTTCGCCCCCCCCCCCCAAGCAGTGTTCTTTTTTTTATACAAAGTCAACTTATTGCCCCCACAATCCGGGTCCTCATTTTACCTACCTCGGAAGGATGGAAGGCTGAGTCAACCTTGAGGCTGGTGAGATTTGAACTTGCAGTAATTGCAGGCAGCTGGCAGCTAAGTGCTACTTAACAGCACTTTAGTCTGCTGCACCACCAAGGCTCTTATTTATTCAATTAGAATAAAATGACATCTGGATATCGGTACCCAACAAAATGCAGAAGTAAAAAAGAGTGACTGACAATGTAATATTTGCTGAATATACCTTCCACTTTTCCTAAAACCATTTGTCTGCGTGGGAGGGGGGGGGATTTCTATGATACCACCTCCATCTCAGTTTGTTAAGGAATTTCTTTTGATGGCTTTGAACGTGTGAATGTAACAGATATACTCTGTAGATTCATAATAACAAGGCATTGCAATTCTGATGGCCTTACAAAGCATCTTGGATAAATGCATGGAGGCCCATGGAGGATAGTCCTATCGGAGGCTGTTAGTCTCGAGAATCAAGGCTTTCTCCAGCTGAGGGCAGCGTACCATCAAATACCACTTGCAGGAGAACAAAAGCAGCAGAAAAGTATTTTCTGAAGGCTCACCTTCCAAGTCTTCCAGAAACCTCTGGTTGATCACAGTTGGTCATGGCACAGTTGGTCATGCTGGACTTTGATGGACTTTATCTTGATGCAGTTTACCTTACCAGTTGCAATGGATGGCTGTGAAAGTTGGACCATAAGAAAGGCTGAGGGTCAAAGAATGGAGGCCTTTGAATGATGGTGCTGGAGAAGACTCCTGCGAGTCCCTTGGATGGCAAGGTGATCCAACCGGTCAGTCCTAGAAGAGATCAACCCTGACTGCTCCTTAGAAGGCCAGATCCTGAAGAGGAAACTCAAATACTTTGGCCACCTAATGAGAAGGAAGGACTCACTGGAGAAGAGCCTAATGCTGGGAACGATTGAGGGCAAAAGAAGAAGAAGGGGACGGCAGAGAAGGAGGTGGCTGGATGGAGTCACTGAAGCAGTCGGCGTGAGCTTAAATGGACTCCAGGGGATGGTAGAGGACAGGAAGGCCTGGAGGAACGTTGTCTATGGGGTCATGATGGGTCAGACACTTCACAACTAACAACAACAAGATCCTTGACCTAGAAGGACTATTATGTTCTTATCAGGAAGAGAAATGCAGAAATAATGTTTGGCTTGTAATGGGTACCAAACACTCAGTAGGAGGGCCCAGAGTACGAAAAGGAATTAGCAAAACTTCCTCCACTGTTTGGAGAAAGGAGTATCTATCTTCCTGCTCCTGCCCTCCTGCTCCTACATGGTGGCTTTGCACAATCTTCTAGCGAAGAAGGGAAAAGGCTTGGCTTATTGTGTGGTTCAGTAATCCTTCCTTCACAAAGGAGTTAACTCAATCAATGGAGAGGGTTGGTTATCTGTTCTAAGGAATAGCAAAAAAAAAGAGGGTCAATTAAATACATCAACTAAATTCTCAGGAAAAAACTGCAAACAGGTTTAGACACGCACAGAGTTAAACTATTGCAGTCTGGCCAGTTGCCTTAGGCTTAGAGAAACCTCTAAAGCAAGGAGCTGGCCCGTTATACAGACTTGATCCTCCAAGATAAAGCAGCTAGAGAGAGAAAAAGCAATTCAAAAAAAATAATCCTCTAATAGAAACAAACCGCGAAGACTTGAAAACACACAAGACACCTTCCAAACCATGATTGGCTGCTGTGGCTAAGCCCTAGACAGACATGCCAGGGATTTGTTTTTTGGAAGAAAGTTGTTAGAATCCAGTAACTTCCAGACTTGCTACTTTTTAACTTGGCTGAGGTGATTTTTGTGCTGCCCCGATCATTGCTCAAGAAATCTTGACTAGATTAGAGGGCTGAACAGCTCATAAATGAAACAGCTCCCAAAAGAAAGTGAATACGTACCTGGTCATCTTACTAAATAGTACAGTAAACCCAGTGGTGAATTTCAATTTTTTTTACTACTGGTTCTGTGGGTGTGGCTTGGTGGGCATGGCATGGCTTGGTGGGCGTGGCTTGGTGGGCGTGGCAGGGGAAGGTTACTGCAAAATCCCCATTTCCTCCTGATCAGCTGGGACTTGGGAGGCAGACAACAGATGGGGGCAGGGCCAGTCAGAATTTTTACTACCAGTTCTCTGAACTACTCAAAATTTCCACTACCGGTTCTCCAGAACTGGTCAGAACCTGCTGAAACCCACCTCTGAGTAAACCCCTAAGTGATTGGGTTTGCGGGGGAGGGGGGGGCCTAAAAATCCACAAAAATGGTAAATAGACTCTTATATGTGCAGTTTTAGATATGCATATAACAATGGACAGATTTTTTTAATTTATTTTTATTATAACACAATATGACAAACACAAAACACGAAATATATATATATATATATATATATATATATATATATATATATATATATATACACACACACACACTCTTTTAACAGCTATTTCGTGGTGTTTCATCTTCTAATATTTACATTCTCCCCCATTTCCCTCTACACTATTCCATTTTCTTCTTGTCCCTTTCTCTTTTAATTACATGATACTTCTTAACAATCATATTGATTTTATACATTCTATACATTATCATATTCATTCTTTCCATTTTCAAATTCACCCCTATTTTTATTATCCATTATTTCTAGTCTCTAGCCACTTATACCATTTGTTCCAAATTATATAATGGGCAGACTTCATTTCATTGCTTTTGCTACATTTTTCTCCCACTCTATTAAATTTGCAGCGGGTTTTTTTTTTCATGGCTTCCAAAGGGTGAAAAACTGAACTCTGTTCAACACATATCATATAATCTGATTTATTATAATCTGATTAATTCGTTTCAGTGCAGGATGTTAAGGATTAATCCAGGTTTAGGACTAAGCGTGTCGTGTGAACCTAGCGTTAATCGGGATTTTCTGGAACGGAGACATCAACGCACACACACATACACACCAAGTCACAGAGATTGCTTCTCACTAAACATTGCCTTAACGTAAACCACCCTTTTGGTTGTGCTACAATGCCTTCTACGTGGGCTGCTCTTGAAGACTAGCCAGAAACTTCAACTGGCCTCCAGGATATAAGATCAAGATTCATTTCTACTATTTCCCAGAGATTCCCTGGTTCACCTGATATGTTTAGCCTTTATTTCCTACTCCAGGATGCAGACCCCAACATAACTTTAAAGGTGGCAAAAAAATTTGCTGCAGTCATGGCTGGGAAAAAACGGGGGAAGAGACGGGTAAGCCCTATGGCAGAGGATCACTAGTATTGATAGTACAGATTGTATTTGAGGCAGTAGATGGTGCACTGTCACATGATCTATCTATATTTGTAAAATATACTCCCTTTCCATGTGTATTTTAATTTAGTCTCCGACTGCAATAAAAGCTTACTACTCTCTTCAACTGGCCCAGAATGCAGCAGCATGCCCAGTAATGGAGGTTCCTAGTTTTGCCTTATGTAACATCTTTGGTGCATGAGCTGCACTGGCTTTTAGTTTCTTTCCAGGTGCAATTCAAGGTGCTGTCAAGATCTTTAACGGAATAACAGAGTTGAAAGGGATCTTGAAGGACTTCTAGTCCAAATCCTCAAGTCTTTTAGTCCAAGTCTTCAAGTCTTCTAGTCCAAGTCTTCTAGTCCAAATCCTCAAGTCTTTTA
>WNWU01000046.1:4224479-4251596 GCA_012654045.1 Ptyas mucosa | reverse complement strand
TATTATTATTATTATTATTATTATTATTATTATTATTATTATTATTAAATATTTTGAATACAGTGTATTGTCAGGGTATATCATTTACAAAAGAAAAACAAAGAAATGACAATAAAAAATATTAACAGATGTACTAGTAATAGTAATAATATAACAATAGTTTTGGCTTTATTTCTCTTTATATTAGCTTATTTATAATTCTGTTAAATATATTGGCATGTTTATAGTTATATAAGCCATCTTTGTCTTTAATTCATAAGTAGCAATAATCTTTCTTTATCTAATTTCTACCTTTTATCTCTAACCACTCATAAAATCTATTCCATATCAAGTAATATTCTGTGTCTTCTTTGTCTTTTATTTTTAAAGTCAGTCTGTCCATCTCCGCACATTCTAACATTTTCCAAATTACATCCTCATCTGGTGGAGCATGCTCATTTTTCCAGTATTTTGCAAATACAGTCCTTGCTGCTATCATACATACTGTCAGTTTTACAAAGAAGGAGCACCAACCATGGTTACGCACAAGGTGATTTCTTCTTCTGCAACTTTCACACACACACACACACACACACACACACACACACACACAAGAAACTTTCCTTTCTGTTTACATCTCCAGCATCTTATGAATTGCTAGATATATGCATTATTTACACTGGGGTTAAAAGCCATCTACATTTTATCTTCAACTTCAGTTCTCACATGGAGAGTGATAATCATCTCTCTGATTTACAGAACAAATTACCTTCTTATTCTTTAGTTGCCAAATCTATATTACTAGAATAGAATAGTATTTTTTGTTGGCCAAGTGTGATTGGACACACAAGGAATTTGTCTTGGTGCATATGCTCTCAGTGTACATAAAAGAAAAGATACATTCATCAAGAATCATAAAGTACAACACTTAATGATAGTCATAGGTTACAAATAAGCAATCAGGAAACAATATCAATATAAATCGTAAGGATACCAGCAACAAGGTTACTAGTCATACAGTCATAAGTGGGAGGAGATGGGTGATGGGAATGATGAGAAGATGAGAAGATTAATAGTAGTGCTAAGTACTAAGTCAACAATGGAAATTTTTAGACAACTGAACAATTGAAAAACATTTGCATTCCAAAATATGGTCCAAAGTACCTACAACTTGAAAAAAGCTGTAGATAAAATGCAAACCTTAAATGCACAGAGGGCCAAACCACAATCTGATGAAATCTCGAATGCTTATATAATACTTATACCAATGAGCTGAAGAAGCTTCTTAGATAAGAAGCAAAAGGTCCTCAAAGAAAAAAACCAGAAAGTCCAGTTGCCTCTTGAAAAAGCACGTTTGGGTGTATACCAATAAGGTTTGTGTCTCTGTCTGTGTTTGTCCCACTATTTAAAAGAGGCTTGGGGAGGTTACTTATCTTGGGGAGATCTCTTGGAAATGCTACCCCCCACCACAGGCAGGAGCAAGGAATGCTGGAAGCTGTGATTGAATGACATCTTAAGAGGCCCATACATGCCCCCCCCCCCAATCCCTGTTAAACACAAGAAAGGAAAGTTCCCAATTATCCCCGGAACTGATTTTCTACAACACATCAACTGCAGCATGTAGATGGTATGAAAAATACAACCCATCATCTGCAAAGGAAAAAAAAATACATTATGTTTAATTCATAATGATAATAATAATTAATGGCGATGATGCATGAATTCCAGGTTCTCCAAAGACTGATTTGCAAAGGGGAATGCATTTAAACTACCAGGATTAACAATAGACTCTCCCTCCCAGAAAACCGGGGGGGGGGGGGGGGCCCATTGGGAGGGTCTATCTCCAGATCCTTTTCAAAGGTTGCTCCCAATCTGTAGTTTTCAAGGGACCAGAAAGAAAAGTTATCAAGTAACTGAAGAATTGCACTCACTCCATTTCATTCATTTGAACAAATATTAAACGGAAGTTGAAAATGGATGTTGGTTTTCTTACCACTTCTTTATCCTAGCCTCTGTTTATTTTTGAGTGGGTGGTCCTAGGACACGCTACTCAAAAACTGTTTACCTGCATCTGATAAGACAATTAATCAATTAACGACCTCGGCAAAAATGATTATGTTCTTCCCCAAGGGGGGAAAAAAAGTGTGCCAGATCTTATCTTGAGTGGGTGAAGTCAGAGATGGTTTTTTTCTAGGCCTATTGTAGATAAACCGGAATGTGTGAAGTTAAAATTCCCACCCAACCTATTGCAAAGAGCGCACACAGCTCAGCCACCGCACCGCAAATTCAAACAGGATGTTGGGTTGGGATTGGATCCAGAGAGCAAGGGTTTCAAAGGGGATTAAGTGCTGAGGAAGATTAAAGGAGAAATCCGATGCTGGCTATTGACGGCTTAAAAGGATCTCCAGGACAATGAAACAATGGTTGATCTGGTCCATGAAAGAAGTAGCTAGACAGAACAGCAGTAAGAAAGTTGATTTAGATTTAAGATTATTCAGCCATGAAGCAAGCAAACTGGAGAAGCTGGGAAATACCGCTCAAGAAAAGGTTTGCGGAAGAGTAAAAAAAAAATTAGTGCTAGGATTTAAGGAGAGGTTTTTAATCCGGGAATCAACTTTACGAGGATGGGTCTGTGATTGGAAACAGAGCAAATCTCGTATTCAGAAGAATAGAATAGAAAGCATGGCAAGGTTAGGATGGCCAATTACGCATGAGAAAGAAATGCATTATTTGTTTGTTTCTTTGTTTTTTAAAAAAAGGATTAAAGAGGAGACAGATTTGCACAGGTGAATTTGCCTAACATAAAAATACAACTTTAGAAATAGTTAGTTCTAGATTAATAGCAGAGCAACTTTAGAAAATGTTTTCTTTTTTATTAGACATGTTTTTATTTTTTATTTATTAAACATAAAAAGTGTGATGTCTACATAAACAGTGGGTTGTCTGGGTACAATTAATTTTGAGTAATAATAATAATAATAAAAATAACAACAGTAATATTCATAACATTAATAATGATTACATAATACCAATAACATTTACGTATCCATTTTTGTGAACTTTCTATACATAATTAGTCATTCTTTTATGCTTTTAAATTTCTAACTTCTGTTTCTGTTAGTTAAGACATTGATAAAACAAATCCCACGTTAAAAAGTATTCAGTTTCTTCCTTCTCCTTAATTTTAAGTGTTAATCTATCCATTTCTGCACATTCTAATTTTTTTTTAATTACATTTTCATCTATAGGGACCTCTTCATTTTAACGCATGTGAAATTAAATAGGTATTCCCTTTATTATATTTATTGGACATTTTTAATGTAATAAAATACGCAAAAGAATCAAGGACAATGGTTCAAAAAAGAGAAACAGGAAGAGGAAATAAAATTTAAAAAGTGTACAATGACTTCCACCCTCCTATCTAATTGTCATTTTAGACATTTCCCCAAACACTTTGTCTTATTTTTAATCCCTAAAACCTGTAATCATTCATTCATTTTTAAAAATTCTTTCAGCAAAAAATCCATATAAAGTTTCCAAACTTTTTTTTAAAGTCTTTATCATTTTTTTTCCTCTGACCAAACTATTCAGCTTCACCAGTTCTACAAATTCAATTAATTTTATGATCCAATTTTCCACAGGCATTTCCTTACTTTTCTCCCTTTTTGCATACAAAGTCCTCAATTTAAGTCCTCGGACTTAAGGGGGGGGGGGGGAGCACCCCCTGACGGGCACAATTCTGTTTCTATAATCTTACAATAAAAGCCAGGGGTGAAATCCAGCAGGTTCTGACAGGTTCTGGAGAACCGGTAGTGGAAATTTTGAGTAGTTCGGAGAACCGGCAAATACCACCTCTGGCTGTCCCCAGAGTGGGGAGGGAATGGGGATTTTGCAGTATCCTTCCCCCAGGAGTGGAGAGGGAATGGGGATTTTGCAGTATCTTTCCCCTGCCACGCCCACCAAGCCACACCCACTAAGCCACACCACGCCCACCAGGCCACACTTACAGAACCGGTAGTAAAAAAAATTGAATTTCACCACTGAATAAAAGTAATATTAGCTTGTTGGGTCTACCTCCAGGGCTTACAGCACCTTGCTAGGAAAGGAAAATTGTGCCTCTGTTGTGGGAGATGAAACAAGATAAATCTAATTTTTTTTAAAAAGACTAGAAAATCCGTCATCCTCAAATATTAGCACTGGAGTGTGTTTATGTTTATGTTTATTATATTTGTATACCGCCCTTCTCCCGAAGGACTCGGGGCGGTGAACAGCCAGCAGATAAAATACAAAAAATACAAAATTTAAAACAGTATTAAAATCCAATTAAATTAATTTGGCCCACAGTTAAAACCCCTATATTAAGACCCATAATTTGACAATTTAAATTAAAACAATTTAAAGGAGTAGGTCAGGTCAGCCCGGCTTGATGAAACAGAAACGACTTTAGGGCATGGCGGAAAGTGCGCAGATCCGGGATCCGGGGGCAACTCGTTCCAGAGGGTAGGTGCCCCCACAGAGAAGGCTCTTCCCTTGGGTGCCGCCAGCCGGCATTGTTTGCCTGTGAGGATGAAAAAAAAAAACCTGTGGTGACATCCACAAGCGATGTAATTTGAGAACATCTGCATAAGTCTCAAAAGACTTAAGCTGGGGGAGAAAATTGCAAAATCAATTATCTTACATTTCCACCTTTGTTTGATTTTAGCCCAGAAGCCTTTTGGGGAGAGGAGGGCCGGGGGGGGGGGGGGGGGGGCAGAGATCTATCCTGCTGCTAGGTTAAAAATAACACCCTCTGTGGGATGCCAGAATGTGTATTCTGGAAAATCTACTGCCAAATGAGTTGATTTAATTTAATTTAATGAATTCAATTTATATGCCGCCCCTCTCCGAAGACTCAGGGCGGTTCACAATACATTTAAAAAATCATTTTCAAAAGACATTGAAAAATTTAAAAAAAACATTAAAAACATTAAAAACTCATTCACACCATTCATGGCCGGATCTCGCCAGATCGCAAGAGCAAGATCAACCGCCCCAGGCCTGTCGGAAAAGCCAGGTCTTCACCGCTTTTTGGAAGGCCAGTAGGGTGGGGGCGGTCTGGACCTCAGGAGGTAACTGGTTCCAGAGAGTTGGGGCAGCCACAGAGAAGGCCCTCCCCCACGGGCCCACCACCGGCATTGATTAGCTGACGGGACCCGGAGGAGACCAACTCTGTGGGATTGAGTTGGGCATTTTTTCAAGGGGGTGGAAGGAAACCTCCTTCGATGAAGGCTCAGGACGCCCTTCCTTCTATTCCTGTTTCTGCACAGCCTTGTTTATTTGTTTGTTTGTTTGTTTGTTTGCATTTTATTTGCCCCTCCCCTCTCAATCCAAACAGATTCCAGGAGCTTGCAAGCAGCTTCTAAGAACCGTCAATCCCGGCCAAGGAGTTTTGAGGTGATGCACAAAAAGATATAAACCTTTGTTTTGGCAAATCACAGCTCTTTTCCCGCAGGCCTCACACCGTTCCAAGATGAGCTCAGGGAATCCGGCTTTCTAAACAGCAACGAGAAGGTTATCATTTTGGCTGCATTGAAACATCCCCCTATGAAAATAGTTATCAAGCCGGGAGAGGAATACATATTGTTGAAGGGCGTGTGCCTCGTCTTGGTCTTCAATCTCCTGCTCAATCTCAACATTTGCGGTTTCTTTATTCGTGCCGTTTGTTTTGCTTTCTTTTTTTGTCTTTTTAAAATCTCATCTCATGCACAGACATACGGCCGATGCCATAAAAAGCATGATTTTCCTCGGGGGGGGGGGGGGTAGGGGAGTGTCCTTGTTGATCTCTGAGCTTGGTGGTTTTCTTACAGATGTTTCATGACCCAAACTAGAAAACAATAGAATAATAGAGTTGGAAGGGATCTTGGAGGTCTTCTAATCCAACCTCCTGCTTAGGTAACGTCATCAGATTTTCTTAGGCTTCCTTTAAACAGGGTTGCCTTTTTGCAACGTTTCTTGGAAACAGAAGTGGGACATCTAATGCCTCTTCCAAAGTCCCCATCGGACAAGCCAAGGAATCACACTTAGAATACTACATCCAGTTTTGGTCACCACAATATATAGATAAAAAAAAAAGATGTTGAAACTCTAGAAAGAGTTCAGAGAAAAGCAACAAAGATGATGAGGGGACTGGAGGCGAAAACATATGATGAATGGTTGCAGGAATTGAGTATGAATGAAAAGAAGGACTAGGGGTGACACGATAGCAGTCTTCGGAGATTTAAGGAGCTGCCACAAAGAAGAGGAGAGAGTCCACCTCAGCAGTGTGATTCAAATTTTTTTACTACCGGTTCTGTGGGCGTGGCTTGGGGGGCATGGTGTGGTTTGGGGGGCGTGGCAGGGGGAGGATACTGAAAAATCCCCATTCCCTCCCCACTCCTGAGGGAAGGATATTGCAAAATCTCCATTCCTACCCCACTCTGGGATCAGCCAAAGGTGGTATTTGCCGGTTCTCCGAACTACTCAAAATTTCTGCTACCGGT
This sequence comes from Ptyas mucosa, assembly GCA_012654045.1. Taxonomy (NCBI): domain Eukaryota; kingdom Metazoa; phylum Chordata; class Lepidosauria; order Squamata; family Colubridae; genus Ptyas; species Ptyas mucosa. Next base: position 4,245,099 of record WNWU01000046.1, on the reverse strand, counting down.
TCTCCAGAACCTGTCAGAACCTGCTGAATAGCACCCCTGATCTACCCCTGGTCCATCTCCAAAGTCCCTGAAGGCAGGATAAGAAGCACTGGGTGGAAACTACCCATGGAGAGAACCAACCTAGAATGAAGATGAAATATCCTGACGGGTGAAAAATAATCTGTGGAACAACTTGCCTCCAGAAGTTGCGGGTGCTCTAACACTGGAGGTTTTTAAGATTAGACTGTGATTCGCTGAACAACCATGACAAAATGGATCGTAAAATGGATCGTAAAACTCACTTAACGAACCGCCAGGCTTAGCAATGGAAATTTGGGGCTCATAAGTCGAGAACCACCTCTGCTTCCCAGAATTGTAGAAGATGAGAAATGCGGAGGACAGACAAAAGGGCCAACCAGGTGATTAAGAGATCGGGGGGAACAAAATGGGTGCTCCACTCAGCCACTCTCCTGCATCCCTGGAGGTGCCATTTTTTTCTTACGAGGACACAGAGGGATTTCTTTAAAAAACAACAACAACAACACGGGTACTCTAAATTTAGGCTTAGCACCTTGGAAATTTTATGGTGAAGGCACAATTCCAGCCCCAAAAAATATTCTGATGTTTAGTTTCTGTCATGAGAAAAAGAGAGCGGCGGGGGGGGGGGGAAATCTGTCCGTAACTGCCCATTTACTAATATGCGCTCTTTGTGACGCCAACAAAAAAGCAGGCTACAGCAAAATAAATATACAAAGTACAATTTTAGCACTGTGTAATGGGAGGTGTGCGGTCATCCTTTTCACAAAGACTACTAAGTGGAGATTAGAATATGCTATTTTCACCGAGAAAAAGGTTGGAAGGCATGCTCCTGCTTCGATGGGCAGCCAAGGTCCTTTGTTGACTTGCTTGCCAGGCTGATGCCTCAGAATTTGGACTTATATCAGCCGTTCAGGAATACAGGTAATCCTTGACTTACAACCATTCGCTTAGTCACCATTCGAAGTTACAACGGCACTGGGAAAAAAAATGACTTATGACCGTTGCTGTATGCCCATGTTCATGGGATCAAAATTCAGACAGCAATAGCACTTAGACTTATATACCGCTTTGCAGTGCTTTGCAGGCAGGGGTGGGCTGCTGGGGGTTCGCAGGGGTTCGGGAGAACCTGTAGCTAAGATTCTGTGCAGTTCGGAGAACCCCCAAATCCCACTACTGGCTGGCCCCGCCCACCCTGCCCCGCCCCTCCCAGGAGTCCCCACACAGCCCATTTTGGATGCAGGTAAGTGCATGGTGCGCACGGAGGCTCAGGGAGGGTAAAAAATGGGCCTACCGGAAGCCTGTTTCCAGCCTCCAGAGGGCCTCCAGAGCCTGGGAAGGCCACTATCGCCCTCCCGGAGGCTCAAGAAAAGCCTCCGGAGTCTGGGGAGGGCAAAAAGCCCCACCACTACCATGGTGCAGTAGGCCACACCTACCATGGCCACGCCTACCTAGCAACTGGGCAGAGAACCCCTTGCTAAAATTTTTGAAGCCCACCCCTCTTTACAGCCCTCTCTAAGTGGTTTACAGAGTCAGCCTATTGCCCCCAACAATCTGGGTCCTCATTTTACTGGAAGAATGGAAGGCTGAGTCAACCTTGAACCTGGTAAGATTCAAACTGCCAAATTGCAGGCAGCCTGCAGTCAGCAGAAGTAGCCTGCAGTACTGCACTCTTACCACTGCACCAGTGGCGGGTTTCAAAAAAATTTACTACCGGTTCTGTGGGCGTGGCTTGGTGGGAATGGCATGGCTTGGTGGGTGTGGCTTGGTGGGCGTGGCAGGGAAGGATACTGCAAAATCTCTCTTCCCTCCCCAATCCAGGGGAGGGATACTGCAAAGTCCCCATTCCCTCCCGGTCAGCTGGGACTTGGGAGGCAGAGAATAGATGGGGGTGAGGCCAGTCAGAATTTTTACTACCGGTTCTCTGAACTACTCAAAATTTCCCCTACTGGTTCTCCAGAACTGGTCAGAACCTGCTGAAACCCACCTCTGCGCTGCGTCACTGTGGCTCATAATGCTTGGCAACTGGCATGTACTTATGGCGGTTGCAGTGTCTTGGGGTCATGTGATCTCCTTTTGAGACTTTCTGACAAGCCAAGTCCATGGAGAAGCCGGATTCACTTAATAACCATGCTACTAACTTAACAACGGCAGGGATTCATTTAACAGCTGGGGCAAGAAAGACCGTAAAATGAGGCAAGGCTCACTTAACAACTGTCTAACTGAAATTTGGGGCTACGTTGTGGTTGTAAGTCGAGGAACATCCATAAAACCAGGTCAAGCAACCAAGTCCTTCCAAAAAAAATCAGGAAAAAAAAAGGAAAAAAAGAGTTTCCAGGCCACTGGAGAATGAAAGGAGAGGCTCTTAATGTCTTGAAGCTGAGTGCATCCTGGAACTCAATTGATGTAATGGAAACTCCCATAATTGAGTCAAAAGCTGATGGGCAGCTTGTCGAGAAAGGTTGGCAAGGGAGCAGAAAAGCCGAAAGGAAACTTGGTAAGAAGAGTTTGCACAATGTCTCTCACCAAGAGATAAGAAGTGTTTGCAAAGCTGGGATGTGTAGGTCTGGGCCTCCCATGGGAAGGAGGGTAGGAAAGCTACCTGTTGCCCAGAAGGAACTTCTGGGAGAGAGCAAGTTCCTTGCCATTGCTCTTTTGACCCTTAGAATAAATAAATGAATCAATCAATCAATCAATCAATCAATCAATCAATCACATCTGACACCACCTGGACAGCCATTCGGATGGGCTCTGAATCAGTAGTGAAATGCAAAATTTGTTACTATGAGTTCTGTGAGCGTAGCTTCGTGGGGGGGAGGGTAACGGCCAAAGAGGTTGTTTAAAAATGCTTTTAAAAACCTCTGACGATCAGGCAAATCAGCTGGGATCATCAGAGGCTTTTAAAAGCATTTTTTCGGCTGAAGAGGTTGTAGAAAAAACGCTTTTAAAAGCCTCTGACGATCCCAGCTGAGCCGCGCGATCATCAGAGGCTTTTTTTTTTACTTTTAAAAGCATTTTTTCCACCAACCACGTTGGTAGAAAAAATGCTTTTAAAAATTTAAAAAAAGGCTTCTGATGATCGCGCGGCTCAGCTGGGCATGGGGGTGGGGGGCAGGGATTTTTGCTACCGGTTCTCCAAACCACCCGCCACCCTCGCTACCGGATCGGACGATCGGGTCCGAACCAGGAGCATTTCACCCCTGCTCTGAATCCAGATGGAAAGGCTCACTTCTGACAGCCCGTGAACGAGAACACTGCTACGGCGTCTGTTCATGTAGGCATCTGGGCTACCTTGGTCGGATGGAGAAAAGCAGACGTGCACACAGGCATTCTTGTGGTCACGTGAATGTTTGGGAATTCCTGCCAGCCAGCCAGCCAGGGAGCACCTTGCTTTTCCTCTCCTTCCCCCCCCCCACCCCGAGAGTTGGAGTGACAGCGGGGGAAGATAAGCAAGAGAGAGCTGGCTTGGAGCCCAAGTCATCTGGAGCCCCAACAATTGCAATCATCAGTCAAATGTGTTTCAACTCCCCACATCTCCTTCCAGATCGGAATTTGGCAAAGGATTCGTGGGCATTCAACTGCTTGTGTGACTTTCCTTCTGTGGTCCCCTTCCCGGTTCAACTACCTGCCCCCCCCCCCCATCCCCAGAAGGCCGCTCCCAGAACTAGTAGAATGCTTTTATCGTCTTGCCCTCCGATTTCTGCCTTTCATCGTTGACCTGCCCAATGATTGATTGGGTTTAGACGGCATACGTGAAATGAAAACCAGAAATAATAAGTTTTAGAAGTAGGATGGTAGATCAGCTGCCCTCAACAGCAATAGCATTTAGACTTATATGCCGCTTTACAGTGCTTTACAGCCCTCTCTAAGCGGTTTGCAGAGTCTGCCTATGGCTCCCAACAATCTGGATCCTCATTTTACTGATCTTGTAAGGATGGAAGGCTGAGTCAACCTTGAGCCGGTTAGGATCGAACCAGTGGTGAAATCCATTTTTTTTTACTGCCAGTTCTGTGGGCGTGGCTCGGTGGGCATGGCAGGGGAAGGATACTGCAAAATCTCCATTTCCATCTCACTCCAGGGGAAGGATACTGCAAAATCTCCATTCCAACCCTACTCCAGGGGAAGGATACTGCAAAATTCCCAATTCCTCCCCACTCTGGGGCCGGCCAGAAACGGTATTTGCCAGTTCTCCGAACTACTCAAAATTTCCACTACCGGTTCTCCAGAACTTGTCAGAACCTGCTGGATTTCACCCCTGGATTTCACCCCTGTCAATACTGCAATACTGCACTCTAACCACTGCACCACCATGGCTCCTCAAGTTGGGGTTCCCCAAATTTCTTGGAGCTACCACTCTCCAAAGTCTTTTGTCTACATAGGCCAGAATCCAACACTCCTTGAAGGACCACAAGTTGAAGAACAATTGAGGGTCTCCAGATAAAAGGATGTGATAGATGGTTGGGTTTTTTTTTTATCATGTGAGTTTTGAGAAGGGAATGGCTTCCCTCATGCCTTTCTTAAGATATCTTTCATACTAAGGCAAAGAATAAAAGACTCTTTGTATAGTCAGCGATGGGTGGCATATAAATTTAATAAGCAAGTAAATAAACAAGATGGCAGACTTTCCATTTTTTATCATCTGAGCTATCAGTGGAATCTTTCCTCAACATTGGCAATAGATCTATCTTCCTTGGCTCCTGAAATCGGCCACAAGCTAATTTAAAGGCATAAAATAGGCCACCTCCTATATAGCTCTTGTTCTCTAACTTTGCTGCTCCTAATCGTAACTCACAAATTGTGCTGCCTAAGGAAAAAACTTCACTCCATCTAATGGTAGGGTTGGTCTGGGTTCTGTGAAGCAGTGTCTAAGGTTGATGTGAACATAAGATAACCAGTTTGGTCTGGTGATTAAGGTGCTGGCCTAGGAAGCAGGAGATGGGGAGTTCTAGTCCCACCTGAGGCATGAAACCTGACTGAGGGACTTAGAGTCAAGCACCAGGAGTGTGAGTTCTAGTTCCGTCTTAGCGATAACAGCTGGCTGGGTGACTTTGGGCCCGTCCCTTTCTTTCAACTCAACCCACCTCACAGGATTGTTATGGTGGGCAAAGGAAGGAATATTAGGTGTTGAGTTATTTATCAACAACAATAAGGGCAGAATAAAAATCAAAAGAAAGAAATAAAATAAACAAAGAAAATAGCAGGATAGAACTCTCTTTTTGAAAGCTTCCAGTGATGAAGCTCCCACAACTTCCGAAGGCAACTTCTGTTCCATGGGTTGATTGTTCTCACTGTTAGAAAGTTTCTCCTCATTTCCAGGTTGAATCTCTCCTTGTTCAGTTTCCATCCATTATTCCTTGTCTGGCCTTCAGGCGCCTTGGAAAATAGCTTGACCCCCCTCCTCTCTGTGGCAGCCCCTCAAATACTGGAAGACTGCTATCATGTCTCCCCTGCTCCTTCTCTTCACTAGACTAGCCATGCCCAGTTCCTGTAACCATTCATCGTATGTTTTAGCTTCCAGTCCCCTAATCCTCTTGATTGCTCTTCTCTGCACCCTTTCTAGAGTCTCAACATCTTTTTTATAGTGTGGTAGCCAAAACTGGATGCAGTATTGATAAGGAGCCTGAGTGGCATAGGAGGCTAATGCCTCCTACAAGGCAGCATTTAACATCCAGCTGCCTGCAATTACTGTAAATTCGAATCTCACCAGGCTCAAGGTCGACTCAGCCTTCCATCCTTTCTAAGGTGGGTAAAATGAGGACCCGGTTTGTGGGGGCAATAAGCTGACTTTGTATAAATATACAGAAGTATGAAGGCTATTGCTTAATGTATTGTAAGCCGCCCTGAGTCTCCAGAGAAGGGCGGCATATAAATAAGAATTAAAAAAAAGGGGCCATCCCATTGAAGGCGCTTGCTTTCCATTGACGATACCCTGAAGTGGAGTCATTCTGTCCACACCTGGTCATCCTCCCCATTTCCATTTCCCCATGGAAAAGCATCTGGGAAGGACAAAAAAAAACCTCCTGAGGCAGACCGCTTAATCCTCAGAGATAAGACGAGAAGCGTAGGCTGTCCAGAAGCTGAGCATGGCTGACTTCTGGCCTTTTGCTATCACTTGAACAACAAGATGGGAGCACACCCATTTCAGGGAAATATCCTTTGAACTGGAAGTTGCAGACTGGCCTGGCTTGGCCTGGCCTGAGATGGGGGGGGGGGCAGGCCAGGGGGGAGGTTGGATAGGGAAGTGGCTGGGAGCTTTTAGCCGCTTCTGAAGTGACTAATCCCAGCAGCCTCTGGCAGGCATTCCACGTGTCAGAAATCCAGGGAGGAGTGATATAAACCAGAAAAGGCCAGCTTGTGTGAAGGCATCTCGGAGACGTCAGGCAGGAGAAAGGCACAGATGCAATCACTCCTACATTAATGGACGTCCTGGTGTCTGTTTCCAGACCGCCCCCGAAATATCTGGCTTGTTTGGAAACACGGGACTTGGCTGTTCCTTTTAAGTGAGAGTTTATGAAAGGAAGAAGCACTGCAGAGGTTTGCCCAGGATCCTAAAAGCTCTTTTAAAAAATTCCTGTGCCTATCAACAGATATCAAACAATAGGATAGGAGAGGAGAGGAGAGGAGAGGAGAGGAGAGGAGAGGAGAGGATTCAATTCTTTATTAGCCAAGTGTGATTGGACACACAAGGAATTTATCTTCGGTGCATAAGCTCTCAGTGTACATAAAAAGGAAAAAAATACATTCATCAAGAATCATAAGATACAACACTTAGTGATAGTCATAGGTTACTAAATAAGCAATCAAATCATACTAGGAAACAAATAAAACAATATAAATCGTAAAGAGGACCTCTAGCTAAAATTCTGTGCAGTTTGGAGACCCCCAAATCCCACTCCTAGCTGGCCCCGCCCACCCCACCCGTCCCAGGAGTCCCCACACGACCCATTTTGGATGCAGGCAGTGGTGAAATGCAAAATTTGTTACTACTGGTTCTGTGGGCGTGGCTTGGTGGGGGGGTAATGTGACTGGGTGGGTGTGGTCAACCTTTTTTTTTACCTTTAAAACCATTTTTTCTTCAAGCCGAAGAGGTTGTAGAAAAAATGCTTTTTAAAGCCTCTGACGATCCCAGCTGAGCCACATGATCATCAGAGTCTTTTTTTTTTTACTTTTAAAAGCATTTTTTCAGCCGAAGAGGTTGTAGAAAAAAATGCTTTTAAAAATTAAAAAAAAGCCTCTGATGACTGCGCGGCTCAGCTGAGCATGGGGAGGTGGGGGGCAGTGATTTTTGCTACCGGTTCTCCGAACCACTTGCAGCCATCGCTTCCTGGATCGGGCGATCCAGTCCAAACTGGGAGCATTTCACCCCTGGATGCAGGTAAGTGCAAGGTGCGTGCAGAGGCTCAGGGAGGGTGAAAAACAGGTCTATTGGAAGTTCAGGAAGGCTTCCAGAGCCTGGGGAGTCCGTTTTCGCCCTCCCGAAGGCTCAAGGAAAACCTTCAGAGCCCGTGAAGGGCAAAAAGCCCCCCCTCCCCACCGTGGTGCAGGAGGCCGATTAGGCCACGCCCACCATGGCCACACCCACCCAGCAACCGGGCAGAGAACCCCTTGCTAAAATTTTTGAAGCCCAGCCCTGCCTCCACCCCATTCTGTGACTGGTCCCTTCCCGCAAGAAGCCATCCCATTCACCTGGCCACCCCATTTTTCCCCTGGAATTTCTATCTGGGCGGGACAATAAGCACAACAATATATTTTATTACAGCCATTGACCCGCTAAGGAGTACAATAAATTCCACAGCAAGAGCAGATTGGAGTAAATCAAATCCACTTGGTGTAATTATGGCAACAAACACTGGGCTGTTATCTTAATAGCTGCACACACACATACACGTACACATACACACACACACACACACACACACACTTTGCAAGCCTATTGACTTTCGCATTTGCAAGAACTGTTATGATCCCTGCCCAGTGGTGTCCCTGGAGATGTGGGAGAGAGGGAGGGAGGGGCAGAACGAGGGGGGATAGCAGTCTGTTGTTCTGATGCTAGCCTCACCCCTTTGTTTGTATGTGTGTCGTGACATCACCCGTGTTGCGAAGGGGCTGAGGTGGCACTGTGAGGGTAGAGCCCAGAACTTTCGTCACTTCAACCAAAGTAGGAAGTTGGAAGCCGCCACAGATGCAGGCGATGGGTAGAGATGCACGATGCCTTTAACGGGGGTTCCTGATTTTTACCCACTGGGCTGCTTTGCAAAACAGATGGATCAGCAAACTAAGAAAATCATCTGGGTTCCTACAGCATGCTAAGTGTCGTCGTCCCACACACACACACAGTTGTCGCAAATTAATGCTAGTAGCCAAGGTTTAAAGTTGTTGGGCAGATGGGATGCAACCACTGACCTCTCGAAAGCAGGGGTGTCAAACTCGATTTCATGGAGGGCCGCATCAGGGTTGTGTTTGACTTTCGGGGGCCTAGGGAGGGTGTGGCCAGGGTGGGCGTGGTCAGATGGATGTCACTCGTGTCGGAGGCACCTGTGGTGGCCCGAGAGCTCTGCCACAGAAAACGGGCTCCTGAGCTCCGTTTTCAGCTGCAAAGCCTTCCCGGAGCTCCATTTTTGCTGGCAGAGGAACCACAGGCCAGTCTTCTGCTGTTCCCAGGGCGGCCCCGCAGGCCAGATCTAAGCAACTGCTGAGCCAGATCCAGCCCCTGGGCCTTGAGTTTGACACCCCTGTCTTAAAGCTTGCTACATGCATGCACTACTGACAATACTTCCGTAAGACTGAATCCCAAATCCCCCGAAACAGACGAGGTTTGACATCTCCAGATTTCCGTCTCTCTCACTTACCTTCGCTACCGGTTCGGAAATGTGAGCGCGCACGCCTTTTCTGCTCATGCACAGAGCCTTCTGCACATGCGCAGAGGGTCAAAAACAGGACATAATGACATCCCGGCAAGTGGGTGGAGCCTCCCGCCGCTGGCCCTACCGGTTTGCACGAGCCGGATAGATGCGGCCGGATTTCACTGCCGATCTAGAGAACCTCCTCTGCCTGTAATTCCCACATAGTCCTGGACTTACGAACGCAATTGAGCCCAACGTTTCTGCGGCTAAGCGAGACCGGCGTTGTGTTTTGTCCCATTTTACGACCTTTCGTGCCCCAGCAGTTAAGCGAATGAATCACTGCAGTGGTTAAGTGAGTAACCTGGTTTTGTGAAGTGAATCTGCCTTGCTTGCCCGTCAACTTTGCTTGTCAGAAGGCCGCAAAAAAGGATCCCATGACCCCACCAGGGCACTGCACCCGTCATAAATATGAGCCTGTTGCCAAGCGTCCGAATTTTGATCACGTGACCCATGGGGATGATTGCAACGGTCGTAAGTGTGAAAAACGGTCACTTCTTTCAGTGCCGTTGTAACTTCGAACCATTGCTGAATGAAAGATTGTAAGTTGTAGACTGTCTATACTTGAAGTGTTAAGAGCCCTGTTTCTACCAGGTTAAGGTGGGAAGCACATGGCAAATGCAATGGTATTTGGCAATCAGTATCCATCAATATAAAGCTGGAAGGGACCTTGGAGGTCTTCTAGCCCAATCCTCCAGTGGTGGGTTTCAAAAATTTTTACTACCAGTTCTGTGGGTGTGCCTTGGTGGACGTGGCATGGCTTGGTGGGTGTGGCAGGGGAAGGATACTGTAAAATCTCCATTCCTTTCCCACTCCAGGGGAAGGATACTGTAAAATCTCCATTCCTTTCCCACTCCAGGGGAAGGATACTGTAAAATCTCCATTCCCTCCCTAATCCAAGAGAAGGTTACCGCAAAATCCCCATTCCCTCCCAATCAGCTGGGACTTGGCGGGCAGAGAATAGATGGGGGCGGGGCCAGTCAGAATTTTTACTACCGGTTCCCCGAACTACTCAAAATTTCCGCTACCGGTTCTCCAGAACTGGTCAGAACCTGCTGAAACCCACTTCTGCCCTGCCCAAGTAGGAGACCCTGTAGCATTTCAGAACTGGCAAAGACCTAAGGAGATGCTGCCAAGAGAACAGTCAGATAAGAGTCAGCATAGCCCACAGATGAATAATGGGCTGGGCAAGAGCCTCAGAAGATATTTTCCCTAGTAAGGGAAATGGGGGAAGGGAGAATTGTATTTTCAGACTTCCAAGAGTCTGTCAATAAAGATTTACGATAAAGCAGAACTAACTGCTCTGGTTGTGATTCCTATCCGGTTCCCATCACTACCACAAGGCCAACATATTGTAAGCCACACACAGGCACATGTTAGGAAAACCCCACCATCAAATACCATCCCTTCCAATTCACTTGAAAGCTTTTCTTTAAAATGACTCAAATAGGAAAAATTTGTGGTATAAAGTTCCTTTGAAATTCATACTTGATGTGTCATCAAATACTGATTATAAAAAAAAAAAAATCACTTGTGAACGATACTTTCACCCCTAAAACTTGCTTGCCAAGATTATACGTGGAAGATTTTTTTTTTAATAATCATATCGGTACCTATTAGCATCTCTGGTAGCAAAATGATTGGTGCTGGTTTTGCTTGAAAGTTTATGGGTGGAAAAAAGAAGAAGGCATGGAAACAAATTTCTCTTAATAATCAAGGCAACCAAGAGCCTTGGTGGCGCAGCAGACTAATGTGCTGTTAACTAGCACCAGCTGCCTGCAATTACTGCGAGTTCGAATCTCACCAGGCTCAAGGTTGACTCAGCCTTTCATCCTTTCGAGGTAAGTAAAAGGAGGACCTGGATTTTGGGGGCAATAAGCTGGCTTGTATAAAAAAGAACACTGCTGGGAGGGGGGGGCGAAAGCCCTACTAAGCAGGTATATACAAAAGTATGAAGGCTATTGCTTAATGCATTGTAAGCTGCCCTGAGTCTCCGGAGAAGGGTGGCATATAAATCGAACCAATACATATATACATACATACATACATACATACATACATACATACGGCTACCATCTTAATAATCAATGCTACCATCTTAATAATCAAGTCTACAGTCAGGAGGAAAGCTATGGCAAATCTAGACAGCATTCTAAAAAGCAAAGACATCACCCTGCCAACAAAAGTGCGTATAGTCAAGGCGATGGTTTTCCCAGTTGCAATGTATGGCTGTGAAAGTTGGACCATAAGAAAGGCTGAGCGCCAAAGATTTGAGGCCTTTGAACAATGTTGCTGGAGGAGACTTCTGCGAGTCCCTCGGACTGCAAGGCGATCCAACCAGTCAGTCCTAGAGGAGATGAACCCTGACTGCTCCTTAGAAGGCCAGATCCTGAAGATGAAACTCAAATTCTTTGGCCACTTATTGAGAAAGAAGGACTCACTGGAGAAGAGCCTAATGCTGGGAAAGATAGAGGGCAAAAGAAGAAGAAGGGGACGGCAGAGAACGAGGTGGCTGGGTGGAGTCACTGAAGCAGTCGGCGTGAGCTTAAATGGACTCCAGGGGATGGTAGAGGACAGGAAAGCCTGCAGGAACGCTGTCCAGAGGGTCGGGATGGGTCGGACACGACTTCACAACTAACAACAACAATCTTTGTTGGCTGTTTAATTGGAAACCAAAAATCAAATCAAATCAAATCTTTATTGTCAGTGCACAACATCTGTACAATGAGATTGGTTGAGCTCCCTCAGTGCAGCCCCCCCCCAAACACAATACAATTCACAGTGGAGACAGAAAATCTCTAACCCAATAAATCATATTAACAAGTGTAATTATGTAATGCAAGAAATTAAATCTATGTATGTTCTTTTCCGCTAGATTTGCTCTTACCGGTACAAAATGACAACCTTGGCAAATAATTTTAAAGGGTTTCAGATTTCTCATGAACAAACATACATACATACATACATACATACATACATACATACATACATACATTTATTTATTTATTTATTTATTTATTTGATTGATTGATTGATTGATTAATTGATTGATTGATTGATTGATTTATATGCCGCCCTTCTCTGGAGAATCAGGTCGGCTTACAATGCGTTAAGCAATAGCCTTCATACTTTTGTATATACCTGCTTAGTAGGGCTTTCGGCCCCCCCTAAGCAGTGTTCTTTTTTAATATAAAGTCAGCTTATTACCCCCACAATCCGAGTCCTCATTTTATCTACCTCAGAAGCATGGAAGGCTGAGTCAACCTTGAGCCTGTTGAGATTTGAACTCGCAGTAATTGCAGGCAGCTGGCAGCTAAGTGCTACTTAAGTGCTACTTAACAGCACTTTAGTCCGCTGCTCCACCAAGGCTCCTTCATAGCGCCTCTCTGCTCGTTTTATGATTTGTGGACTTCAGCTCCCAGAATTCTCCAGCCAGCACGGTGGGGATGAGGAATTCTGGGAGTGGAAATCCGCAAGTCTCAAAGCTGCCCAAGGTTGGAAACCCCAGTATTAAAGCATTCCTTGACTCTTTTTTTCAGATTTCCAATTGAGAAATGAAAACAAGGTGTGGCTGCTTTAAGAGTCCATTCAGATGAACTTCAAGCAAATAGCTTCGTGTTTTAATCACTAGGAGCCTTAAAAAGGGGGGAAGGTAGATACTTTACAGAGGTGAGAGGAGCTGTGCTTAAGGACAACCCAAAATCCTTCTTGGATGTCTACTTGGAAACCACTCCTAGCTTTTGTGCATGAGACGGGGTGGGGGTAGAAATGAAACTTCTGGCTTTGGGATTTGCTGATGGGATAAGTTTATTGTTACAGGAAAGGTTAGTATACACTAAGAATTCAAAAGGAAAATGTTGAGGCCAGATCATTATTACTTTTATTCTACTGCTCTTAAAAGTTGGGAGTTAATGCCTTTTTTTTTTCTTAGCCTTTACCCCACATTTCTCTTTTCTGCTTTTCTCCCTTCCCCGCTTTCCCGCTATCTTTATCTTCACTTATATTTTATGTTTTGGTAAGTTTAATGTGTGTGTGTAAATAAAACAAAATCTTTCTCCCAAAGGATAGTAGATAGATAGGTATGTACATTCCACAGTATGTATGTATGTATGTAGGTAGGTAGGTAGGTAGGTAGGTAGAGATAGATAGATAGATAGATAGATAGATAGATAGATAGAGATAGATAGGTAGGTAGGTAGGTAGATAGGTAGATAGAGGTAGGTAGGTAGGTAGGGATAGATGGATGGATGGATGGATGGATAGATAGACAGACAGAGATAGATAGATAGATAGATAGATAGATAGATAGATAGATAGATAGATAGAGATAGAGATGAGAGAAATGCTTGATAGACGGATGACGAGAGAGAGAGAGAGAGAGAGAGAGAGAGAGAGAGAGAGAGAGCGCCTATACTCTATACATATTATATGGTAGATATGGAAATATAGGTAGTCCTCAAGGTACGGCCACAACCAAGCCCAACATTTATGTTGCTAAGTGAAACATTTGTGGAGTGAGTTATGCATTTGACAACTTTTCTTGCCACAGTTGTTAAGTAAATCATTGAATTTGTTAAGTTTGCAACACGGTTCTTATATGAATCTGGATTTCCCCATTGACTTTGCTGATCAGAAGATCGCAACAGCGGATCACAGGACCCCGGGACACTGCAGCCATCATAAATATGAGCCAAGGATCTGAATTTGGATTTCTTGTGACCATGAAGATGCTGCAACTGTCGTGTGAAAAAAACGGTCGTAATTCACTTTTTTTCCCTAATACCGTTTGTAATTTTGAACTGTTACTAAATGAACTGTTGTAAGTCAAGGATTAATTTTATAAATATGAAAAAAAAAACCATGTTTCTAAGTAACTTTCTAAAGTCTAAGCAGCCCAGAGAACGTTACAGGTAGTCCTCAACTTACAACAGTTCATTTAGTGACTGAAGTTACAACGGCACTGAAAATGCAACTTATGACGCTTTTTCACAGCTACGACCTCTGCGGCAACCACATAATCATGTGATCAAAACCAAGACACTTGGCAGTTGGTTCATATTTATGACCATTGCCGGTCCCAAGGTCATGCGATCCCCTTTTTATGACCTTCTCACAAGCAAAGTCAATTGGGGGGGGGAGCCAGAGTCACTTAACAAGCGTGTTACTAACTTATCAACTGCAGTGATTCACTTAACAACTGTGGCAAAAAAGGTCGTAGAATGGGTTCAAAACTCGAATATTTCACTGAACGACAGATATCTGGGGCTCAACTGTGGTCATAAGTCGAGGAGTAATCTGTATTCCTGCAAAGAACCCAGGCTGTTTGATGCATCAGCCTTAACAAGAAACAAACCAGGAGTGAAATGCTCCCGGTTCGGACTGGATCGCCCGATCTGGTAGCGATGGCGGCGGGTAGTTCAGAGAACTGGTAGCAAAAATGCATGCTCCCTATGCCCAGCTGAGTCGCACGATCATCAGAGGCTTTATTTTTAATTTTTAAAAGCATTTTTCTACCACCTCTTCGAAAAAAATGCTTTTAAAAGTAAAAAAAAAAAGCCTCTGATGATCGTGCAGTTCAGCTGGGATCATCAGAGGCTTTTAAAAGTAAAAAAAAAAGCCTCTGACGATCAGGCAACTCAGCTGGGATCGTCAGAGACTTTTAAAAGCATTTTTTTTACCACTTCTTCGGCTGAAGAGGTTGTAGAAAAAATGCTTTTAAAAGTTAAAAAAAAAAAGTTGGCCACACCCACCCAGTCACATTATCCCCCACCAAGCCACACCCACAGAACCGGGCATAACAAATTTTACATTTCACCACTGAAACAAACAAATAAATAATTCCTACCTAGCCATTCCCCCTCGGCTGCTCAATGGAAAACAGACTCAATTAATGGTCTGAGTCTGAACTGACTAACTAATCTCCCACAGCTACATACCTTCTGGTGGGACAAAACAGCCTCTCTTTTGTCTTTAGATCCCATAATGGCAGGTAGCATTTCACAAGCGACGTCTGTATATGGGATGAGATCATTGGCCTTCCTCTCTCATTATTGTGGTCATTGACGGGCCACAGCTTGCCAATGTTTCAGACAGAAGGGGTGGGTGGTTTTTTTCGTTTTGTTTTGTTTTGTTTTTTAGCCTTAACCTGGAAGATGCCAGAATATATTCATGGCACTGTTTGCAAGTAAAATAGGAACCACATTGGATAGAGAAAATTTCAGAACCGGATGCAGAATCGCAGAGAAGAGTGAGGGGGCAGCAAAGAGTTACTGTTTCCGTGTCTCTCTCTGTCTCCCTCGAGTGGTCCTTTAAAGTATTACAACTCAGGTACGGTCTGCCAAGCGCAAACATCTCTTTCAATTGATACAGAGCTTGTTCTCATCTGTTTTGGCAAAAAAGACCACTTGTTTTTGAATTCAACTTTGATTAAGTTAGCTAAGTGTCCGATCTGATCATAATCAATATGATTCAGGTCTATTTGAAGCATTAGTCCAATTCAGGGGTGAAATCCAGCAGGTACTAACAGTTTTGGAGAACCGGTAGCGGAAATTTTGAGCAGTTCAGAGAATCGGCAAATACCACCTCTGGCTGGTCCCAGAGTGGGGTGGGAATGGGGATTTTGCAATATCCTTCCCCCAGGAGTGAGGAGGGAATGGAGATTTTGCACTATCCTTCCCCTGCCATGCCCACCAAGCCACAACACACCCACCAAGCCACGCCCATAGAACCAGTGGTAAAAAAAAAATTGGATTTCACTACTGGTCGAATTGGCACGGTTCACATCCCCTCCATTAGACCAGGCAAGAAAATGGATTGGTCAGGTCAATGTTTGGTCTGCAGATATGTGTTAACAACGTCCATGGAGCTGTAACATTTAAACTCAACACTCGGATTGTAACACACTTTTTGATGTTTAGTGTACTGCAGGATCTCAGATGAGTTTAAGGGAGTTATATCAAACTTACTCCCAGGTAATTACCAAAGATTCCAAGTGATGTCTTTGTTCATGGATGATTCTTCTCTTCCCAACGTTAGAGAAATCTATGTACAAAAAGGGCAATCAAGGTGAGGCTAACAATAATACAACAGGCCAATAAAGGATTGCTCAAAAAACCCAACAACCTCTGGCCTCTGCCTTGGCAGGAAGCCTAACTGAACATAATGATAATCTAAATTTACCGGACTTGAACATTTTGACTCTACAAAAAACCACCTTACTCGGAACAGCTTACATCCTCCGACGATACCTTAACAGTTCCTAGGTCCTTGGTTAGGACTCGAGCTGCTGAGCTATTAACCAGCCTCAAAGGCTGTGAATCTCACTAAAGATTAAATAATAATAATAATAATAATAATAATAATAATAATAATAATAGAAGACTGACAGGCACTTGGTCCACAACACACCTGACATAACAATAATTAAAAAGAAAAAAGTATGGTTCATTGACATTGCAATACCTGGTGATGCACGGATTGAAGATAAGCAGCAAGAAAAAATCATAAAGTACTGGGACTTGCAAATTAAAGTTGAGCGACTGTGGAAAAAGAAATCGTGTGTTGTCCCGATTGTAATTGGAGCCCTTGGAGCAATCCCCAAAGGGCTACCCCACTATTTAGAAATTCTAAATTTACCGGACTTGGACATTTTGACTCTACAAAAAAACATCTTACTCAGAACAGCTTACATCCTCCGATGATACCTTAACAGTTTCTAGGTCCTTGGTTAGGACTCGAGCTGCTGAGCTATTAACCAGCCTCAAAGGCTGTGAATCTCATCAAAGGTTAACCAATAATAATAATAATAACCTTTATTGTCAGTGCACAACATCTGTACAATGCGATTGGTTGAGCTCTCTCAGTGCACTCCCACCCCAACACAATGCAACTCACAGTAAAGACAGAAAATCCCTAACCCAATAAATCATATTAAGAGACACCGAGTCCTATTGCACCAGTGTGAACATGTTACACATTGGGCTGCCCCTGCAAGTCCATCGTCCTACGTAATTATGAAGTTATTTCTCATTCAGGAGTCTGACAGCCCAAGGATAAAAAACTCTTCTTCAGCCTGTTTGTGCGGCTGGCTATGCTTCTAATATCTCCTTCCGGATGGTAGGAGGGTAAAGAAGAGGTGACCAGGGTGAGAGTCGTCCTTTGACATCAGAGGCTCTGCTTCTGAAATATGGTTAAAAGAGTACCAAATGTTTTTAGAGGAAATGGACTAGAGCGAGGGGTGTCCAACCTTGGCAACCGTTAAGACCCGTGGACTTCAACTCCCAGAATTCCCCTGGCTGGGGAATTCTGGGAGTTGAAGTCCATAGGTCTTAACAGTTGCCAAGATTGGACATCCCTGGAATAGAGAGCTAAGCTGTTCCTAAAGAGGCTGTTCCAGGGGTTGAAATCCAGCAGGTTATGACAGGTTCTGGAGAACCAGTAGCGGAAATTTTGAGTAGTTTGGAGAACTGGCAAATACCACCTGTGGCTGGCCCCAGAGTGGGGAGGGAATGGGGATTTTGCAGTATCCTTCCCCTGCCACGCCCACCAAACCACACCCACCAAGCCTCACCAAGCCCACCAAGCCCACCAAGCCCACCAAGCCCACCAAGCCCACCAAGCCCACCAAGCCACGCCCACAGACCCCGTAGTAAAACAATTTGGATTTGACCACTGGGCCGCTCCACTTTATACTGCAGGAAGAAGAAGATCACAGCTGTTCTCCGTCTTCTCAGAGTAGAAGATCTTAAAGGCACAGGAAGCCAGATCCTGGTTGAATGCTAGGAAGGTTGATTCGCCAAGGAAACCCCCCCCCCCCACCCCTTTACTAATGTGTTAATGCAGAAGCTTGGAAAGCTAGCAAAGCGTGTTCATTTGCACTCCTGTGGAGCAAACTCCAGGTTTGATGACCTCAAGGGCCCCTCCAGTTCTAGGCTTCCTGGATTCCTCTTTGCTGCTTTGTTATTGGCCTCCTCCCGAGGGTCACGCTATCTCGTACATTCGATTGGATTATCATTCCTCCCTTCCATTCACTGATGGCCTGGCACTTCAGATACCCTCAATCTACTTCCTTCCTTCCCTCTCTTCCCAACCCCCCCCCCCCCCCATATCCAACGCACTCTATCCCGTAGCCTTAGCCCACGCTTGGATTTCCCCAGCCCTCAGTACTTGTCAGAAGCATGTCCTGATTGCATCATCCTGATCTTCACCCTTGTGTGCCTTGCCTACACCCCCCCCCATCCCACTCCTTTTCCTGGAATTCCAGCAAATGGGAGCGCAAAAACGGTTTTGCTTTCAGTTGGGAGACAAGCAGAGCTTCTCTACAGCAAGGTACCCTCAGCCACGATTAAACTGAGTTTAATGTTTCTGATTCAGCACGGCTGGGAAGGCACAGGGGGGTGGGGGGTGGGTGGGAAAAAGAGGCCATGCTGCGGGACAGGCCTTCCCTATTGATTAGATTTATATTCCACTTTCGTCACGGCATGCAAAACACTTCCAAATTTTGTCCCAACACAGGCTGTGATGTGAGACACGCTCGGCAGGGACTTAGCGGGTGGTTTCAGACAATGCACCCAACTGCCTTGTGTTTGGCTGGCTTGTGGCCGAACCAACAACTTATGGTTTATTGGGGTAGCAGTGTTCGTGTGTTTGTCTCTCTCTCCAAAACTTGGCAACTTGAAGATTTGTGGACTTCCGAATCCCAGAATTCCTTAGCACAGCAGGCTAAGGAATCCTGGGAGCTGAAGTCCACAAGTCTTCAAGTTGCCAAGTTTGGAGACCCCCCCCCCCCCCCGGTTTTTCCTATCAATTTAAACCTGGCCAATTGTGGTGAGTTGTGTTGCATTATGCATATACCCGGGCCAAATCGGTCCCAAAAGCACTGATTTGAGTTTCTGTACTTAAAACTGCACCAAGCCCTAGCTAGCCATTATCTTCTTAACCCAATCCATCCCAGTGTTTCCTGATCGTGTGCAAAGTTCAGGAAAGGTCGCTGAAATCTTTTCTTTCTAAAGGAGAGAGAGGGAGAAAGAGAGAGAGGGAGAGAGGGAGAGAGGGAGATTGATTGATTGATTGATTGATTGATGGCTAAATTCAAGAGCTCTGGTGGCTCAGCAGACTAAGGCAGTTATTAACATCCACTTACATCTGCTGCCTGCAATTACTGCACGTTCAAATCCCACCAGGCTCAAGGTTGACTCAGCCTTCCATCCTTTCTAAGGTAGGTAAAATGAGGACCCAGATTGTGGGGGGCAATAAGCTGACTTTGTATAAATATAAACAAAAGTATGAAGGCTCTTGCTTAACACATTGTAAGCCTTCCTGAGTCTCCGGAGAAGGGCGGCATATAAATCAAATTTTTTTTAAAAAAAAAAAAGAGGAAGAGGAAGACTTGTATGTGTTGAGAGATAGGACACCACCAGGAGATCCCCCCAGCAGCCAAACCTGCAAAACACCCACCAAAAGAGCCACAGCCTGAGGTCTCCACAGACACATCCACCAAGTGGCCAGGCGTCGGTGTCCACTCTACGGGGAGGCTTTTATTTATTCATTCATTTATTTATGTATGTATGTATGTATTTATTTATTTATTTAAACTCCGGGCCCCGTCGATCAAACCCCGGCGGGTCCTTTTCATGGAGAGCCGTCCCTTTTCTCACGTTCTCAAGCCAGGACCGGAGCTGGGAGATGGATGGGGGCGCTGAAGGCGGGGAAACCGCCCACCACCAGAGTGAGTCAGAGGCGTGGTCCCTCAGGCGGGGCAGCCGGCCGAGGGGATTAGGGCCCCCCCCCCCCACCCAAGACGTCGGACTTAAGCACACACAGCCCAGGAATGGGGCAGGGACCTGAATGGCAGCCCAACCCATCCCTGACGCAGGGAAGAGGCCGCCCCTCCCGATTCAAAAGCTTCCCCCGCCAGGCGTGCAACAGCCCCGCTTTCTTGGCCAAGCCAGCTAGAGTCCTGCCCTGGCTGCTCTTCGCAAGCCCCGGCGCTGCAGGTAAGAACTGGCCGGCGGGAGGGACGGGGCCTGGAGAAGGAGAGCTCGAGCTGGGGAGAGGGGGGGGGGGAGAGAGAGAACCGGAGCGGATTCCAAAGCAACGGAGCCGCTTCGGTAGCCGGGTTGAATTTCTTCCATCGCTGTAACAATGGCTTGGGGCGGGAGAGGGGGGGGGGTTGAGGGATGCTGCGGGGTTCTGCGAGCAAACCCCCACCCTCCCCCCACCCTCCTTTTGATTTGGCGACCATCCGAGTTTGAGTCCGGTGGGTCCGCTTTCAAGGGGCTTTCGCCCCCCCCCCAGCCTAGCCAGAGGATGACTGTGCCTCTGAGAGTGTGCAGAGTGCGCTTTCTCCCCTCCTCCAGCGCTCCTCCAAGCCGATTCTGGTCCCGCACATTTCAGGAATTGAGTCGGGTTCCGAAGCGGACGTCTTAGCCAACGGGAACCAACCTCCCTACCACCCCCGCCCCCACCACAAAAAACCCCTGAATCGCTTCTCTCTTTGTATAAAATAGATATTAAGTCCGAGTTGAAGCTGGAAACCCGAAGCGTCAGCATCTAAAAATCCACACACACACACACACACACACACGCATCCGATCTGCATAGAGAGGCTTAAGGATGCTTGGGGGAAGGTTATTCAACCAAGGTTCATTTATAAGTTTCTCTCTCTCTCTCTCTCTCTCTCTCTCTCTCTCTCTCTCTCTCTCTCT
>WNWU01000046.1:4206314-4216751 GCA_012654045.1 Ptyas mucosa | reverse complement strand
TATTCTATTCTATTCTATTCTATTCTATTCTATTCTATTCTATTCTACTATGGTATTTATCTCACCTTCCATGTGAAGAGCTTGGGGTATAATACGGTCTATTCCCCTTCAATTCTATCCTTTCTGGAAGGCTGACAGTTAGTGACTCATCCCAAAACATACATTGGCCTTCAGAGATAAGTTGAGATTTGAACTCCAGATCAACATCTTATCCCAACATTCTTTAACTAGTCTCTTCCTGATGTCCTGGCAAATTCACCCTGGCATCTGATCATGTCTGGGCATGTTGGGATTTATAGTTTGGCAGATGTGAAAGGTACATGGTTGAGGAAATTATTCTTCATCCAAGCACCTAATTGTTTATTGGTCTTGAAAGTTGCGTATCTTCCATCTGCTGTTGTTGGGCTATGATTTATTTTATCATTTCATTAATTACAATGTCTAGGATTTCAGATTCTAGCGTGGTAATTATATAAGTTCTGGCAGCCCACCAATTTGCCACCGTGCCCAACCATTACAGTTGGCAGCAAAAATGCTCCCAATAAACTTTTAGGTGGTGGAACCTCACTGACCTTGACTGATCTCCCAAAAAAAGCTTCATGAATTACTTTCCACAGGGCATCTTCCTTTTTAATCTCTTCAGCCCCTTTATGGTTAGCCCTGTAATCTTGTTTTTCTAGAAAACCAATCATGCATTTCCTCATTTGCGTATGCAAGGTTAGATAGCTTTCATTCCCATTCTACAGATGGGGCAAGTGAGGAAGTAAACTGTTATCTTTTTAAGTCAATCAGTTATACATGAGATAGGTTGGACTTGGTTGTTTACTAGACCGGGGTCTCCAACCTTGGCAACTTTAAAACTTATGGACTTCAACTCCCACAGTTCCTCAGCCAGCAAAGCTGCATCCCAGCGAATGCAAAGCTGGCTGAGGAATTCTGGGAGTTGAAGTCCACAAGTCTTAAAGTGGCCAAGGTTGGAGACCCCTGGACTAGACAATGCACTTCCATGGCATCGTAATTGCTGCAAATGGAACAAGCTGTGACAATAAGCTTGGGAGACAGGAGGAAGAGTCACCACTCAGACCAGAGGTCCCCAAACTTGACAACTGTCAGGGTTCCAAGTAACACCCCCAACGAAAGAAGACTCCGAGGCTAGAGATTCCTCAAATCCTTAAATTAAGACTTGTGGACTTCAACTCCCAGAATTTCCCAGCCAACATGGCTGGCTGAGGAATTCTGGGACTTGAAGTCCATAAGTCTTTAAAGCTGCCATGTTTGGAGACCCCCTAGCCTAGATAATAGTCTGATAAAAGACATCGGACTCCAAAGCAGAAATGGGGTTAGAGAAAAGATCTCAGAAGAGGTCTAATTCTGTGGAAAGTAAAAACAGGGGAAAGGGAAGGTCCTTTTAGACTTGCAAGATTCCATACCCCACTTTACAATGAAAATGGTATTAATACTCATGGCTTTGACTTCCTGTGGAAACCGCCCTTTATTTTCTAGAGAACTACTACTGTCTAAGCTGTAGTTCTTCCTCCTAACTCCCAAGATTCTTCTCACAGACAAGTAAGATCTATGTATTCCTCTGATCTTGTTGTGGCCTTCGGGCTGGCTTGCACTACATGTATGTACGCCACGCTTTATGGCAACCATGGGAAGTTCCCAAATCAGTTGATGCGGCCTCTTCTCCTGCGAGGACTGAAGACTGGAAAAGAAGAGGTCCTCCTCCTGAGTAGCCACTCCTGCCAATGTGTGCTCGAGCATTGAGGAGAGGCTCCTCCACTTTGCTCTCTCCACTTGAAGGAGCCTCTGGAGGTTCTGAAGGCCCAGGCTGAGTCTCTGCCTCTGGCACCACATCCTCTTCAGCCTCCTCGCTGTCCGACGTGAGCACCGGCTGCGTAGGCTGCTGGCGCGACCCCACACCGGCCTCCTCGTCGTCAGGATCAGCCAGATCCGCACAGGCCGCTGGCGGGCCACAACAGTTACAATGGCACTGAAAAATTCTTCTGGATCCAGGTTCTAGGTTTTCAGCAATCCAGATCTTCTTGACAAGTTGATAGGGGCTAAAGATTTAGACTAAACTCTTGGCTTTTCCCAGGTATGTGACTCTGACACCAAGTTGGAACCGGAAGCAACGGTAGAACTGGTGAAGGTGCTGGAGTCCAACGAACGCTATGGGGCCGTTGGGGGAGATGTCAGGATCCTCAACCTTTCCGACTCCTACATCAGCTTCATGAGCAGTCTGCGTTACTGGATGGCTTTCAACATTGAGCGGGCCTGCCAGTCCTATTTCAACTGTGTCTCCTGTATCAGTGGTCCCTTAGGTAAGGTTTCCACCTGTCAGTAATGTCTGAAGTCCTTTCTCTGATGAAGTCATGAAGCGATATTGGAAAGATTAATGCATTTCGCTGATCCTCTGCATTTTTTTAAAAAAAAATCTTGCCCCTTCTTTTTATTGGTTGCATCAGGTCTGTATCGGAATGACCTCCTACAGCAGTTTCTGGAATCCTGGTACAATCAGAAGTTCCTTGGAACACACTGCACCTTTGGAGATGATAGACACCTCACCAACAGGATGCTGAGCATTGGCTATGCCACCAAGTAAGGAAATCTGGGTTATCTGATGGAATATAGGAACCATATGGAATGAAATGTGAGACGTCTGTTGAGGTAGTTCTTTTAGGGCAGGAATCGGCAACCTGTGGCTCTGGAGCCACATGGGGCTCTTTCACCCCTCTGCTGCGGCTCCCGGTCACTCAAAATATGCATCACAACCACCAATGTACGACACCCGCCGGCACACAATTTATTGAGCTTTTCAACCTCTGATAGGCCAACGATGGATAAATCCAAGAAAAGAAAAGTTGCAGAAGGAAACAACATTTAATTCAACTACATAGGCTAGTTTTGTGACCATTCAGGAAATAGTCAGGCACGGGAAGGGTTTTGTGGCTCCCGGTGTTTTCTTTTCTGTGGGAAATGGGTCCAAATGGCTTTTTGAGTGTTTAAGGTTGCAGATCCCTGTTTTAGGGTGCTAATTTTTTTGCAAGTACGACTTCCCATTTCAAACACTTGGCTTCATTTATGAAGTCCTCCAGATATAGCTTCCTGACTTACAGCGGAGTTTTTTCAACCAGGGCAGGTTTAAGAGAGGTGGACTTCCAACACCCAGAATTCCTCACCCAGCATGGCCTTCTTAAACTTCCCCAGGTTGAAAAATGCTGACTTACAGGGTTGTTGTTAAACACAGAGACAGGTCTTTGGGAGCAATTAAAGAACACGAAGAAATCTTGTGGTTTTGTTGAAGCTTTGTCTTTTTAAAGGGACGCGGTGGCTCAAGGGCTAAGACACTGAGCTTGTCGATGGAAAGTTCGGCAGTTCAGCGGTTCGAATCCCTAGTGCCACATAATGGGGTGAGCTCCCGTTCCTTGTCCCAGCTTCTGCCAACCTGGCAGTTCGAAAGCATGTAAAAAATGCAAGTAGAAAAATAGGGACCACCTTTGGTGGGAAGGTCACAGCGTTCTGTGCGCCTTTGATGTTTAGTCATGCCGGCCACATGATCACAGAGACGTCTTCGGACAGCGCTAGCTCCTTGGCTTTAAAACGGAGATGAGCACCACTCCCTAGAGTCAGGAACCACTAGCACATATGTGCGAGGGGAACCTTTACTTTTACTTTTACTGTCTTTAATTGACACTGGTAGCAGCCCTTGTAGGTACTGTGATATCAAGCTACAAGTTAAATTCAGGGACTTCCTATTTTTCCAGTGCTTGGTACTGAGCTGACTTCATATATCTTTGCCCAAACATTATTCCTATTAAAGCGTTGCGTTAGGAAATCAAATCAGTTCAAGCTTGGATTACTTAAGCTTCTACTTAACACCCACACGATACTTTTTGGTATCCCCAGTTTGTTCACGAATTGCTACGTTCATACAATATGATCAATTTCGGATAATGAACTTAATTTCTGCTTTTATATAAGGTGCTTTGTCCAAATCAAGAAAATCTATTACGAACGTAATATGAAAAGGGAGTTATGCAGTTTGCAGAGACAAAGGCTGAATTTCCATAACATCTTAAACCACAGATTTTCCAAACCCTTCCCACCTATTTTAGTGTATTGCATACAAATTCAAGCAGAAAATAATGTTTTCATGGCCTTTCTCTCATTTTCATACAACCGTAACCTCATGAGGAAGAACCGGGGGGGGGGGGGGGGGATCTCCAAACTTGGCAACTTGAAGACTTGTGGACTTCAATTCTCAGAATTCCACAGCCAGGATGTTCTGGGCGGGGGAATTCTGGGAATTGAAGTCCACAAGTCTTAAAAGTTGCCAGTTTGGAGACCCCTGAGGTCACACCGTCCTTCCCACTTTGCAGATTGGGAACTGCAGGAATGAGATGGATTTCTTGGGCCAAATTTCACCGTGTTCTCCTCCAGTTCCCAAGGCAGGTATTTTAAACCAAGGTTTTCATTAGAAAGATAGGGCTGGAAGAGACCTTGAAAATCTTCCAGTCCAACCCCCCTGCCGAAGACAGGAGACTGTACACCAGGGGTCAGCAACCCGCGGCTCTGGAGCCGCAGGTGGCTCTTCCATCCCTCTGCTGCGGCTCCCTGTCGCCAGCTGGCTCCACAATTGATAGGGCTTTCGGTTAGGACAGGTAGAGGAATAAGGATGCCGTGCTAGGAGGAGACTCTATGGTGGAGGAACTGGACTTCCGGTCGACTTCAGAACTGAACGGGGGGCTTCCAGTTAGGACCTTAGTGGTTCTTTGAGTGTTTAAGGTTGCCGACCCCTGTCCTACACCATCCCAAACAAACAGATGTCCCATCTTTTTTTTTGAAAACCTCCAGGAGTGGAGCATCCCCAACTTTGGGAGGCAAGCTGTTCCACTAACTGTTCTCACTGTCCAGGAATTTCTCCCTAGTTCCAGATTAGATCTCTCTTGAATGAGTTTCCACCCATTATTTCTTGTCCTGTCTTTAGGTGCTTTGGAGAACAAGTCAACCCTTCTTCTCTGTGACTGTCCCTCAAGTACTGGAAATCAGCCTCTCATGTCACCCCAATCCTTCTCTTCATTAGGCTAAACATATTTTGTTCCCTACATAGCTACAGCAGTGACCAAAATTGTGGAAACCTTTTGGGGAAAGTAAATTTTCTAAAACTAGCTAAGAACACCACTTTTTTTTTTTCAGTAGTGCCATAAAATTATATATCAATGGAAAGATAATTTAATCAAGAATGTAATGCAATAACTCTTATGAAGGATTTGCTATCAGAATAGCAGTTACGGTATAAAGAAGAAAAGTGAAACACGTAGAAAAAACGAGATATACAAAAATGATCACCATGTCAGTTAATACTTAGTTGGGTAACCTTTAGCATGAATGACAGCCTTACAACGTCTTCCCATGGAGTGAACCAAGTCTTTTAATTCTGCAGCTGTTATAATGTGAAACCAAAATTGAATGATGGCTTCTATTCACTGGGTTTTATTGCTAGGTCGCTTCTGACTAACCAGTTTCTTTAGTCAGCTCCATAGATTTTCAATTGGGTGAAGGTTTGGGCTATTCCCAGGCCATTCCAGCAGTGGAATAGGATTATCTTGAAACACCCCCCCCAAAAAAAAGTGGTGTCATTAGCCATCAAACCTCAAAAACACACTTTTCCCAAAAGGTTTCCACAATTTTGGCCACTACTGTAGTGTAGCCATGATCAGGAAAGGACCAGTGTAGGAAGTACTCAAGACCATAATGGAGTGAAATCGAATTGTGTCTCTTTCCTCCCGTGTTAATCTTTGCCTGCTTTCCTTGTGCCAGATACACAGCTCGTTCCCGCTGCTACTCAGAGACCCCGTCCTTATTCCTACGTTGGCTGGCTCAGCAAACCCGTTGGACCAAGTCATACTTCCGGGAATGGCTCTACAACGCCCTCTGGTGGCACCGGCATCACCTCTGGATGACTTACGAATCGGTAGTCTCCGGCATTTTCCCTTTCTTCGTCACGGCCACGGTCCTGCGGCTCTTCTACGGGGGGAACCTGTGGGATGTGCTGTGGGTCTTGCTTTGCGTCCAGCTGGTGGCCTGTGTGAAGGCCCTTTACGCTTGTTGGCTGAGAAGCAACCCGGTCATGCTCTTCATGTCCCTCTACGCCGTCCTCTACATGGGAGGTCTACTTCCGGCCAAGTATTTCGCCATCTTGACTATGAACAAGAGCAGCTGGGGGACCTCTGGACGGAAGAAAATGGTCGGCAACTACATGCCTCTGCTACCTGTTTCCATCTGGGGTCTTCTTCTGTTGGGAGGCCTGGTCTACACTATCTACCAAGAAGCCTTGGCTGACTGGACGACAGAAGCCAAACAAGCAGAGATCTTGTATTTGCTGGCCGGTTTGGCCATCTACTTGGGCTATTGGACATTCATGGTCATGCTTTACTGGGTATGGATTCGGAAGTGTTGCCGGAAGCGAATGGACCTCTACAGCCTGGAGGTATGAGCAGGAAAGACGGCGAAGATCTCCAGATTCCTAGATTCCCATCGAAGCTGTAGCGGTACGGAGCAGCTTAACCGAAGGATCTTCCAGGGTCAGAACTAAAAGAGTTTCTAATTCGAAGTTGGGAGGGCGAAGCCGAATCTTCTTCCCCTCCCTTGAGCCTTTTAAACTCAAGGTGTCTCTTGTTCAGGCTGAAGTTTTAGACTCCTTGGTTCTCTTCGCGAATCCAGGGTGGAGCCAGATGATGGTACAGGAGCTGTGAGGGGGAGGGGGAGGTCTGTGTTTGTGTGCGCGCTACTCAGGGAGGGTATTTATTTTATCCAGCAAAACGTGAGAGGTGGTAACCTTGCTCGTCCTCTCGGTTCTCCTGTCCTGATGAATGTTTTCCGATCTGAAATTTATTTATTACTGCTAAGTCTTCTTCATTCCAGGGGTACTTCTAGTACCCAGGTACTTTTTTGACTCGCGACCACCTCTCGGATGGAGCCACAGGATGATGCCACCACACAAGGGTGTGGACTGCACAGGGGACTTACCGAATTGCACTGAAATGCTGGTGCCACAGCCACTGAAGACCAAAATGGGGATGCTGCGTCCATCGTTCACCCGTTGAAGTTCTCCTGGCAGGTTTTGCAGGAGAAAAGGCCCTGCTGAGGAAAAACGGGGGAGCGGTGAGGGAAGGGGGGGGTAAAACCCTCGCTTTACCGGAAATTAAGATCAGATTATTATTTTTTTTTGCATGTACGTAATTTTAAAACAGTAGTTTGTGTCTTTTTTTTTTTTTTTTGCCAAAAGAAAAAAAATAATAATTCGTCTTAAGATTTGTGAAGACTTGATTACAAAAGAAGCACCAACATTTACAATTTGTGCGACAGACGCTGGAAAATTCTGCCTTCCTTGATTCTTTTTTTTTTTTTTTCCTCCCGGAAAGACAGCCGATGGGTGGGTCAAATTCGCACCCGCTACCTCTATTTTTTTTAATTATTTTTTTGGGGGGGAAAGGGCACAATATTGTCTATTGTTTGGAATTTGAGGGACATCTTTCTTGCAGGGAAAAGAAGGACCTGAAGTTATTTATTTGCCATATTTTAATAATGAAAAGGAGGGCTATTTAAATTTGTTTTTTTTTTTAAACGTTGAATGATGATGTAAAAAAAAAAAGTTTTATAAGCAATGTAAAAAATAAAACACTATTTATTTTATAAAATCCCTTTCGTGGTGTTTTATCCTAATATTTTTTTGCCCCTCAGGACGGGCAAATGTTATAAACCAGCAACTGGTCGAATGCATCTGGTATACAATAAAACGCAAAACGTACATTAAGTACATACAAGTAGTCTTTGGCTTACAACATTCATTTAGTGACTGTACAAAGTCACTGTTCTGCCCCAGCTCTGG
Organism: Ptyas mucosa; assembly: GCA_012654045.1. Lineage (NCBI taxonomy): Eukaryota > Metazoa > Chordata > Lepidosauria > Squamata > Colubridae > Ptyas > Ptyas mucosa. Next base: position 4,208,857 of record WNWU01000046.1, on the reverse strand, counting down.
ATTCCCAAGGATTGTGACGCACACCAATGGTCCTTATCAAAGTTATAACGTACCAAGAATAAACAAAGTCCGGCAAAGGTTGGCAACCAGCCCAGAAAACAAGATACGATAAGACACTCACTCTCCAAAATGCCCTGTAATAATTACATGTTGTTTCCAGCAAGAAATTACTAACTGTGTGTGGTTTAAATAGGCTAAGGGAGTGGCCAATTATCCTCAAACCTTACTCTCGAGGAGACCTCCTCCTCCTGAGTAGCCACTCCTGCCAATGTGTGCTCGAGCATTGAGGAGAGGCTCCTCCACTTCGCCTCTCCACTTGAAGGAGCCTCTGGAGGTTCTGAAGGCCCAGGCTGCGCAGGCTGCTGGCGCGACCCCACACCAGCCTTCTCCTTGTCAGGATCAGCCAGATCCGCACAGGCCGCTGGTGGGCCACAACAGTTACAATGGCACTGGAAAAAGTGACTTACGACCGTTTTTCATACTTGCGACCACTGCAGCGTCTCCATGGTTACGTGATCAAAATTCAGACACTTGACAACTGACTCGTATTTATGATGATCGTAGTGTCCCGGGAGTGATATGATCCCCTTTTGTGACCTTCTGACAAGCAAAGTCAATGGGGAAGCTGGGTTCCCTTAACAACTGTGTTACAGATGTAAGTATTGCAGTGATTCACTTAACGGTGGAGAGAAAGGCCGTAAAATGGGTCAAAATTCACTTAACCCACTGTCTCGCTTAGCCACAAAAATGTTGGGCACAACTAATGGCCCTACGTCAAAGACTACCTACAATTCCTGTTGCTCACAGCAAAAAAAAAAAACAAACCCCAGCAACAAAACCATCCTAACACCATTCAAATATGCATCATAATTCCCACTACGGTGGTTTAAGATCTCTTTTAGAATTTAGAATAACGGAGTTGGAAGGGACCTTGGAGGTCTTCTAGTCCTACCCCCTGCTTAGGCAGGAAACCCTACACCACTTCAGACAAATGCTTATCCAACATCTTTTTTAAAAATTTCCAGTGTTGGAGCATTCACAACTTCTGGAGGCAAGTTGTTCCACTGATTCATTGTTCTTCATTAATTGCTTGGCTGGGGAATTCTGGGAGTTGAAGTCCACACGTCTTAATAATGTGGCCAAGATTGAGAGACACTGTACTAAATGATGAAGATACCATGTTTGGTGGTAATGGCAGCTGCCAAGTTCTCTAAGGAAACTAACCAAGCTTTGCTATCCATCTCCATCATATCCGTCTGTCCAGCCAGTCAGTGAGCCTGCTGGCCGGCCTCCATCTATTACATAAAAGACAATTGACCAGACCCAGAAAGTACCAAAGCCAAACCGGTAGAAGTCAAATCAAAATTTTTGTTGTTAGTTGCAAAGTCGTGTCCGACCCATCATGACCCCATGGACAACATTCCTCCAGGCCTTCCTGTCCTCTACCATCCTCTGGAGTCCATTTAAGCTCACGCCGACTGCTTCAGTGATTCCATCCAGCCACCTCCTTCTCTGCTGTCCCCTTCTTCTTTTGCCCTCCATCGTTCCCAGCATGAGGCTCTTCTCCAGGGAGTCCTTCCTTCTCATTAGGTGGCCAAAGTATTTGAGTTTCATCTTCAGGATCTGGCCTTCTAAAGAGCAGTCAGGGTTGATCTCCTCTAGGACTGACCAGTTGGATCGCCTTGCAGTCACAGGAGTCTTCTCCAGCACTCTCGTTCAAAGGCCTCAATTCTTTGGCACTCAGCCTTTCTTACGGTCCAACTTTCACAGCCGTACATTGCAACTGGGAACACCATAGCCTTGACTATACGCACTTTTGTTGGCAAGATGATGTCTCTGGTTTTTTAGGATGCTGTCTAGATTTGCCATAGCTTTCCTCCCCAGGAGCAAGCATCTTTTATTTTCTCACAAATTACCCTAATTCCCCCAAGGCTGGGAGAACAATCAGGACTTCAATAGTTGTAAGGATGGGAGCCACCCAATGATCTTGCGGAAGATCATTTCGGAGGGCAGTAGACACACTTCCTGGGTCCCACAAGTTGGCATTATTTTAATTGATTGGACCTGGAACACATGCCCACTCAGTGTATCAGATGGGCAAAGAGAACTGGATAGTAGTCCCTGGCAGCTCATGTAGGTGCTAGCAGATATCAGCTTTAGCATGACCAAAAAGGCCAACTGAAATTGGTTCAGAAGGTCTCATTTGGACGTATGTAAGATTGCCATTCTACCACCACATGTGACAGCTGAAGACAAGGGACAGATGAAAAGAAGGACGAGGGGTGACACGATAGCAGTCTTCCAATAACTAAGAGGCTGCCGCAAAGGAAGTTTTCTTCTCTTTCTTAAGAGGTGTCCAGCTCTATAATTATATATTGGGAAGCACACCACATGCTCATAGAGCAATGCTAAACAGTTTTAATACAACAAGGATGCTTATTATACCATCCAGAGTCATCCTATAGGGGAGATGGGCAATAGAATTGGCAAGTAGAGTAGAGTAGAGTAGAGTAGAGTAGAGTAGAGTAGAGTAGAGTAGAGTA
>WNWU01000046.1:4163987-4181457 GCA_012654045.1 Ptyas mucosa | reverse complement strand
TATTCTATTCTATTCTATTCTATTCTATTCTATTCTATTCTATTCTACTCTACTCTACTCTACTCTACTCTACTCTACTCTATTCTATTCTATTGTGGCAAAATGGTTAGAATGCAGTACTGCAGGCTAATTCTGCTGACTGACGACTGCCAGCAATTCAATCCTCACCGGCTCAAGGTTTTGACTCAGCCTTCCATCCTTCCAAAGTCAGTAAAATGAGGACCCAGATTGTTGGGGGCAATAGGCTGACTCTGTAAACCACTTAGTGAGGGCTGGAAAGCACTGTAAAGTGGTATATAAGTCTTAGTGCTATGGCTATTGTTAAACGAGACAGTTGTGAAGTGAATTTTAACCCAATTTGACGACCTTTCTTGCCACAGTTGCTAAACGACTCACTGCCGTTGTTAAGTTAATATCATGGTTGTTAAGTGAAGCTGGCTTCCCCAGTGACTGTGCTTGTCAGAAGGTCGCAAGGGAAGATCACATGACCCCGGGCTGCTTCAAGGGTCAAAGTTATGAACCAGTGGCCAAGCATCTGAATTTTGATCGCACGATCCTGGGGAAGCTGCAAAAAGGTTGCAACTGTGAAAAATGGTCCCAAGTCACTTTTTTCAGTGCCATTGTAACTTTGGTCACTAAGTGAGCTGTCGTAAGTCAAGGGCTACCTGTAAACCATTGCTAAGCATTTGCATTTTGCATCCGCGCAGCTGCAGTCCGAAAGGCACTTCTGTGTCTGGTGCAATAAGTGTGAGGTGACTGCAGTTGAGATCTAGCTGGCTTCCCCAGGAATAAAATAAGCGGCTCAGGCTGCATTTAATCCAGCACCTTCTAGAGGGGAGAAGGGCTGCCTTCTGCTCCAGATGCTGGAGAGAGAGAGAGGGAGGGAGGGAGGGAGGGAGAATATATCTCGCTTTCCACCTCTCTGCACTTGGCCATCCAAGCTCCTCCCCTCCTTTGCTGTTGCTTCCAGCTGCAGCAGCCAAGCCAAGGCGGGTGGCGATGGTGGGGCCGGGGAGGAGAAGATGGAATTTTTTCCCCTGGCTGCCAGCCAAAACTTGAGCCCAGCCACAGTGTGCGCGCCTGGGAAGGAGAGGCAGGGTGAGGGAGAGAGAGAAAGAAAGAGAGAGAGAGAGAGACGGGGCGCACTGAAGCAGTTATGGAAGGCGACTTGCCTTTCTCTCTGTGCAGCCAGGAGCGTTAACACCACGCAGTCCCTCTCCGTGTGTGTCTCTTTCTCTCTCCCTCTAATGCACATACACATACAGAGAGAGAGAGAGAGAGAGAGAAGAGGGAGAGAGAAAGAGGGGGGGAGAGAGAAAGAGAGGGAGGGAGAGGGAGAGAGAAAGAGAAAGAGAGAAGGGAGAGGGAAAGAGAGGGGGAGAGAGAAAGAGAGGAGAGGGAGAGAGAAAGAGGGGGGAGAGAAAGAGGGAGAGGAAAGAGAGAGAAAGAGGGAGAGAGGAGAGAGAGAGAAAGAGAGAGGGAGAGAGAAAGAGAAACTGAGAAGAGGGAGAGGGAGAGAGAAAGAGGGGGAAAGAGAGAAAGAGAGGGAGAGGGGACAGAGAGAGAACAGAGAGAGAGAGAGAGAAAAGGAGAGAAAGAGAAAAGAGGGGGGAAGGGGGGAGAGAGAGAGAGAGAGAGAGCACTACCGCCACAGACAAGGCAAAAGGGGAGATGGGACCCTCCCTCAATCACAAATTTGGCCAAGCAAGATTACCGGTACCCTTTAGGGTAGCACACTGAAAGAAGAACAGAGCACTGAAACCCCCCCCCCTCTCTCTCTCTCTGTGTGTGTGTGTGTGTGTGTGTAAGCAGAGAGGCAGGCTTGCAATCTAGCTCTCAAGGTTGTGGCCTTCTTTAGGAAACCTCTTCGATCTTGGCCTTCCTGATTTTTTTTTGTTTTCTTTTAAATGAAATCTCCAAGCAGGGTTTGACGCATCAAGGCTGTTCACCCACCAACAGTAGATGAGTGAAGCAAAAGGGTATATATGCATCCTTGCCGAAGAGATGGTGCCGGAGTAGAAATGCCAGAGGGCATAAATCAACAAGGCAAGGGAGAAGGGAAAGCCAGGCAGCTGCAGATTAGAACATAGAAAATAACCGAGTTGGAAGGGACCTTGGAGGTCTTCTAGTCCAACCCCCTGCTCCAGCAGGAGACCCCTATACCATTCCAGACAAATGGCTGTCCAGGCTCTTCTTAAAAGCCTCCAGTGATGAAGCACCCACAACTTCTGAAGGCAAGCTGTTCAGAGGTGGGTTTCAGCAGGTTCTGACCAGTTCCGGAGAACCGGTAGCGGAAATTATGAGTAGGTCGGAGAACCGGTAGTAAAAATTCTGACTGGCGCCGCCCCCATCTATTCTCTGCCTCCCGAGTCCCAGCTGATTGGGAGGAAATGGGGATTTTGCAGTAACTTTCCCCTGGAGTGGGGTGGGAATGGAGATTTTACAGTATCCTTCCCCTGCCATGCCCACCAAGCCATGCCCACCAAGCCACACCCACAGAATCGGTACTAAAAAAATGTTGAAACCCACCACTGAAGCTGTTCCATTTAATTGTCCTAGGTTGCATCTAGAACGAAGGAGAACTTTCCTAATGGTGAGAGCAATAAACCCAATGGAATAGCGGTTCAAATCTGTGGAAAGCAAAGGATGTTCAAAAGATCGGGGATAAGCCAACCCAACGAAAGACCAATGGAACTCAAGACCACTTGCACGGGCTTCAAAGGGGACGACCGTTCTTCCCTTTCATTTACCTTGTTTCGTTTTACAGATAGCCTCGATATATGACCAATCCCTTTGCAAATTGTTCAAAGTTACAATGGGGCCTCCCCAGAGCTACTTACGACCTTTTTTTCATGACAAGTGACAATGGCTGCACACCAGAGGTGGGTTTCAGCAGGTTCTGACCAGTTCTGCAGAACCGGTAGCGGAAATTTTGAGTAGTTCGGAGAACCGGTAGTAAAAATTCTGTAAATTTTTGTCTGTAAATGTTGTTTATGTCTATGTGTCTGTTGATGGCTGATTTGTCAAGAGTGCCAGGCTTCTAGAAATCCCCTGCCGTTTTTTGGACTTGGTTTAGGATTGTCTCATTTTCCCCAATTGAAACGAGGGTTCAATCTGTCTAATAGGTTGTGAAATTAAAGAATTTCCGTCATGTCTTCTGACTCCCAATTGGTGTTCGTGGATGCGTTCTGCTGGTCTTCTGCCTGTTTGTCCTACATCGTGGTTGTTGCAGTCCTGAACACTGTATGTTGTAGATGACTCTTGTTTTTTTCCTCTGGGTTTACTGGGTCTTTTGGTTTGCTTAAGATGTTTTGAAGGGTTTTCGTTGGCTTGTGTGCTACGCTGATCCCATGTGGTTGCAGTTGTCTATTTGAGGTTTCTGAGATATTCTTGATCAGGGGTGGTATTCACTTAACCTTCGCTGCCGGTTCGCAAATGTGAGCGTGCGCAGATCGTTTTGCGCATGCGCAAAGGGTAAAAAAATGACATCAGGGCAGGTGGGTGGAGCCTCCCGGTTCGCGCGATCTGGATAGAACCAGCTGAATTGCACCACTGTTCTTGATGTATGGCAGTGTAATTCTTTTTAGGGTTTGTGCTGTATTGCATTGAGTGGTCAGTGATTGAGTTGAGTGATAAAAGTTGCATGGATGTCCCTTTTGGTTGGCATGTGTTGCATAGAAGCTTCATTTCCTTCTTCTGCTGTTCTGGATGTCCATGGACATCCTCAGTCATCCAGGTCATGGTTGTCCCAAAGGTGCTTTTTCCAAGAAGCAACCAGACTTTCAAGAGGCAACTGGACTTTCTTTCACCAGAAAGTCCAGTTGCCTCTTGGAAAAGCACCTTTGGGTCTGCCGCAGGGGTGAAATCCAGCAGGCTCTGACAGGTTCTGGAGAACCGGTAGAGGAAATTTTGAGCAGTTCGGAGAACCGGCAAATACCACCTCTGGCTGGTCCCAAAGTGGGGAGGGAATGAAGATTTTGCAGTATCCTTCTCCCCCACCCCCAGGAGTGGGGTGGGAATCAGTGGTGGGTTGCCCCCGGTTCATAGAACTGGTAGTAAAACCGGCGGGAGGCTCCGCCCACCGACCCCGACGTCATCCAAACGTTTCTGTGCATACGCAGAAGAGCGCGCGCGCACGGCCCTGCTACAAACCGGTAGTAACGGTAAGTAGAACCTACCCCTGGTGGGAAGGGGGATTTTGCAATATCCTTTCCCCCCCAGGAGTAGGGTGGGAAGGGAGATTTTGCAGTATCCTTCCTCTGCCACGCTCACCAAGCCACGCCCACTACGCCACACACACACACAGAACCGGTAGTAAAAAAAAATGGATTTCACCACTGGTCTCTCGTTCTCTGTAGCTGCAGGTGTGTTTGGGCTCGTTTAAATGAAGTCCTTTCACAGCTTCTCTTATGGGAAGCTGGGCTGTCGCTTTGGTAGTAGAGCACCTGGTTACTATGGGTGGGGGTTTTTTTTCCCCCTGTAGACTTGCCTTTCTAGTGTGCCGTTGCCTGCTGGTCAGGATGTCCAGCAAGGGTAGGGAGTTGTTGTTTTCTTCTTCTCTAGTAAACTGGATTCTTTCCCCCCCCCCCCTTTATTCTTCTCCAGACCAAAACAACTATCAGTAGACTTGCTGGCTTCTCCATCTCTTTCTTCACTGCTTCTCTGGGTTGGCCCCCAAGCTCAGTCTTTGGTCTGGCTGCTCCTGTCGGAAAGCAAAGAGGAACGTAATTGCGCTGAGACCTACCTCTGAAATCCCAAGATGGTCTTCAGGTCGTACGCACTGACGTTTCTGCAGCTCGGCTGCTTCTGGGTTTTATTACAAACAGACTGCAGAATACAGTCAGTTGTAAAAGCTTTCAGCGCTCCCCCCCCCCCCCGTCGCCCCCGAGGAACAGAAACGGCTTTTCAGTCTGGCAGGAGGCAGATGGTCTTAAAGGTGGCTTTGCAGGTAGTGGACCATGGGACTTGCGTATAGAAAGCTGCTTAGGAATTGTAACTTTCTGAAAACAAAGTTATATGACAGCTATTCCAGCTGCTGGGCGGGTCATTGGAGGCCTTTCAGGAGGAGGCTGGACAGCGATTTGTACGCAAGGTATAGGGCCGTGATGGGGAACCTATGGCACGTGTGCCACAGTTGGCACGCGGAGCCATATCTGTGGGCACGTGAGTCATTGCCCTAGCTCAGCTCCAGCGTGCATGTGTGGGCCAGGCCAGCTGATTTTCAGCTGGCCCTGCCCTCACCACCCCTCCCCTCCCAGGGGTCTTCATGTGGCCCGTTTTGGATGCCAGGTAAGTACAGGGTTCATGTGGAGGCTCTGGAAGGGCGTTTTCGGCCTCCGGAGGGCCTCTGGAGAGGGTGGGGGAGGCCGTTTTCCCCCTCCCCAGGCTCCAAGAAAACCTCTGGAGCCTGGGGAGGGCGATAAACAGGCCTACCGTGCCCACCAGTAACCTTTTTGCCGTTGAGTGCCAAAAGCGAGGAGAGCGGGAGGGGGGTGTCACACGCGCATGTGGGGGGGCGGGGCACAGGAGGGCATTGAATTATGGGTGTGAGCATGTGCGTATGCAACCCCCCCCCCCCCCCCCCCCCCCCCTCTTGGCACGCAATGGCAAAAAGGTTAGCCATCACTGGTCTAAGGTCTCCTGCTTGAGCAGGGGGTTGGACTAGAAGACCTCCGAGGTCCCTTCAACCCCATTATTATACATTTTACGTTGTGGTTGCGTTTCATCCAGAAGTGGAAGACGCAATCCTTGAAAAGGGTCAGTCCGGGGTAGCCTTCGACACACAACTCTTGCAAGCCGACGATATTACCTGTAATCAGTGGTGGGATTCAAATAATTTAACAAACAGTTCTCTGCCCTAATGACCGGCTGGGTGGGTGTGGCCATGGTGGGCGTGGCCAGGGGTGTGTGACAGGCAGCACTCGGCCTCCTGCACCCCCCTGGGAGCAAAAACGGGCCGTGGAGGGGCATCCCCCCCCATGCCCTGTTTTGGGCCTAGTAGGCCGCCCTGTACTTACCTAGGAGCCAAAACGGGGCATGTGGAGACTCTTGGAAGGGGCGGGGAGGGGAGGGGAGGGGAAGGGCCAGCCAGCAATTTAACAACTGGTTCGGCCGAACTGGCCCAAACCGGCTGAATCCCACCAATGCCTGTAATTATCTGTTCCCCCAATGTGAAGTCACAGCTGCCTCTTCTTTAGTATTGATATTAGCATTGGTTGCTCCGTTGGTTTTTCATATCACTTCGCCACAACGGGGAAAGCATTACCAATGTAAAAGGCCTTATCACAGGATCAGAGATAAAATAGTTATCTCTGATCATGAGAGCGAGCAAGCGAACGCTGGAGCACGATTCTTATCTGTTCTGCCCCCCAGTTCTGCCTTGCTTTGGAGGGCATGGCAGGCAGGGGTTAACGTTTCTAGGTGTGCTGAACCTATCAAAAGCTTAGCCACCTATTTCCTTTTGTTTGCTGTCCAAAATCAGTGGGAAGTTGCACCACTGCCAAATCTCATAGCGTGAACTTGGGGAGGTCACAAAAAGGCCCTTTGTCTTGCAAGCTGCCCAAGGCAGAGCTTGCTACGCTGCAGAATAAGAACTTGGTCAAAATTACACTTCGCTTCCCCCTCCTTCCTTCTCTCTCTCTCTCTCTCTTCCTCCCTCTCTCTCTCTTTTTACAGTCTCTGTTTGTCTGGCTTTAACAGCCGCCTAATGTGCAGCAATTGAGCAGGAAAACTTTCTTTGTTGCTGGCTGGTTTTGTTTTCTTTCTGCCCAGCAAGGAAGTTGGTATTCTTCTTAACGGTAGGTTGAGGTGAACGGTGGCAGAGCAAAATCACAATCTATCCATCCATCCAAGCAAGCAAGCAAGCTTATTAGGAACAAGGTATTCCCACCCCGCAACTCTGTATATTTACAGAATAACCGAGTTAGAAGGAACCTTGGAGATCTTCTAGTCCAACCCCCTGCTCAAGCAGGAAACCCTATACCAGGAGTCCCCAAACTTGGCAGCTTTAAGACTTGTGGACTTCAACTCCCAGAATTCTCCAGCCAGCTATGCTTCTGGGAGTTGAAGTCCACAAGTCTTAAAGCTGCCAAGTTTGACGACCTCTGCTCTATACCATTTCAGACAATTTGCTGCCCAATCTCTTCTTGAAAACCTCCCGTGTTAGAGAACCCCCCCTCTTCTGGAGGGAGAAACCACTGATTAATTGTTCTAATTGTCAGGAAATTTCTCCTTGATTGATTCTCTCCTTGATTAGTTTCCATCCATTGCTTTTTGTCCTGCCTTCTGGTGCTTTGGAGACCCCCTCTGCTTTGGGGCAGCCCCTCAAATATTGGAACCCTGCTATCATGTCTCCCCTAGTCCTTCTTTTCATTCAACTAGACATACTCAGTTCCTGCAGCCGTTCTTCCTATGTTTTACCCTCCAGTTCCCCTAATCCTCTTTGTTGCTCTTCTCTGCACTCTTTCTAGAATCTCCACATCCTTTTTTTTACATCGTGGTGACCAACACTGGATGCAGTAGTCCAAGTGCGGCCTTACCAGGGCATTATAAAGCGGTATTAACACTTCACGTGATCTTGATTCTATCCCTCTGTTAATGCAGCCTAGGAGGACGGACGTACAACTTTGCTGTTCTAGGAAATCCATGGGTATATAGATCAGCTGTGCTTCCTCTCAATGAGTTTGCAGAATTTGAAATTTCCTGCTCCGTACAGGAGGTCCCATGCCTTTCACTGCCTGCTACCGAGCTGTTTCTCTCGCTTTAGACATCAAAGGTCTTTGCCGCCCCCCATAAACCCTATTAAACCTTGCTTGGAGAAGCCAATTGCTCTCCGTAAAGGCATTAAACTTGATCAGCACAGGGAGTAATCTGCCCTACAGTGAACCTGGGGCTCTGTTGGGGGATTGAGAGGCTCAAGCAGTACTCCGGGAAAGTGATTGGGCCTCCTGGAGGCCAGCAGGAAAGAATGCAAATAAATAAATAAATAAATAAATAAACAAATAATTAAATAATTTTAAAAAATCTCGGACTGGCCTTACTTTGACGGAGTTTGCCTTGCGGTGTTTCTTCCACTTCTGTCCCCTGTTAATTACGCCCGTCCCATTTCAAGCCAATGATAATAATCCCTTTTATTCAGCATTATTTTCCATGGGTCCTTTCCAATTGGATGGCTATAAATAAACCAGAGCAAACAACAGCATGTTAGCTTAGCAAGAAGTCCAGAAGACTGCAAAAACAAAGGAAAGGGGGCAATTGGGCCTGGGATTTTTAAAATGGTGTCTCTCGCGCTTCAGATCAAAGATGGATTTTAAGAATATCCTTTGGTAGAAGTGGCCCAGCCTCAAAGTTCGTCCTTCTCCTTCCGCTTCCCTCCCCTTCTCTTCCCTTCCTTTCCTTTCTTTTCTTCTCTCCCCTCCCCTCCCCTCCCCTTTCCTCTTCTCTTCCCTTTCTTTCAGTAACAGTAACAGAGTTGGAAGAGACCTTGGAGGTCATCTAGTCCAACCCCTTGTTCACACAGGAGACCTATACTAGGGATTTGAACTGCCGAGCTGCCAACTTTTCTGATCAACAAGCTCGGTGTCTTAGCCACTGAGCCACCTAGTGAGACCTTTCCTTCCTTCCTTCCTTCCTTCCTTCCTTCCTTCCTTCCTTCCTTCCTTCCCTTCCCTTCCCTTTCCTTCCCTTCCCTTCATTTCCCTTCCCCTTTTCTTCCCTTCACATCCCTTCCCTTTCCTCCCCTTCCCTCTTCCCTTTCCTCCCCTCCCCACCCCCTCCCCTTCCTTTCCTTTCCTTCCTTCCCTCCCCTTCCTTTCACATCCCTTTTCTCCCCTCCCCTCCCCCCATCCCCTTCCTTTCATTCCTCCACCATTAGGAGGAGGATTAGATAAAGAAATTCACTGGCTTTGCCAAAAAGGAATTTATTTTTTTTTTCAAAAGAACCTTGGTTTGCTGTAGTCCCACCAATTCAACACATTGGCCATAAATTGGATGTATCTCAACTGATATTGAGAAATCCCGTTCAGACAAAGATCAAGTTTCTTTAACCAGTTTCACTGGTTGGAGAGATTGTGAGTCAATTGGAGGAAGGACAAGACCTAAATGCTCAAGAGATAGAAAAGAAGTAAGGGCAGATGATTTCATAAATGACAATTTAGCAAGAAAATCGGGGGAGAAACGTTTCAAATCACCCAAAGAGATTAACTCCCTCTAACTCAAGGTTTCTCAACCTTGGCAATTTTAAGACACGTGGACTTCAACTCCCAGAATTCCCTCAGCCACTTTGGGGAATTCTGAGAGTTGAAGTCCACACATCTTAAAATTGTCAAGATTGGTAAACTCTGCTCTAACTGAACTGCAGAAGTATCCTGTTTCCCCGAAAAATAAGACCCAACCTTAAAATAAGCCCTAGCATGATTTTCTTTTCAAGGGATGCAGTGACTCAGTGGCTAAGATGCTGAGCTTGTCGATCGAAAGGTCGGCCGTTCAGCGGTTTGAATCCCTAGCGCCGCGTAATGGAGTGAGCTCCCGTTCCTTGTCCCAGCTTCTGCCAACCTACCAGTTCAAAAACAGAAAAAAAATGCAAGTAGAAAAATAGGGACCACCTTTGGTGGGAGGGTAACAACATTCTGTGCGCCTTTTGCATTTAGTCATGTCGGCCACAGGACCACAGAGACGTCTTCGGACAGCGTTGGCTCTTTGGCTTTGAAACAGAGATGGGCACCGCCCCCTAGAGTCAGGAACGACTGGCACATATTGATTTATTTTATTTATTTATTAGTTCAATTTATATGCCGCCCTCCCCCGAAGACTCAGGGCAGCTTACAATGCACTTATAGCAATAGCCTTCATTCTTTTGTATATACCTGCTTATTAGGGCTTTTGGCCCCCCATAAGCGGTGTTTCTACAAAGTCAGCTTATTGCCCCCACAATCCAGGTCCTCAATTTACCTACCTTGGAAGGATGGAAGGCTAAGTCAACCTTGAGCCTGGTGAGATTTGAACTCGCATTAATTGCAGGCAGCTGGCAGCTAAGTGCTACATAACAGCACTTAGTCCCCTGCACCACCAAGGCTCTTAATTTGCAAGGGGAACCTTTACCTTTACCTTATAAAACTCTTATTTTGTTAGTTGAAGGCGTCCACGGATGCTATCAGCCCAAAGAAATCACTTGCTGAGGGATTCCAGCATTTTGGGTAAGAGGAAGCTGTTCTTAATTCCATTTATGTGGCTTGTGACCAATTTCATGTCCTGGTTGTGCTTTCTCCTATTTGAGCCCACCATGAAGTTCCTATTCAGTTGCATTTTCAAGGGCATTTTTTAAAAAATTTTTTATAAAAACCAAAGGACACCCCACCCCACCCCATCATTAATTCATCAATTAAATTTGACATCAAGCATTGGGAGGAAAACTACTCTGGGGAGGATGAACAAGAAGAATATGGCAGCCAGCTGCACTGTCCCTGGTTCACACTAGTTTTATTTTCGTTCCAATTGTTCCCTGCTGTTTTGAGCTTTTCTCTTCTTTTTGAGCTCTTCTCTTCCCCCCCCCCTTCCTTTTAACTTACAACAGTCCATTCAGTGACCTGTTCGAAGTTACAACGGCACTGAAAAATCTGACTTATGACCGTTTGCGTTGCAGTATCCCCATGGCAGTGGTGAAATCCAATTGTTTTTTTACTACCGGTTCTGTGGGCGTGGCTTGGTGGGTGTGGTATGGCTTGGTGGGTGTGGCTTGGTGGGTGTGGCTTGGTGGGCATGGCAAGGGAAGGAGACTGTAGAATCCGCATTCCCTCCCCACTCCTGGGGAAGGATATTGCAAAATCTCCATTCCCTCTTTGGGGCCACTTTGGGCCAGCCAGAGGTGACATTTGCCGGTTCTCCGAACTGCTCAAAAGTTCCACTACCGGTTCTCCAGAACCTGTTAGAACCTGCTGGATTTCACCCCTGCCCCATGGACATGTGGTCAACGTTCAGATGCTGGGCAACTGACTCATCTTTATGACGGTTGCAGTATCCCAGGTCCCTTTTTTGCGACCTGACAAGCAAAATCAATGGGGGGAGCCAGATTCACTTAACAATCACCGTTAATAACTTATCAACTGTTGTGATTCACTTAACTGAGGGAAGAAAATGGGGCAACGCTCACTTAACAAATGTCTCACTTAACAACAGAAATGTCGGGCTCAATTATATATTGACACACTCTCACACACACAGACACACACTCAAATTATCAGAATGGCAAATCCATGTGCCATCTCACATTATATAATTTGGGAATCATCAGGGGTGGGATTCAGCTGGTTCGGATCAGTTCGGGCGAACCAGATGCTAATTTTACATCTGGTTTGCCACACCAGTAGTTGCAAGGACTGGCTGGCCCTGCCCACCCCACCCTGCCTCTCCCAGGAGTCTCCACGCGGCCCATTTTGGATGCCAGGTAAGTGCAGGACCTACACGGAGGCTGTGGGAGGGCGAAAAACAGGCCTCCTGGAAGTCGTGGAACTCCGGAGGGCCTCTGGAGCCTGGGACAGTCCATTTTCACCCTCTCGGAGGTTCGAGAAAAGCCTCAGGAGCCTGGGGAGAGCAAAAGCGCCCCCCCCCCACGCCATGGTGCAGGAGGCTGAGTAGGCCACGCCCATCATGGCCACACCCACCCAGCAACTGGGCAAAGAACCAGTTGCTAAAAAATTTTAATCCCACCCTGGGAATGATTATATATATACCCTGCTTTTTAATCCAGCAGGAATCATTTCAGAAAGCATAATTCAACCAAAGTCAATGGGGAAGCCAGATTCACTTAAGAACCGTGGCAAGAAAGGTCGTAAAATCGGGCAAAACTCACCGAACAAGTGACTTGCTTAGCAACAGAAACGTTGGGCTCATTGGTGGTCGTAAATCGAGGATGAACCGTACTTCTCCCTTCTCCTCACCCATAGTTCTCAAAGCGTAATAATCCCATGGTGTTAGGTTACCATTGAGGAAGCTTAGAGGCTAGGCCCGTGATGGCGAACCTATGGCACGAGTGCCACAGGTGGCACGTGGAGCCATATCAGTGGGCACGCAAGGTCGCACCGGAAGTTGGCAAATGGGCCGTTTCCAACTTCCGGAGGTTCTCCGGGGAGTGGGGAAGGCTGTTTTCGCCCTCCCCAAGCTCCTAGAAAGGCTCTGGAGCCTGGGGAGAGTAAACAATGGGCATACCAGACCCACTATGCCATCATGTGCCAAAGGTGAGGGGAGCACGGGGGTCGCATGCGCAAGGGTGGGGTGCATAGAATTATGGGTGTGGGCACACACGTGTGCAACTCCCCCCACGCTCCCCCCACTTTTGGCACGGGATGGCAAAAAGGTTAGCCATCACTGGGCTAAGCCAAGGAATATTACAGGGTGTTACAGCATCACTTTTAAAAACTAGTCCCCTTCTTTGATAGCTGCCTACTTCATGATCCAGAATACCAAGGAAAGCAGGAAGAAAGCCACAGATGGGAGGGGAGCAAGGGATGTGCAGTGATTTTTAATAAGGAAAGCAAAATGATACGGTCCGTTGCTGAATAGGGATTTGAAATAACCAGGTCTGGTTGAACACTTTAAGCAGTTCATCACATACATATACTCACTTCTGTAAATTAAAACACACACACACACACATATATATATAAAACAGAAGATGGAAAAACCTAAGTGCATCATAACCATTAGGTGAAGTGATGTGTACCTAATCCCAGGTGCAAAGGAATGTATACCGCACGATTATCACACCTCGAAGGAACATCATACAGATCAGTGATGGCTAACCTTTTTGCCCTCGTGTGCCAAAAGCGGGGGGGGGAGTGCGTGGGGGGGAGTGCGTGGGGGGGAGGTGCGTGTGCGCATGCCCGCACCCATAATTCAATGCGCCCCTCCCCTCCCCCCACACATGCATGCGCAACCCTCCACACTCTCCCCTGCTTTTGGCACAAGATGGCACAGTGGGCCTGGTAGACCTGTTTCTCGCCCTCCCCAGGCTCCAGGGGCTTTCTAGGAGCCTGGGGAGAGTGAAAACGGCCTTCCTCACCCCCTAGAGGCCCTCCGGAGGCCGGAAACAGCCCAGTTCCCAAGTTCCGGTGGGCCCAGAAGGCCCAAAAATCAGTTGGCCGGCGTGCGCATGCATGCTGAAGCTGAGCTAGGGCAATGCTCGTGTGCCCACAGATATGGCTGCGCGTGCCGTAGGTTCGCCATCACGGATATAGACATTAGTCTCTCTGTATGGTTAATCTGCTTCTCAAAGGAATGACTCGGACCATCGCAACGGAACGTTGAAATGTCCAACGAACGTCAATTGGAACGGAAACAGCACAGGCTAAGCAAAATCACGAGGCACACGCAGAAGGCTGAAGTACGAGTGGTCCTCAACTTGCAACGGTTCCTTTAGAGACCGTTCAAATGTTATGACACCCCAAAAAAAGTGAGTTAAGATGGTTTTTCACACTTACGACTGCTATAGCTTCACCACCGTCACATGATCAAGATTCAGATGCTTGGCAACTGGTTCATATTGATGACGGTTTTGCACATGTCCCGGGGTCATGCGATCTCCTTTTGCGACCTTCTGATGAGCGAAGTCAATGGGGAAGCCAGATTCACTTAACAACTGTGTTACGAACCGAACAACTGAATTGAGTTGCTTAGCAGCAGTGGCAAGAAAAATCGTAAAAAGGGGCAAAACCAGGGGTGAAATGCTACCGGTTTGAACCGGTTCGAACGAACCGGTAGCGAGGGCGGCATGTGGTTTGGAGAAGTGGTAGCGGCGGCAGCGCGTGGCTCCGCCCACCCACCCAGACATCGTTACTTCCTGGTTTTAATCAGGAAGTAACCTGTTTTTTACCCTCTGCGCATGCTTGTTGCCTTGAGCTGGCCAAAGCATTTTATATAAAGAAGGTGGGACAAAAATATAATAATGCAGTAATAATAACAACAAAACGTTGTGAGTCTTTTTGGCTTTTACAAACGATTCTTTCTTTGTTCTTTAACATCCCATAGCGAGACAGATTACATCCTTTGTTTTTGAAACCTTATCGGCTTTGTGGAAGGGTAATAGTTTCCCAGAGAAAAATAAAAATGATGTCATCTAATCCCTCCTTTACCCCCCCCCCCTTCACCTCCCGCCTCCTGGCAACTTTTTGAGAAATGAAACCATTTGAATTAAGCGATCATATCCACGGACTTTATAACAAGTTCAGTGTTCCTCATTTAAATTGCTCTTTTGCGTTACTTGCCGTTTGATATATTTATTTAATTTATAGGGCCACCCAGTTCAACGAGGGACCCCCGAGCAGCGAAATATCTTCAAAACTAAAATAAGAAAGAAAGAAAAAAAATCCCATCACAAACGCAAAAAGCCAAAAAAAAAAAAAAGCTTATTGTTTCAATTTTCTTTTTAATCAGCCACCCACAATCTTTGCAATTGAGGTGCGTAAGGGACGAAGCAAATTACATCAAACAAACAAACAAAACTTCCATTGGACAAGTTTGCTTCCTGCCCGTTTTAAAGTTTGGTAAGAAACCGACATAACTCCCGCTGCAGTTTCAGGCATCTGCTTCTAATGTGAATTTGCTCCTATTCTCTAGAGGCAAAAGAATAATGGGATTTAGAAATGTAGATTGAATTACTACAGGACAGAAATGTGTAATTGAGCTACAAGGCTCTTTCGCTCCCATTTTTTAGAGGCTGATCCCAGGTGTTTACAGTGGGAGGTGTCAAAAAAGTCAAAATGGTGGCCACCAATTTTGAGTCCCTCCCCTTTTTAAAGGGACACATGCTCTGGCTATTTCGTAAATACTTTTCAACTAACTTGACACATATAGAAAAGAGCAGGATTTCAAAATCATGTGGTTGAAGCCATTTTGATTTTCTCTCTCTTTTTTGGTATCCCTCTTTGAATTGATTAGAGAACGGTTCTGTTTCCGAATGTTCTTTCCTTAAAACCTGTGTTTTATTTAAATGTTTCCTTCAGGTTTGTTGAGGCGTGTATGTAGGTAGTGCGTAGTTTTATGTAAGAGAGATGTGTATGTTTAAGTGATTGTCTTAGGCCAGTGTTTCTCAAGGGAAGTTTGAAGATGTGTGGACTTCAACTCCCAGAATTCCCAATGCTGGCAGGGGGGAATTCTGGGAGTTGAAGTCCACCCATCTTCAAGCGAGCAGACTGGTTTATAGACATATTTTCCTGCATTTTTAAATCATTTTGTGGGTCAAGTCAAAAGGCTTTTACAATGCAAACACCGTGTTTATTTATTTTTTAATAGATAGTAATGCTTCTCATTATAATCTGGGATCCTGTTGTCTAAACTACAATCTGTCCCATGGAAGATTTAAAAATAATAATTTTTAAAAAAATGTCTGTTCTAACTTAAAAAGGATCCTCTAATCCGGCCGGGATCTAGTTAGATCCTATGTCAGAATTTGCAAATCCAAAAGAGGAGGTAGCAATCGGGTGGAAAGCCATTCGTTTGGGATGGATCGAGCGGGCTAGACTCCAAATCTTCTTCCCCCTGCAGGTTGTTCGAGGGGGGGGAAAAAAACGGAGCCGGAGAGCAACTGATCCGACACGGAGACCGAGCATTTTTTAGGATTTCCTTTGGAAAGACAAGACA
This sequence comes from Ptyas mucosa, assembly GCA_012654045.1. Classification (NCBI taxonomy): domain Eukaryota; kingdom Metazoa; phylum Chordata; class Lepidosauria; order Squamata; family Colubridae; genus Ptyas; species Ptyas mucosa. The sequence continues at coordinate 4,165,827 of WNWU01000046.1, read as the reverse complement.
GGCAGACGGTTTCCCCATCCAGGATGTCCGCTTTAGCCCGGTGGTGCCTTTTTCTTCCCGAGTGCATTCATCGCCCACCTGCATGGAAACATCAGGGAGGGAGGGGTGAAGGTGGATCGTGTCCCCCCCCCCCACCCTTTACCTATGTGTTGGAGCACTCAACGGAGGAGGGAACGACGGCGGTGCAAGAGAGGCAGCGAAGGGCGCTCCGCACATGCCCAGAGGAACTCTCGCCAAGCCTGCGCTTTTCCCCAAAAAGGCTTCCAATTCAGGGGTGGGGGAAACAGCACCGATCGCAGAGCCCCCTTTAAATTATATATTATAAACTCCCCCCCATCACTTCGAAATGCTCTATCGCTCCTCGACCCCCGGGAAGGGAGGGAGGAAGGAGGAGAAGAGAAAAGCACCCGGGGACTGGATCCAGCCGGCTGACCCTCTTCCCCCCCCCCCCCCCACCCCACAATCCCGGGCAAGCAAGCAAGCAAGCTCAACCTTCCTCCTTCCCGGCTGGCTGCGGAGGGCAGCAGCAGCCCCCCACCCCCCCCCCCACCCCCCCCCCCTCGCTGTGGCTTTGAAGTGTGCATTGCGGACGGACTATTTTTGGGGGAGGGGGAGAGAAAGTGGATCCCGCAACGGATCCCGCAGTCGCCAAGCGCCGGCTGGCTTTCTCGCGATCCCCGCCAGCCGGAGGCGAAGCAGGGAAGGAAGGAGGGAGGCAAGCACGGAGGGAGGGAGGCTGCCTGGCTCGGCTCGGCTCGGCTCGGCTCGCCTTTCCTTTCCTTTCTTCGCGCTGCCCAACGCTCGCCCGCCCCGCTTTTTCCGGGAGGGTGGGGGAGAGGTTGAATCTCATATCCCGCCCGCCGCCTCTTTCCAACCCCCCCCCCCCGCTGCAACCCACCACTTTCTCCAACCAATGACATCACCAGCACCCCCAAAGAGGCCGTCCCAGCATGCAGCGCTGGCGGGCCCCGGAGACTGGCTCTGGTTGCCGGTGGAGACGCAGAAGAGGAGGCGGCGGCGGCAGAGGAGGAGGAGGAGGAGGAGGAAGAAGAAGAGGAGGAGGAGGAGGCTCGGTCGGGCACCCTTGCAGGTGAGTGCGCGGCGAGGGTCGCCATCCAGATGCTGGGGGTGGATGGAGGGGGGGGGCGGAGGAGCCCTGCGCCGCCACTTCTTCTGCTTGCAACCCCCCCACCCCACCCCGGGCGCTGAGCGGGGGTCGTTGGGGGGGGGCTGGAGGTGGGGGGGGGGACACGCGTCCGCCGTCGCCCTCCGCAGGAGCCCCCCTTTGCCTCGCTCGCCTTCCCCGGTTGGCTAACCTCCTTGGCTAGATCCACCGGTAGACCCCCTGCCCAGCCGCGCGACCCTCCCCTCCTTCGGTCCCTTCCCACGAGTAAGATCCGCGGCTCGACCCCCCCCATCTCTCTCCACCCGCACCCCAGGGGCCTAGGGAATCCCTCCCCACCCCCCCACCGCCCCAAATTCGCCCTTCTGTCATTCCTTCCCACCACCATCCACCCCCCTCCCTCTCCCGACCCCCCAATTGGGGAATTCCTCCCTTCCCGCTTCTCATCAGCCTCCCCCTTTTTCACCTTTTCTTCAAGGGGGGGGGAGGGAGAGAGAATCGGAGATCGCCTTCTTTGCCTGCTTCTCCTGGCCCCCCACAACCGCAACCCCAACTTTCCCCCCCCCTTCCCCACCTACCCACCCCTGGCCCTTCTGTTCCAGACGTGGCTGCTTTTTCCTGGGCTTTCTCTCCATGCGGTCCCCCCACCCACCCCTCTTGCACCCCGTGCACCCCCCCTCCCCATCAGTCCACTCTGCCCTTCATTCTTTGGATCTC
>WNWU01000046.1:4139306-4163977 GCA_012654045.1 Ptyas mucosa | reverse complement strand
TGGATGGAAGGATCCTTCCTGGACTGCGGTGGGAAGAAAGAGATGTGGCGGTGGAGAAACAGGGAAGAAAATAAGGTTCCCCTTCCTTTATATAGGAGAGTTAGGTTGGGGGTGGGGGGGGTGGATTATCAAGAGTGTGGAGAGGAAAGAGGGTCTCGGAATCGGGGCCTTAAAAAGATTTTAATATGATGGTTGCAAAGGAATTCGAGCAATTACAGGTTATTATCTAATTATGCCTTTGACCTCCTGAGTGACAGACCATTGGGATGCTGGCCTTTAAAAAAAAAAAGCGGGGGGGGGGGGGGGGGGGGTTAAGGCGGGGGGGGGGGATTTTTTCTCCCCCAACCCCCCCCCCCCCCTTATTTTTGCTTGTCTTCTCTCCCTCTGTCCCTGAATTGTGCTTGCCATTCCATTGCCCGTGTAATTTATTCATCCCAAGATGCACCTCTCTGCAGTTGCAGGCAGGAATGGGGGAGGGGGGGCAGAGGAGGCCCGTTCTCTCCCCCCCCCCCCACTCCTCCCCATCTCCAATGACTGTACATTTTGCTGCTACTTGTTGCCCCTAACCTGCCCTTCTTTAGAATAGGAGAAGGGGGCCGGGAGGGGAGGGGGTGCCTGGGGAGGCTGGGGATATCGACCTTGCGTGGAGGAGCGGAGTAAGGGCTGAGATTTAGGAGGAGTTGAGTGCGACAGGAGAGGAGGAGGAAGAAGAGGAGGAGGAGGAGCCCGGGGGGGGGGGGGGGGGAGGGTTGTACGTTTTTCAGTGTGTGTGTGTGTGTGTGTTGACTGGAACCTGGCAGACTGAATGATCTCAGAAGGCAAGAGAGGGCAGGCAGGCACAGCGTGGGGCCGGAGAGCGTGACTTTAGGATAAAGCTATAGGACCGCTGAAATGGGGTGGGCCAGGGTTCAGATGGTGATGGGGTGGCGGGGAAGACGAGCTGCACAAAACCTCCACTTCCAGAAATGCAGCCGATCCCTCCATCGTAACTTAAGCTCAGGTAAAGGATTCACGAGTCTTAATTGTGTCGGCTTTTATTTTTTCCCCTCCCTTCCTTTTCTTTTCCCAAGAGCAACTGAGAAGGACACAGAGAGAGAGAGAGAGATGCAGCACTCAGAGGGTTAATGTCTGGCGGGGCTCCTTGGTGGGGCTAGGGCAGGTCTGGAATTAAAGGGTCAAGGGGGAGAGACCCAGCTGCAGCCTGTCTGTGAAGCCAGACAGGGTCAGAGGTCACGGGCGAGGTCAGGGGTCTCTCTCCGCGTAGCCTCCATTCATTGGCAGAGTTTTCGCCTCGGCATAAATCAGTTTGTCTAGGAGGAGAGCGAGGTCTAGGGGCTATAAACGGGGAGGGGAGCCCTGCACCATGCTGGTAGCGGCTGGAGACGCCGTTGCTTTCTCATGCCCCTTTATGTAACGAAACCTTGCTCTTCTCCTGCCCAGAAGCTTGGCCGTTCCCCAACGGCCTCTCCTTTTTTTCCCCCTTTTCCCTTCCTTTCCTTCCCATAGAGAGGCAAACGTGTTACATGGGGCACACGCATGCACGCACAATACGGCAGGCATGGCATGGCATGCACCCTCTGGAAAGTGAACCCGTGTTCATAAACACATCTGCAGTCCAAGGCTACAGAGGCATATGTTCTTCATCAGAGGTGCCAGCTCCTCCGCGCATGCGTGAGTTTGTGCACAGACAGCCTCTGCTCAAATGTTCCAGGGTGGGGCATCATCCAGCAGAGCAAGGGACATCGTCTTCGGGCTCCCCACCCTCGGGAATCTGTCTTGCACAGTCACTTTGGAGGAGAACATCTCCCGCGTCATGAGGACCTTACCCCGGTTAGGAACAAATGATGATCTAGGTCTCTTAACCTCATTCCTTCAGACCCGGTTGGGGCTCCTAACGGCAGCATTTCCTATCTCTGTATGCGCCACGCAGGTGTTCCTTGGCATCCTCCTAGAGTTCTCTCGGGGCTCCTCTCTCTGACCCATCGCTAGTGTGAATTTTCGCCCTCTTTGTGTTGGCTTCCATCATTGGTTAACAGAAATGCAGACTGTCCCCTTAAACCTTGACTTAACATCTTCCCATCGGCTCCTTTTAGGTCAGAAAAGCCTTGAAAGCTCAGACTAAGTGGCCTTCATCCCCCCCCCTTCCCTTTCTCGTTTTTTGGAGATAGCAGACATCTGGCGAGGAACGGGGAGGTACAGAACCGGTCGTAAGCTTTCAAATAATTTTTTTATGCAGTTAGAAAAGGCAGCTTTATAAAATAATAATAATAATAATAATACTTCTAGGTCCACATCCTTGCCCCACCCAGAAGGAGTTCAGAGCAGTGACGGGCAACCAAAATGATTATTCTCCCTATCCGAGGTGATGATGGTGCCCTGTACCCAGCCCTTTTTAGAGGAATAAGATATACTTGTCTGCTGAAAGTTTAAAAAAATATGATCTCTGGCATCTTTCGTCTTTAATGCAGATGGTGAATGGGGATTAGTTTGGATTAAAATACAATAACTGCCCCCCCCCCCCCCCCAGCCTTAAAGGTAGCATGCTCTCCTGTCGGGTTTAACAGTTGATGTATTGATGTGTGTGGTGCGAGTCTGCATATATGCATTACTTATTGAAACCCAAGTGCTCATTTATCTCGGCTCATATATATAATTTGATTGGTATGTTTGTATAAGCTTCCTTGTTACTTAATGCTTTGAGGCCAGATCTTGGGCACGGGAAATCATAACGGAGTTAAGAGAGAAATATGTGCTTTGTACGCAGAGGGTATGCGTTTATGTCAGGCTTTGGAGAAGATACGTTTTTGGGACCCTCCAACAACAGAGGTTGTTTGCTGGAGGTTTTGTAAAGCATGCACGTAGAGTCGATTTCCCCCCCCCCCCCCTGACCTAGAGAAATACAAGCTTGCAGTCTTAGATAGTGGTGCCTCCTCCCCTACTTTCGTGCTCATCGTAGAGCCAGAACTGGACCTCCTGATCAGCTCTACAACGGGGTTGTATGTGCATGTGTGAAACGAATTAAGGAGAAATTGCAACCAAGCAGGAACCTGGGGGTGGGAGGTAGGGGGAGGAGATTGGAAGGAAGAGAAATATTGCACCAGTCGCATCACCTTGCCTGTTCTCTTCCTCCTCCTCCTTCTCTTCTTCTTCGTCATCCCTTCGCTCTCTCTCGGTCTCCCTACCTTTTCTTTTAAGTTTCCAAGATCCCTGGCCCATATCTGTGCTTACAGAAGATGGGACAAAAGCTCTCACTCAGTGGAAGGTGCCAAGGGGTTGTTTCATATTTCTCTTTGTTGCCAGCGCAGCCACCACCGATGCCTTCTGGATCTGTGAAGCTACAGTGCCAGTCATTTCTAGCCCTCCCCTCCCCCCCACTTCCCGGTCATGTGGGTGACGGTTTGCAGAAATGGGAGTTTTCTAATCTATTCTAGCTCGTATTAGGAAGATTACTTGGAGACCTGGCAAAAAGAGGGGAGATTTCAGAGATTTAAGGAACAGGGTTGCCTTATCTCACGGCCATGAGCTGAAGCTGGAGTCCCACAGCTGAAGAAATACATTTTGTCTGTATCTCTCTGTTGAAATCTGTCCCATGTCCAAACATCATGGCTGGCGTGCAATGGCACGCTGCCTCCGTTTCCCCATCGTTGAAACGCAGACATTGCTGTAATGCATGTCCATCAATTGCTTCAGTTCAGCCATCTCCTCGTCTTCACCTTTGTCTCCCCATTCACACCCATCACAACCAAGAGAACGCCTTCTGTGTCTCCCTATTCACCCACCTCCCTTATAGGGAACTGATCCCTTTCGGCGTCTTCTAACTAGGAGTCGTTCCTCCCGTCCGTCCCCCCCCCCCACTCATCCATCCTTATTCATTCTTTAGCCTCCGCCGTGCGATGCCTTCAACCTTCTACTGTCGTTGGGGTTTTTTTTTTTATCCATCCTTGAGCCTACGATCTCACCTTGGGTATTTGCTTCCTCATCCGCCTGTAGTACTCATCCATTTCACCACTGCACCATTTTCCGCCAGGTTTTATATACTCCGTTTCTGCCAGCTCATGCCAGACGTTAGCCAGATGAGGTCTGCAGCATGACCCCCCCCCCCTTTCTCCATCTTGCCCTGTCTTGTCTCTTCTTTCTGTTTGTTCTCATCTTCCTTGCTTGCACACCCTTCGGGATGCCTCTTCACGTCCCTGGTGTTAGCACAACCGTGAATAGAGAGTGTATGTGCTCCTAGTTTTAAACTCTCCCTGGCCTGGTTTCACACTGATAGAAAGACAGAAGTGGGAAGAGAGAATATGCATAACTGCTGTAGTACTGTTGTGGGTTTCCCTTCTTTCTTCCCCCCCAAAAGTTGGTGATTTGTAGGTTGCAGTTCCAGCTTAGGGGAGAAAAACAATTTCTTCCTCTTACAATAAATATCAGTATAAGTACTGGAAGAAATGGCCCTAAAAGAGAAGGCCAAAAGGTCTATCTCTTCTTACTAATAAACATTTTTTTTATATTAGGCCTCATGTTTGCAAAGGCTGCCAGAGCTTCTCTTCCTTTTTATATTCCTACTACTGTCTGGGAGTTGCAGGGAAGAAACAATTTAATTGCTGGGCCCTGTCTAATATTATAAAACCTCTCTGCGAGGAGAAGGCTACCTTAAGAATGCCAGATTGTTCCTTTTCTCTCTGGTGGTCCCCAGTTTAGTCCCAAGCACCAGCTTTTTTCCCCCACAAAGCTTTCTTGCAAAATAAAAAAGGACCTTAATTGGAAAGGTGGCTGTGGCTTTTCCTGAGCTTGGTAGGGATGCCAAAGTGTTTCTAATTGGAAATTGGAGTTTTTATGGTTGTCTGAAAAAACTGAAGAGGAGGTAATCTGGGGCAAGGGAAAATACTGTAATTAGCAAAGCATAGTCTGGGGTATATATTAATATGATTAGGGGCATCTGATAAGACTTCCAGTTTTTCTTCTCTGTTTGGGCCAATACCACTGTTAATAGCAAAAGCACTAAGACTTATATACCGCTTTTACAGTGCTTTACAGCCCTCTCTAAGCGGTTTACAGAGTCAGCTTATTGCCCCCAACAATCGGGGTCCTCATTTTACCAACCCTTGGAAGGATCGAAGGCTGAGTCAACCTTGAGCCTGGTGAGATTCGAACTGCCAAATTGCAGGTAGCCGGCAGTCAATGATGCTAAGCATGGAACCAGATGGCAGGGACGTTCTCTTGAAACAGGACTTATCGGGGTGCTTTCTTCTGCAGATGCCATCTTTCCCCTTCTTTGTTCTCCAGATGTGTTGAGCTCCTACACAGCATTCCCAACTTTCAGCCATCTTGGCAAGGAATGTGGGCTCCAATAACGCCTATGGAAAGCAATGCTGAGAAAGGACGGCATATAACGGTTTTGGTCATGGGGAAGCAGAGGAAACAGACTGCTTGGTTCTATAGACATCAGATGTCTTGTTACAAGCATAGAGTTCCAGCATTGGCGTGATTCACTGTATCGCCAGTGCCTGCTCATGTTGGTGTCATTACCTGTTGATGTGGATGAGTTTCCTACACTGGCTAAACATACACACCAGGAAGGCTCCAGGCTCTGTTTCAAGCCATCCCATCCAGTTATTATTAAAGGAGCTGGTTAATACCTGTGGAGAAAGGATTCCCTTGCTTGAGCTTAGCTCAGACACAATGCCTGGTTTCATACCTCATGCTATGCCAGAAGGGGTTGTTTGCTTTTCACTCTGTCTGCTCCACATACATAGCTATTGTGGTTTATAATCCACAGTTTATGACTTAGCAAGTTGTGTGCATTTGGCTAATTGTGATTTATTCCGCAAACAATGGTTTGGCAAGCTGCGGTGCAGGGCCATCCATAAACCTCTCTTGCCTTAAAAACAACAACATGGTTTTTCTGATCAAGAGGCTTTTTGCTCGGTTTTCCCAAAAAATTGAACCAAGGTTCCCATCATAATTTTGTTTCTTCCACTGGCAGCTAGCTAACTAATGTTGTCTTCAAAACTGAGTGATGAGATGGCATTGCTTTCTGGATAGAAAGAGGAAAAAAGAGCCTCATTGTCTGAATAATTTACAGAAGAATTGGACATTGGTACTGGGGCCTTATGTCCCATAAGCCAGGTCAGCCTAGTTAAATAGTAGTTAAATAGTCGACCTAGTTTTTTAAAAAAAGCCACAGGATTTTGAACATAGAAGATGCCATTAATATGTTTAAAATATTGGTAGAGCAGGGGCATCCAGCCTTGGCAACTTTAAGGCCTGTGGACTTCAACTCCCAGAATTCTTCTTGGCTGGCTGGGGAATTCTGGGAGTTGAAGTCCACAAGTCTAAAAGTTGCCAAGGTTGGAGAACCCTGCTCTAGAGCATTCTAGTCAAAATCCAGATTCTGGTGAAGCCAAGAGAAAAATCATAGCTGGATATGGGTTTTCTTAGAATACTTCCTTTGAGATAGCATCCTCCTGCCCAGAGTAGGGAGATTGTGTGGGAAGATTTTAAAAGTCAGAATCCACATTTATAAGAAAAATATAAAATATAGCCTCTCTCATAAGACCTGAGAAAGCAACAGGGTTTATATGTACCAAGCCATAGTGTACCATACCAATACAGAATATATGTAGTTCAGGGTTCAATTGTGGAGTCCTTGATGCTCTCTGAGCTTGGTTGTTTGCTTGCAGACACATCATTAACCTGATAGGTAACATGACGGTGATGTTACCTGGTCAGGTAATGAGACATCTGAAAACAACAACAACCAAGCTCAGAGAGTACCAAAGATTCCACAAGCCATACCATGTTTGATTTGGCTTTCATTGAGCATAGTAATGGTTGGGAAACCAGGATTTAGGGTTTAGCATGTTGTGCGGACTCAGGTGAATCGTGGCGTATTCTGCAAACCATGGCTAAACCAAACATGGCTTAGCGTAGTGTGTGGATTGGGAAAATGCTTTGAGACTGCTCTATGGGTGATGTAAGCACAATAGTGTGAACTTCCCATGCTCATGCGCAATTTATTGCACAGCGAGTGTCAAGAAGCAAAGCGGTAGGGTGGCCCTTCTTCTTCTTTTTTTTTTTTTTTGGCCTCTGGTGACATTTGATTAATTTCTTACACAATTTTATTTATCCCCTGAAACTCAGTGGTTTCTGGGCGGCCTTACCGAATTTTAAAAGAGTGGAAATCAGAACAACAGTCAATTTGGTAACCAAACGCATGGTCTCCTGTCCAGTTTGAGTGTAAGAAAATGGCTAACGTGGGTCGAATAAATAAGACAAGGTGCGGATTAGGTGGAATTAACCAGGTGGATTTTAATGCGCGGAAGATCTATATTTGAATAGGGAGGAAAGTGCAGAATTTCTGTCTTGCGTCTGCGATAAATAGGGAGGTGTTTGGTATTCCTTGCAACATTGCTATCCCCTGTCCTGCTCTAGGCTCAGTTATCTTGGTTCCCCGTCATTTGAGTGGCCAAATTTTTGGCTCTTTTACTGGCCATGTCTTTCATGTACTGTTGAACATGGGAATGTAGTACGTACCATTTGCCCTAGAGAGTGCGGGAGTTCAAGGAGTCAGGATCACCTCTGTGTGGGCCTGTGCTTTTGCAGCCTGGGGCTGTATGTGGGAGCAGTACAGCCCACCAGCCACTTCCCCCCCCTCCTCTCCCACCCTGCATTTTGCACATGGATTTTTATTTATTTATTTACCTGTAATTCATTGTCATTCAGCTGTGGCTGTGCGTCCGTTAACCGGCCGATTTTACCCTTTGTCTGCATCAGTGGGTAGCATGCATCTGTAACCCTGCAAATCACTGCGTGAGCTTGCCACCTGGCTCTCAGAAGCCTTTTCTTGGCTGCATGCGGGTGTTTCCCAGCCGGCTATCATGCATGCAACACATATACCCTGTTTTCCCCCAGAATAAGACATCCTCTGATAATAAGCCCAATCGGGGCTTTTGAGCGCATGGCAATAAGGCTCAAGTGCTTATTTCAGGGTTCAAAAATATATAAGACAGGGTCTTATTTTCGGGGAAGCACGGCACACACACACACACACACACACACACACACACACGGGTGGGATGGGGGGCTACGGCTTTACTGTTGTAGTATCAGGTGCTAGACTGATTCTCAAGGGACTTTGCCCCAACTCCGCCTGGAGAGTCTAGTCTCAGCCTTTCTTCCCCCCCCCCCCCCCCCCCCAAGATCCCCCTTCAGGGGTCAGGGAGTGCCAGTGAGACAGTCTGCCGCCATGGCAACAAGGCCTAACACAGGCTTCAGCTCCCCCTTAACCCTTCCAGGCCCAGCCCTCGCTCTGCCCCCCTCCCCTTTTAGTTCTCATTCATCCACTTTGCTAAAATCCGCTGTTGCGATTTATTTAGTGGATCCCACGAATGCAGGATCTCTTTCTTCCGTTCCTGTGACATCAGTATCTCCTAACTAACTAACTCAGATCTTTAGTGACTAAGACTCACTAAAGATCTGGATCTTAGCCCTTGCATCTCAGCTTCGAGTTCTCTTGAGCCCTTAAAATACACAACCTGGGAAGATACACAAACACACACACACACAATCCCTTTCTGATCCTTTTGGGTCTTAAATCAGGCAAGAAAAGTTCAGATTTTTCCACCATCTTTTTTTTTTTAATTTAAGGCTAAAAGTCCCAAATCAACTACTGCCTTAGAACGAGGACTATCCTGGGCCTGGTGAATTCATTAAAAAACTAGAAATATACTTTTCCACCGCTTCCTATTTTCTTACTGACTAGACTTGCTGCAGATAACAATGGAATTCGGCCTTTTTTTTTTTTTAAAGGCGTAGGGGTGGGCAGGAGTGAAGGTGTCAGATTATGCTTCTGGGTTTACTTCTGACCAGTTTGCTTTTCTGTTATCATGGCCTTCAAAATTGGCTAAATAAGATTGCTTGGGGGACCAGCTAGCTAGGCATAATAATGGAGGCAATCGTTCAAGAGCTAAATCTTGTTTGTTTTTAAATGCAAGAGAAACCAGCAAGTCTAGCAAAGTTTCTTTTTGCCTGTCGGTCCGGCTATGGGCCTCACCAGAAGCCATTTCTAGTCCCTGCCTCTTTCTTCTCCCAAATATAAAGCACATGTTTTTTTGTGTTTTTTTTTAAGTGTACCTATTTTTACTCTAACAAATGTTGGGATGTCATGTAGAAACCATGGACTGACAATAAGCAGCAGCTGCTTTGATTTAAAAGGGTTGTCAGAAGAAGGGAGAGAAAAGGTAGGGCAGGAAAAAGAGGGATGAGATGTGAATTTTAAAATAGCTACCCTTTAAAAGTTGGGCTATGGGACTTTTTAACCGGAAGGAGAACCAGTCCTAACTTAGTTCAACTCTCGCAAATATCAAGGAATGTGAAAGTATAAATCCAAGCAGTCCTTGACTTACAACAATTTATTTAGTGGTCATTCAAAGTTACAAAAGCATTTTAAAAAGTTGACTTTTGACCGTTTTTCACACTTAACGACCGTGGTAGCATCATTCCCATGGTCACCTGATCAAAATTCAGATGCTTAGCAACTAAACTCATATTTACGACGGTTGCAGTGTCCCTGGTTTATGTGATCCTGGGTTATGCTTTTGTGGCCTTCTGACAAGCAAGGTCACTTGGGAAGCCAGATTCGCTTAACAACCAGGTCTGTAATTTAACAATTGCAGTGCTTCACTTAAATGTGACGAGAAAGGTCGTAAAATTCACTTAAGAACTGTCTTGCTTAGCGACAGAAATTTTGTGGCTCAGTTGTGGTTGTAAGTTGAGGACTTACTTGTATAGAGGCCAAATGCCTCTTTCTACAGTATTTTCCAGGTAGATGGAAAAGCGAAAGGGATCTTCACAGGTGTGATTTTAGCAGCGGGAGGGGCGGGGGAAAGCTGTGATGTACTTTTGTTCTCCCAACAAAGACACAGGTGGAAAGACGCAGTCCTCCTGAAGTAATCTTACAAGAAGCTTAACGCTCTAGCTTTATTTGTATTTATTTTGTTTAGTTCTATTCTTCTTCCCCAGGGTTGGGAAGAAAAGTTTCTGCTGCTGTTCCACTAGGAAGGAATTTCCTTCCTAATTTGTAACACAACAGACTGAAACCAGCAGCTTAGCAGGAGAAAGTTGTGTGCTTCTGAGGCACCTTACGAATCAGCTCAATTAGTTGGCATTAACAAAAGCCCCATTTGCTCTAGTGATTAAGACACCAGGCTAGAAAGCAGGAAGTCCCGTGAGTTCAAGTCCTGTCTCAGCCATGAAAGCCAGCCGGGTGACTTTGGGCCAGTCGCTCAGTCTCAGCTCAACCCACCTCACAGGGCTGTTGTTCTGGAGAAAATAGGAGGAGGAAGGTGTATTGGTTATGTCCGTTGCCTTGAGTTATTTGTAAAAAATAACAAAGGCGAGGTACAAACAAAATAAATAAATCCAGAGGGAAAAATGCCTTGTCACTCATTGCTAGCGGTTGTTATATGTTCTTCCTTTATTATTTCAGAGAAATTGCTAGTTGTATGGGAACTGCTGCAAGAGGCAAAGGTGATCCCATGTATCTGTCTGCATATCTATCTATCTATCTATCTATCTATCTATCTATCTATCTATCATCTGTCTGTCTATCTATCCTGTTTCCCCGAAAATAAGACATCCCCTCATAATAAGCCCAATCAGGCTTTTGAGCGCATGCTCTAAAATAAGCCTCCCCCCGAAAATAAGCCCTCCCCGAAAATATTTAAACGCAGAGCTGGAAATCAGGTAAGACGGCAAGAGGAGCCCCATCTTGCTACATGCACCCCAAAATAATAAGACCTCCCCAAAAATAAGGCCAAGTGCTTATTCTGGGGTTAAAAAAAATATAAGACAGTCTTATTTTTGGGGAAACACGGTATCTATCTATCTATCTATCTACCTACCTACCTACCTATCTATCTACCTACCTACCTACCTACCTATCTATCCATCCTGTTTCCCCCAAAATAAGACCTCCCCTGATAATAAGCCCAATTGGGTTTTTGAGCAGATGGCAATAAGGCCAAGCGCTTATTTCAGGGTTCAAAAAAATATAAGACAGGGTCTTATTTTGGGGAAAACACGGTATCTATCTATCTATCTATCTATCTATCTATCTATCTATCTATCATCTTTATTACTATTTCCCTCATAGCCCTAGAGTTCAGATTATTAATTTACAGGCTTTTCTAGGATTCATATAAGAATTGCAAGAAAAAAGAACTATAGCAATTACTGTTAATAGTAGTTGATGCTGTTACTGCTAGTATTAAGTCAAAGCTACAAGCCAGCTTCACATCTGAGAGTAGAATTTAAGCAATAACTGGCTGTTGATGTCACCTCATAAGCCACCTTGCTCTCCAGGCATTTCCTTAAAAAAGAAAAGAAAAGTGGGAGCCCATTCTAGAAGGGAAAGTCGAGAAAGAGCTCGCCTGTACAGGTATTCCTCAACTTAAGACCACAATTGAGCCCAAAATTTCCATTATTGCTAAGCAAAACATCGGTTAAGTGAGTTTTGCGTCCTTTTACCACCTTTCTTGCCACAGTTGTTGAATTAGTAACACGGTTGTTAAGTGAATCCGGCTTCTCAAATTGACTTTGCATGTCAGAAGGTTACAAAAGGTGGATTACATGACCCCTGGGACATTGCGACCGTCCTAAATATGTATCCGTTGCCAAACTGACTTTTGGAATTTTGATCATGTGACCACGGGGAATGCTGCAGCGGCCGTTAAGTGTGAAAAATGCTCATGAGTCACTTTTTTGAGTGCCGTTGTAACGGTCACTAAACGAACTGTTGTAAGACGAGGACTGCCCGTTATTTGAAAGAGACCCGTTGCCAGAGAGCAGGCCCCACCACTAAGAAGGCCCCGTGGCTTTCCTAGTTCCAACCTAGGAAAAAGCAAGGCCTCTCTGCGTAAGCTGAAACTTGCAAGGGGCGAGACATTTCTTTAACTAATGGGTCGGGGCCAAGGATGGGGGGTGGTCTGCTTTTTCTGCTAGAAGCCAAGCTCCATTGAACATGTCCTGTACTGGTGGTGGGTCAGTCTGGAGAGCGAGCCTTCTTTTGTCTTCCTTTTTGTTCTGTCTCATTCCTCCTCCCTCCCCCCTTCTTTTCACTCGTTCTTTCCTCCTCGGTTTTTTTTTTCCCCCTTCCTCTCTACTTCAGAAGAGGCAGTCACCTTTAGCAGAGGTCTGAGCTGTTCATTTGCAAAAGTCCCTCTCCCCTGCCCCACAGGTTTCCCCCCTTTCGGTCCTTTTCCCCTGCCCCCTGCTGCTTCCCCACCCCCCCTTCCTGCCGGATGTGTGAATTGATCACTTGCAGAAGACTTTCTCTCCCTTGCCCCCCCCCCCACTTCCCCAGGCTTCTTCACTGTGGCTGGTGCAGCCCTTGGAAGGGGGGGGGGCTTTTGAGGTCCCCCCCCCCCACCTGCCTGTGACCTGTGCTCCCCCAGCCTTTCAGAAACCTCCTGTTCTCTCAAGCTAGTTCTCCCTTTTTCTCTCTTGTTGTTCTTCCCATCAAGGCTTGTCTGGGGAAAGGCCTGACGCGGATGAAAAGAAATAGCCATAACAAACTAAATTTTGCACCGAGCCTCCCTTTTGAGTTCGCGTTCCTGATCCTTCAGTGTGAACGCCAGAAAAAGTAACCGGGTTAATCCGTTGCCGGGAAAACAGGGATTTGCAGCATCTTAAGACACAGTATGTCCTAAGGTTTAGTAGGGCCTGGAGCAAAATTATGGGGCGGAGAGCTTGTCCTGTAATGTTTTTAGGGTGCTAGAAGAGTCCATTACAGGTGGCAACAGTCATGTATAGAAACCAGTTGCCAAGCACCTGAATTTTGAATTTTGATCACGTGACCATGAGGATGCTGTGAAGGTCGTAACAGTAAAAAACGGTCATCAGTCACTTTTTTCAGTGCTGTAAGTCGAGGACTGCCTGAAAACGAAGCAATATATTTTTTAAAAAAATCCATGAAGAAGGAGAGCTTAAACTCCTTCCCTGGGTCTAATATATGCTGTTCGGACTATTATTACTGTTATTGTTATTATCTTTATTCATTAAATATGAAACTCAGTCAACTGAACATTCAAAAATGCATCACAAATATCATTGACTGGTGCTAATGGTTGATACGGGTTGCTGCCGGCGTCCTAGGTATCAACCAAGTACCTTCTTACTGCCAGCGTCCTAGGTATCAACCATTATTATTATTATTATTATTATTATTATTATTATTATTATTATTCAATTTGTATTCATAATATAATTTGTATTGTTTATTCAATTTGTATGATGAATAAGTTTCAGGTCAGCAATGGAAAATAAAAAATCTTTTTTGTCCCTTCTATGATGAAGGAGGACCTCCCACTCTTTAACACCCAACTTAAAAAGCAATTACTCCAGGGATGGGTTTCACATGTTGTTGCCACCGGTTTGCTCGTGCCTCCGTGCCTTCCGCACCTGTGCTCAGCCTTCTGTGCCCCTGGCCTTCTGCGCATGCGCCCGGGCTCGAAAATGTGGCTAAATAGGACAACATTATGTCTGGGCAGGTGGCGCTACCAGTTCGTCAGAACTGGCTGAATACCACCTCTGAATTACTCCCTATTATATAGATCTACTGCTCTGCACTTTGCTTCATTTCCTTGGCTGGATCTGGTAGTGCCCCATTTGATAAAAGAGAGTGTCCCTTGTGGACCTGTGTACTTGCATTTCTACCCTTCTCACCGTGATAGGCTCCCTCCAATTCCCTGCTGGCCTGTGTCCTCCATCAGTGGTTTTAATGAGGTTGTCTAGATTTTAAGTAAGAATAGCCCTATCCCTCCCCTCATATCTAAAAACTGAAGATAAATTCTGCAGATTCTCTGCACTTTAGGGGAAAAAAATATGCAGAGAAGAGCAACTAGGATGATTTAGACCAGGGGTCAGCAACCTGTGGCTCTGGAGCCGCATGTGGCTCTTTCACCCTTCTGCTGCGGCTCCCTGTCACTCAAAATATGCGTCACAACCGCCAATGTGTGACACCCATCGGCATGCGATTTATTGAGCTTTTCAACCCCCGGTAGGCCAACCACCATGGATAAATCCAAGAAAAGAAAAAAGTTTCAGAAGAAAACTGAACATTTAATTCAACTACATATGCTAGTTTTGTGGCTGCTCAAGAAAAAGTTAGGGTTTTGTGGCTCCCAATGTTTTCTGTGGGAAACGGGTCAAAATGGCTCTTTGAGTGTTTAAGGTTGCAGACCCCTGATTTTGTCTAAAACATATGAAGAACAGTGGCAGGAATTGGGTATGGCTAATCTAGAGAAAAGAAGGACTGGGGGTGACAGGATAACAATATTCCAGTATTTGAGGGGCTGCCACAAAGAAGAGGGGGTCAGCTGATTTTCCAAGGCACCAGAAGACAAGACAAGAAACATTGGATGGACACTATAATCAAGGAGAGAAGCAACTTGGAATTAAGAAGAAACTTCCTAACAGTGAGGACAATTAACCCATGGAACCGCTTGCCTCCAGAAGTTGTGAGTGCTTCACTTCTGGAGGTTTTTAAGAAGAAACTGGACAGCCACTTGTCTCAAATTGGATAAGGTCTCTTGCTTGAGTGGTGGGGTTGGACTGGAACTGTGATGGCGAACCTGTGGCACGTCTGCCACAGGTGGCACGTGGAGCCATATCTGTGGGCACGTGAGCATTGCCCTAGCTCAGCTCCAGCGCCCATGCGCGTGCTGGCCAGCTGATTTTCAGCCTTCCAGGCCCACTAGAAGTCGGGAAACGGGCTGTTTCCAGCCTCCGGAGGGCCTCTGGGGGGGTGGGGGTGGGGAAGGCTGTTTTTGCCCTCCCCAGGCTCCAGAGGCTTTCTAGGGAGGGAGAAAAATGGCCCTTCCGGTCCCACCGGAAGTCGGGAAACAGGCCATTTCCAGCCTCCGGGTGTGTGTGAGGGAAGCCATTTTCGCCCTCCCCAGGTCCTAGAAAGTCTCTGGAGCCTGGGGAGGGCAAAAAAATGGGCCCACCATGCCATCGTGTGCCAAAAGCGGGGGAAGCACGGGGGGGGGGGGGGGGGGGTGCGGGGGGCGGGGGGGGGGGGGGGGGGGGGGCACATTGAATTATGGATGCGGGCATGTGTGCGACCCCCCCATGCTCCCCCATCTTTGGCACGCGACGGCAAAAAGGTTAGCCATCACTGGACTAGAAGATCTCCAACGTCTCTTCCAGCTCTATTCCCATTGATTGAAATTTACCAGTTGCATAAGGACAGGTGACCAGAAGGGTTGAGCTAGAAGGGCCACCTGAAATGTGAAGCAGAGTGCCCGTATATGAATGCAAGCCAACAGGCCTTCCCATTTGTGGGACAGAAAGTTACCCGACCCTAGGATACGATCCCTGTCTTGGTGTTTTAAAAATCCAGATAATTTGGAGATGGAAATTGGTTTTATTCCAATCCAGATAGTCCCTGGGATGAAAGCAGCAAGCCAAGCTGTTGTGTGTTTGTGTGTTTGACGGAGACCAATGTTGATAAAGGTCAAGGATGTGGAGTGTCTGGACTCACAAAGCGAGGAGGCGAAGATCTCACGTTGCCGTCTTTGCGATTTTTTTAGTTGCTTTGAAGCTCTCTGAGCCTTTACGTTAATTTTCAACCACATTGTTTGAAACAGCATAATAACTTACAGATGCGTAGTGTTCTATTTGACTTTGCTTCAGGACTTCTGGACACTTTGGAAGTGATTTGAGAGAAGAGCTTCAAGCCTTCTACCAGCACAGTTCTTCCTGCTTTCTTTAAAATAGCCCTGTCTTTTTACACTACAGATCTAAAAGCAAAGCTATTCTTTCTGGATTGGTTTATATTACTCTTCAAGCAAGACACAATGTTATTTCAGGTTCCAGCAAGGGAGTGGTCCAAGCTAAATGAGGGAGCATTTTCCTTGATTGCAGAAGGTAGAGCTTTTCAAAGCTAAAATCAAGATGATGTTGAACATGCTACAATACTTGGAAAAGTTTTCATCTTCTTAGAGAACAGATTTTCCCTAAGAACTGAAAATTAGATTATTAGGTTAGATCCGTGTTTCTCAACCTTGGTCATGGCTGGCCTGGGGAATTCTGGGAATTGAAGTCCACACATCTCAAATCTGCCAAGGTCGAGAAAGCTCTGGAATAGATGGACAAACAGACCAGGTTCAGACATTGGACATGCTCTTAAGGTCGATTTTATTTGGGCTTCTTCAGGCTGAAAAGTTTTATGGGAAGGAAGCCACTGCATTTTTCATTGTTCTAACTGTCAGGAAACTTCTCCTTAGTTCTATACAGGAACATGAGGGAGAAATAGGAGCATTTTTGGCTCCTAAATATATACCTTATGCACTGAAGGTACATCGATATGGTGATCTTAAATATTCAGAGATTGAGAAATTCTATGTTTCATTTTACGATAAAAACAGGGTATTCTCTCTTGAGATTGTAAAGAGAGGGGCTCAAAAGCATGTTCATCCCAAGCCTGTTTAATGGGCAGTAAAAAGTCAGTTTTGCTCCTGTGTCTTTAAAAAAGTGAAGCCATTTTTTTAATTGAGTTCAAAACCTAATAATTTTGTGGCAGCGGTATGGAATAAATAACTCCTCTGAAAGAGAGTTCCCTAACTCTTCAATCTGATCCCTACAAATGTAACATTTCAATACAATGTATGCGAAATAGTCTGAGCTTTCACAATACTTGCTTAAATTGTATTTAAAAATTAAAACAAAACAGGGCAAAGAAACAAGCACTTGTAACTTCTTTTCTTCCTTTGCGCAAACAGCATTTGGGAAAAATAAAGTCCCTTGCTTTTAAGTTTGTGGAGGGGGAGTTCAGAGTGGGCTGATTTTGAAATGATTGAAATAATGGAGAGGTCAGTACTGTAAGCAAGACATTTTTTTTTTCCTCTCCCTCTACAGGTAGTCCTCGGCTTACAGCTACAATTGGGACCGGAAGTTCTGTCACTAAGCGATGTGGTCATTAAGTGAGTTGTACCCAATTTTACAACTTTTTTTTTTCCCCTCCCTGCGGTTATCAAGTCAGTTCGGCTTCCTTCATTGATTTTTGTTTGTGGGAAGTCATCGGGAAATACTGCAGCTGCCAAAAAAACATGCCTTGGAAAGTTGTTTTTTTTTTTTTTTTAGCGGGGGGGGGGGGGGGGGGGGGGGGGGATGGACACTGAGACGAGTAAGTGTGAGGACTGGATGCAAGTCTTTTTTTTTTTTCCCCAGCACCATCACAACTTTGAATGATTGTTAAATGAATGATCGTAAGGCGAGGGCTATTTGTTGTATTGTGATATTGTGACTCCAAGCTCTCAGAATGGGTAGCCCATCATTGCTAATTTAGTGGGAATGCGTTTCCTGCAGGTGCACTCAAAAATGTGGGTCTCTCTACATGGGTACACACCTACACAAACCAGCAGATACATGAGGCTGAAATGATGCTATGAAGTATCAGGTCCTTGGGGGGGGAGATATATATATATATATATATATATATATATATATATATATATATATATCATACATAAAATGTACTTTTTTGTCTCCCAAAAGGGGGTGAAAATCTCTGTGTGTCTTATAGACTGAATATTGCCGAAGCCCCGCCCACCCGACAGCCATTTTTTGGCCTCCGCACACCCTGTTTTCGGACCTTTTTCAGGACTATATTTGGCCTATTTTTGAGGCTTTTTTCGGCCTCTTTTCGAGGGCTTTTTGGCCTGTTTTGGGGGATTTTTCAGCCTGTTTTCAGGACCTTTTTTTTTTTTTTGCCTTTTTTTGGGGCTTTTTTTGGCCCATTTTTAGGGCTTTTTCGGCCCGTTTTTTGGGGGGGGTTGGCTTGTTTTTGAGGCTTTTTTGGGGCCATTCTTTTGGTTTTTTTTCATCCCGTTTTATGTTGGAAAGAACGGGTCAAAAAAAGCCTCAAAAATGGGCCGAAAAAAGCCCCGGAAACAGCCCCCCCCCAAAAAAAGACTGGAAAAGGCCCCCAAAAAGGGAGGCCAAAAACTTTTTGTTGTTGTTTTCCTCTTCTAAATTTAGGTGTGTTTTATAGTCCGAAAAACACGGCATATATTTATGGTAGGCAGGAAAGCAGAAAGGGCAGCTTCATCCTGCTGTACTTGTTGCAATGCCTGAACGTAATTAGATGCTTGCACCAAAGAAGAGCTATGTGTCCTGAGGATGGCAGAAAGTTGGCATTTGTGCAACCCATAGGACAGGGGTCAGCAACCTACGGCTCTAGAGCCACATGTGGCTCTTTCACCCCTCTGCTGCGGCTCCCTGTCACTCAAAATACGCGTCACAACCACCAATGTGCGACACCCGCCGGCACGCAATTTGTTGAGCTTTTCAACCCATGGTAGATCAACCACGGATAAATCCAAGAAAAGGAAAGTTTCAGAAGAAAACTGAAGGTTTAATTCAACTACATATGCTAGTTTTGTGGCCCTCAAGAAATAGGCACGGGAAGGGTTTTGTGGCTCCCGGTGTTTTCTTTTCTGTGGGAAACGGGTCCAAATGGCTCTCTGAGTGTTTAAAGTTGCAGACCCCTGGTTTAACCCTACGTGATTCTATAAACACTGCGACCCCAATGCAGGTAATTCTCGACGTACAACAGTTTATTTAGTGACCTGTCAAAGTTACAACGGCACTGAAAAAGTAACTTAGGATCGTTTTTCACACTTATGACCGCAGCATCATCCCCAAGGTCACATTATCAAAATCCAGATGAATAGTTCATGTTCATGATTGTCGCATTGTCCCTGGGATCATGTGATCAGCTTTTTGCAATCACATGATGACAACGTCAATGAGGAAGCCAGATTCACTTAAACAACCCTGCTACTAACTGAACAATTGGAACGATTCACTTAACAACCGTGGCAAGGAAAGTCATAAGACAGAACTCACTTGACAAATGTTTCGCTTACCAACGTAAATTTTGGGCTCAATTGTGGTCGTAAGACAAGGATTACCTGTATTCCAGTCACTCAAACTGCTACTGGTTTAGCTTCTCAGATCCCTCAAGAGCACAGAGGTTTCTACTTTTCTTATTTCCAGTTGGAAAAATAGCGACGCCAGCTATGTCCTACCGCCACTTAAAAAATAAAATTAAGACAGCAGGCACTGCACAAGGATTGTGGCGGTGGGTTTTCGGGTACAAATTAGCCACTTCTGATCAGAAGATGCAGCTTACACGAGATTCCAGATATTAAGCAAAGTGTGCAACAGATCATCTGCTCTGTGGTTTTTTTTCTACTTCAGAACTTGTTTGAAGCATGTAGCAGGATGACATGGAAATTTTCAAGCATAGGCACATCATAAAGATTGCAAAAGAAAAGAACTGATCTAGAGACCTGATGGGGAGAAATGATCTTGTACTAAAGATTCTTCCTTTTACTGTTTTTCATAAGTAAATGAACCCAGTGAAAATTTCACTCTAACTTGAATGGTGACCAGTTCCACAAGCCCAACTTTGTGAATTTTCCCTTTTGTTGTTGTTGTTGTTGTTATTCTTTTGCCTACCTGGGCCAGTGAAGTCATAGAGAAAAAGCCGAAAAACCCACACATTACTCATAAACATTGATAACATCATAAAAGTAATCCCAGGTTAATGTTAAGCCAGGGGTGGGCAACTATAGCCCTTTTACGCTCTGTGGACTTCAACCCCCAGAATTCCTGAGCTCAGGAATTCTGGGAGTTGAAGTCTATGGGTCATAAAGGGGTCGTAGTTGTCCAACCTTCTGTTAAGCAGTTATGGTTCATGAGCTTCATAGGCAACCAGGATGGAGGTAGAAATGTAAGGATAGCTCAACATACAAGTCCTGCTTGCAAACAGTGCTTTGTTGCATCACCAGTTTGCATTATAAAGATATAAGAGTGTTTTTGTGTTTCGATATCTAAGGGGGCTGCCACAAAGAAGAGGGGGTCAAGCTATTCTCCAAAACACCTGAAGGCAGGACAGGAAGCAACGGATGGAAACTAATCAAGGAGAGAAGCAACCTAGAACTAAGGAGAAATTTCCTGACAGTGAGAACAATTAACCAGTGGAACGACTTGCCTCCAGAAAACGTGGGTGCTCCAACACTGGAAGTTTTTAAGACGAGGTTACACATTCATTT
Organism: Ptyas mucosa; assembly: GCA_012654045.1. Taxonomy (NCBI): domain Eukaryota; kingdom Metazoa; phylum Chordata; class Lepidosauria; order Squamata; family Colubridae; genus Ptyas; species Ptyas mucosa. Next base: position 4,143,863 of record WNWU01000046.1, on the reverse strand, counting down.
GTCTGAACTGCTATAGGGTTTCTTGCTTGAGCGGTGGGTTGGACTAGAAGACCTCCAAGGTTCCTTCCAACTCTGCCGTTATTAAGAAGCTGCATGTGGTAGGCCACATATTTCCTCTTCAAGTTTATTCATTCCTTCTTTTTTAATGGTGTGTGAGATCATGGCCTCAAACTTCGCTGTGCTCCCTGAATTATTATTTTTTTTTAATGAGAAAAAAAATTGCACTTTAACGTGTTCAAGATAAAACTTGTCTTTCAAATGTTGCAGGATTGTGGATGTTTTAGATTTTGGGGATGGGGGCTTTTTAGGAGGGTTCCTGGCATTCTTCTCATCCTATGGCAGCGGTCGGCAACCTTAAACACTCAAAGAGCCACAAAGGTCCTAACCGGAGCAATTCTGGAGCTGACCAGAAGTCCAGTTCCTCTACCATAGAGTCTCCTCCTAGCACAGTGTCCTTTTTTCCTCTATCTGTCCTAACTGAAAGCCCTATCAATTGTGGAGCCAACCGGCGACAGGGAGCCGCAGCAGAGAGATGGAAGAGCCACATGCGGCTCCAGAGCCGCGGGTTGCTGACCCCTGGGTTAAACAGAGCCAAGATGCATACTTCTTAGGTGCTTTGATGAAATTCACCTTTTAGCGCATCAGATGCTTCAAGCAAACAGCGAACGCATGGTTAACAGCATCTCTCAATTCCTTTGTGAACTTGCCTTCTTTTCTTCAGGATTGGCTCGACAAGGACTCGATCAGAGGTGGGTTTCACATAATTTTACCACCAGTTCGCTGCTCACCGAAAATGTGAGCACGCACGCTCGCGTCCCTTGTGTGCGTGCCTTCCGCACATGAGCCCGGTCTTCCGCGCATGCACTTTGCTCGTGCGCGCGGCTTAGAAAACGTGGCTAAATAGGGCGGCATAGCACCGGGGCGGATGGGCACCCGCAGGTTGCCACTACCGGTTTGCCCAAACCGGCTGAATACCACCACTGGACTCGATGCAGCTGAGGCATGTGATCCCCAAGTCAAGTATGATTTCTAGGATAAACTCATAGAACAGGGCTATTTCTTTTGCCAAACCTCTTTAAAAGTCTACTGAAAGCTGTGGACCCCTTCTCAAGAAAGCACATTTCAGTGCATTATTATTATTATTATTATTATTATTATTATTATTATTATTATTAAAAACCATAGATTATATTACAAAGGAAACCAATTATGCTCAAATACAGTCATCAAAATATTAATGGATTATGTGGATATTTGGTACAAAAGAACCTTTGAAATGCAAATTGTTGACTGTATCCATTACACACACTTCAGCGGGGGAAAAAAGGTACTTTATTGTAACTCAATGTGTTCTGGTTTGGGTTGTTTGTTTGTTTGTTTTTAAGTCTTAATAATTTTAGGTGGTGAGATTTATTGAAATTAACAAAGATTTTTGGAGTCTAGAGACCACAAATTGTTTACTTCCTTACATGCGTTATTGAATGAAAAGCTAAATTTTAGATAAACATTAATAAAAATAAAGTTGTAATCTTTTTCTAATCCAGGTTCAAAACCTCAAGAGATCTGTTCACAAACCCCTCAATGTGTTTTTGAAATCCAGAATAAGAATCCCTACTACAGGTAATCCTCGACGTACAACCACAATTGAGCCCAGAATTTCTGTTGTTAAGCGAGGCTGTTAATTACATTTTGTCCCGTTTTGCCTTTCTTGCCATAGTCGTTAAGTGAATCCCTGCAGTTCTTAAGTTAGTAACACGGTTGTTAAGTGAATCTGACTTCCTTACTGGCTTTGCTTGTCGGAAGGTCGCAAAAGGGGATCACATGACCCCGGGATACTGTAACCGTCATAAATACGTGCCAGTTGCCCGAATTTTGATCACGTGACAAGCAAAATCAATGAGGAATCCATATTCACTCAACAACCATGTTACTAATTTAGCAGCTGCACGTCTAACAGCTGTGGAAGAAAAGGTCATAAAATGGGGCAAAGCTTACTTAACAATTGTCTTGCTTAGCAACAGAAGGGTTGGGCTCAATTGTGGTCATAGGTCTACTTACTACCTGTATGTGACTGCAGGGCTGGGATGCTTGAATGTGGATTATACATTGGTATTTGAATGTGGATCATAAGTCCCTTTTTCAGGCTCCATCCTAACTTTGAATAGTCGTTAATACCGGTCATAAATCAAGGGGTACCTGTAGTAACTCTGTTTCCCTTGCAGCAGAGTTTTCAAAAAACAGAGAGGCTACCTCCAAAAAATTAGGCTGCCTAATAAGACCCTTAATTCTGTTTTTTAGTCTTCTTAAATAGAAGTGTTATCTTTGTCATTGTTGAGGCAAAGGCAAGGAAATTCCATGATGCTAAGTAAACAGCTGTTATTTGTGAACAAAAGGAAGAAACCCGTATTATAAATGCAGGTGGAGATTAGGATTGGTGAATTCCCCCACTATGCATATGTATTCTTAAAATCCATTCACAGTTGGAAATTTTGCATATTTTATAGTAGTGTTTCTCAACCCTGATCAATCTATTAGGAATGCTAGGCACCTACTGGTCTTAACTTCTAATAGGATCTCTTGCAGGGGATATGACCAAGGTGTATCGTAAAAACACCTTAAAGCACAGTGCTTCTCAATTTTAAGACTTGTGGACTTCAACTCCCAGAATTCCCTAGCTAGAATGCTAGCTGGGGAATCCTGAGAGTTGAATTCTCCCCCATCTTAAAGCTGCCAGAGTTTAGAAACACTGTTTTATAAGACGAGGCTTAAAAATATCTACACCTGACATTCCTAGAGCTTGTGTGTTTCAAGATGTTAGTTTGCAGTAGATAAGGAAAATTATGTCCTCCGGGGAAGTCTGCAGGTATGTCTAGAAAAGCCAATATAGTCACACAATGGTGTGAACCATAACTCCACCTGTTTCTTTTTAGGTGTGATGGAAGGAGAGAAAATCAGGCAGAGTGTTGATCACACCATTGTGGTCGCCATCTTGGCCATTTTGACCACACTCTCCAGACACCGCTGGTATTCCCTTGTGGCAAAACTAAAGCCTCCATAATGTGGATTCAGTATCAATGTAAATAATTATCGACTAATGTACAGTACGCATCCTGTAACCTCATTCTCACCTGCTCACCTGTTCCTTGTTCGCGCACATTAATAATAGTCAGTTCACAACCTCAGCAACGTGTTACTTTTAAATAAACGGGGCAGTAATTTTTCTATTAGGCCTTCCAAACTGTCACAAAAGAGCGAGAAAAATTTCAAGTTCTCCAGAACTCCTCATCAGGAGGTGACTGTGACTTAAAGGAGACTTTTTGGCTGCATTCTCAAATTGTTTTTTTTCTTTTTTCTTCTTCTTTGTCTTCTAATCTGCTTAGCATCCAGCCTGCTAGGAATCTGGGAGGAAATAGCATTTATTCCCACTTTACTCAAAAGTCAGGAGTGATTTTGTTCATGGTAGTCTCCTAGCGCTCTTTAAAATATGAAACTAGCCACCATCTAACCCCCCCCAAAAAAGTTCAAACATCCACATCAAATATGTAAGAAGGTTAGATATTAGGGAACTGTTATTTTTCTCAGTAAAACTTCATGCATGTATTCTTCTGGAAAAACACCTTTTCCATCTGAAGTCAGGGAGAAAATCAGATTTTTTAAATATCAAAATTTGGTTTATTTCGCTCACTGGGACAAGAAAGTCATAGAGGCACGGGGAGGGGGGAGCAGTGTCCCATGATGGGAATGATGTCATCATTCAAACGACAAAAATGAGGTGGTTTGGGTCACAAGTGTCATCACTCAGATGACATCATTTTATTGCTGCATACGCCATTCAGGCCTTGTTCTGCATTGCCAATGATTGAGTAAATTCATACGAGGATTGGATATCCAGAGGATCTAATTTATGTGGTTTTCCTTGCCATTTCTTAAAAAAAACTATTTTGGGTTTCAAACAGAAGGGCTTGTGTTCATGATTAGCACCAGCTTGGTTGGGATATTAAGATTCCTGTTCCGGAATTGGCTATGTTTGCTAATCTCTTTGATTTCTTCTCGGAGAATAGGTGCTTTTTTGACTTCATGCAAATTCTAGTAATCCATGTTCTGTGGGATTAGAGCAGGGATCGCCAAACTTGTCAACTTTAAGACCCGTGGATTTCAACTCCCAGAATTCCTCAGCCAGCATGGCTGGCTGAGGAATTCTGGGAGTTGAAGTCCACGGCTCTTAAAGTTGACAAAGTTGGACACCCCTGAATTAGAGGGAAAATACATTACTCACATTACGCTCAAAGCTGGGAGCCCAGCCACCACAGAACAGAAAACCCTCTCTGTTTCTCCCACTTCCTTTTGGACAATATTTCCACGACCAACTCTCCTCTCTCCATGGACAGTTCCCCATCACAGTGATGCTCCATAACTCCTGAACACCAAAGTTACCTCATGGTAGGTGAGGGGAATCAGAACTACCCAAACAGGTGTAATAATAATAATAATAATAATAATAATAATAATAATTATTATTATTATTATTATTATTATTATTATTATTATTATTATTAT
>WNWU01000046.1:4104259-4131366 GCA_012654045.1 Ptyas mucosa | reverse complement strand
AAACAGGGTACCACTAATAGATCAGCTGTGCATAAAGTTCATAATTCAAGTATGCAGATGGTTCCCACAGGACACGGGGCTGGCGGTAGGTTGAGATGGCTTTCAAAGTAGGTTGGACACATTCATTGAGGAAGAAGAACCTGGCTGTGGTGGCGACCTAGGAAGGTGTTTTCCCATCAAACCTAAGAGAGCAAAAAAAGAGTATTCAGCTCTATCGATCTTCGGTGGGATGCATCAGAGCAGTTTTGATGCAAGGGAATTTCTCTCATAAATCAAAGAAGCTTTTAGAAATGGGAAAAAGACTTCCTAAAATCCCGGAGCTGTGGTCGTGCCATCGCTCTTAAAACCATGTTTCAGCCTTGTTTCCTTTTTCTCCAGTGTTTAAGAAAAAGAAGGGGGGAAAAAAAACCAGCTGGGGTGCATAAAGGGGAAAGCTCTGAATAGCCTTGGGATGGCGAGAGAGAAGGAGAGAGATCTAAAATGGCTGCCGCTGGGCACTTCGGCACCAGCGAGTGGCGTTCAAATCATAGCTGGGCTCCCACCAAGAAGATAGCTGGAGTCATCGGAGAGAGAATAAGAAAGAGTGCCAAGGAAGCAGATCTCCCAATGGGAGAAATGAAAGTATTGAAAAAAAAGGGGGGGCATGAAGGATGGACCCCCAATCTCTCCCCCCCACAAAAACCCCCAAAACCCCCCAGAGATCGCTGCTGGGGAGAGTCACAGCCTTGTAGATACGAGAAGGTGGACAATCGGGGTGCTCTCTCATCATCTGGGCCAGAGAGGTCACCCCCAACGGGCAGCCCTGGTCAGCTGAGCTTGGGGGACCAAAGGAAGAGTTAAGAAAGATTGGTCCAATCTCAGTTAGTTACCCCAGGCCAGAGGAATAATTCCTACTCTGGTGCAAGAAAGCTCCTGTGTAGTTTAGCTGAGCCGGTTGGGTGGGAGGAGAGAGTTAACCACGGCTATTGGATCATGGCCCAGATCTCTCTCTCTCTTCTCTTTTATTTTTTTTTTCCTTTTTTTTCCCGGCGTCCCTTTCTCCTTTGCTCTCTCCCGCCCTCTCTGCTTCTCTCTCTTTCTCTTCCCTCCTTCGCTGGCACCGAGCATTCATCCATTCCCAGCAAAGTGCCCACCTCCTTCCCAACTTCGCTCGGCCATTATGCCCCATTCCCTCTTTTGTCTCCCTCCCCTCCCCTGCCCCAAGCCTCAAGCAAGAGCCGAGCCCCGCTTGGTACACCCTGGCAGGGCTCCCAACCTGTCGTCCCTCTCGCCCTCTGTGCCAGCTTGACCCCCTCCATTTTCTTCTCTCGCTTCCTCGCCTACAGTCTTTTTCTTTCTCTCTCACTTTTCGTTCCTTTCTTCCCCCGCCATCCTGGGCATCTCCCCCGCTTGAACCCCGAAGATGGCATCCTTGAAGATCGACCCATCCTGAGCAGGGTGAGGCGTGACACTCGAAGGGCTTGTCTCTCGCGCTTTTCTGTGCCAATTTTCAAAAAGAGAAAGAGAGAGAGAGAGAGAGAAAGTTTCTCTTTTGGGTTCAGCCCTGATGCCGCAGACTTAAGGCTCAGCGGCATCGCCGGGCTAGGGCGATGGGTTTGGGGGTACTCGGGAGTGCTGTGGGATTGAGTGGGATCAGGATGGGAATAAGGGTGGGGCTCGGGTGGGAGTACGGGGGTCCCTGAACAAAAAGGCTAGGGAAGCCAAACTGGGGGTTCTTGCGGTAGATCTGAAGGGCCACCTTCGTTTGTCTCTCGGTTGAGTAGCCCACCAGCAGCCAAGCTGGGAAGTCTGCATAATGGCGGACCATGGTTCCAACTCCAGCCCCCCCCTCCCCCAATCCTCCCTCTGTCCAGGAATGCCAAGGCACGCAGAGCTTCAGAATTAACCCTATGGGGAGGCCTTCCCTTCCAACCCCAAGGAAGCATCTTCTTCAGCCCTTAGTGGCTCTCAGCTAGTGCGAACCCGGCTAATTATGGCATGGCCTTGAGGACCCACACCTTTTTTTCTGGGGTGGTGGGGCGCCATCAAGACTCAGGCATACCAGCAGTTTGCAAAAGCTTTATTGCCTCCTTGACTCAGCCTTCCCCAAGCTTACCCCACCCACTCCCAGGCTTATATTCTGGGGAATATAAACCTGAATATAAGCCTATATTTTCTCCTCTCTCTCCCCTTCCTCCCCCCCCCCCCCCCGGTAAAATTCTTTGGCCGCAGTGCGGTTGTATAAGAGAACTAAGGCCTTTCAGGAATTCCCCCATCAGCCTCCAGGCTGGGAGATCACAGCAGGGAGAAGCAGTAGGGGGTGCCTGGAGCCTTGCGTTTCCCAGGGAATCTCGCGATCTATCTTGGTGATCCGGGTCGGGCAAACTGCACCAGTGGGCTAGAGAAGGATCTTCGAGCCCACCACGGCTCTGTTCAGGGGGGGCTCCCTCCCCCCCCTCCCTCCATGTTGCTTGTCTTTGGCATTCTCCATTTCTCTTTGCCCTTCTGCTTCTGAAAGCCAAATTGTTTTGGAATGCTTTTTTTTTTTCTATCCTCCTTAGGAGCGTTTACAGCGTTGTTGTTGTTGTTGTTATTGTTGTTATTAATTGATTTTCTGCCAGGGAGCGAAAAGCACAAGAGGGGGGATCCGAAGGGGAAAAGGAGGCAGGCAGGCAGGCGGGTGGGTGGGTGGACTGACCCTGGCAGATCAGGTGGGGAGAAAAGAAGAGAGAGGGAGGGAAGGAGGCAGGGAAGAAGGGAGGGGAGCTGCCGTGGGTCAGGCCTGAGCGAGAGAGAAAAGACTCGCAGTGTTGAGAGGAGCCATGCTGGAGCTGGCGGGTGCCATAGGCAATGGATCAGCACAGAGAGGGTGAGTTGGCATGATGCCAAGGCCTAGGCGGTCGTTGCCTAGCGACCCAGGTTCCCTTGGCAGCCAGACTGCCGTTTCACTTTCATTAAAGGGTGAGGGAGACAGCGATGGGAGAAGAAATGGGGAACGGAGGGGGCGGGGTGGAGGGAAGGAAAGTGTGTGTGGGGGGGGGGGGGGGTGGATGGAGGTCAGGTGGAGATCTCAGAAGGATCCACTGCAGCCAAATTGCGTCGGGCAACACCTTTGGGAACTTGCCATGAGAATGGGCACAGATTGCAGGGCGGGCTTCGGGTGCCAGCCGGGGGCAAATTAGGGGAGTCTCCCCCCCCCCCACAAACACAAGTGGGAGATGAATAAAGTAATCCCAAGGAATTGCCAGGGGGGTGGGGCGGCTTGGTGGGGATAACCCAGGGGGCTTGAGGCCTTTTCCAGTTCAAGCTAGTCTGGTCTTCAAGGAAGGGGGGGGGGGAAACCCAAGTTGGGGCCTTGGCTGGACCTTGGTTGGGGTGCAAGGTACCTCCAAAGGTATACCCATTTCAAGGATGGGATTATAAATCAAAAGCTATTGCCATCTTGGGGATCTTTTATACCCCATCTCCACCCATAGCGGCTCAGAAAGCCCCCCACCCACCCCCAAAAGTCACAACCTACCAAGTTCTCCCCACCGTTGGCACCTTCCTGTTTCCCCGCCTGGTTGTTAAAAAAAAAAAAAGTCGAAGGCAGGGTGGGGGAGGAGGTTTGCAGCTTAAGGCAGAAGGTGCAAAAGTTGGCAGCGGGGGCAACCCTTTGTGTTGGGAGCAAGTTTGGCAAGGACACCCCCTCCCAAACCCCAAGATCGAAATTGCATTGTGGTTTCAGGCAGGCGGGGGTGAATTTTGGCTGGCTGGGTTGCCCCCCCCCCCCCCCCCCCCCCGCCGAGGAAGCCAGTTTTACTTTATCTGGATGGGTGAAGAAGGTCAGAACAGCAGGCTGGTACCCTGGTGGCAGCTGGCAATTAATGGGGGTGGTGGGGTGCGGAATTGGAAGGTTGTCTGAATAAAGGTCGGAATAAAATAAGAAAAAAAAATAGGAAGACGGGGCCTGGAGGCCTCGAGGGAGGCCAGCTTGGCACAGGTTTTGGCAGATAACAATACAGGCGAGGAGCACGGCTCCCCCCGCTGCTCATCCCCAGCATTTTGAGGCCAGGTTGGCCAACAGAGAAGGGCTGGCAGGCAGGCAGGTGGGGGCAGAGGGTTGGCTGGCTGGCTGGCTGGCTGGCTGGCTGGCACTCTGGGGGCCAGCCTGCTGGCGGGCAAGTTGGCACAGCATACCGCAATACAGCGTGATGTGAATTCATTAGAGGCCAGAGCGAGAGAGCGAGACAGGAAAAGAAGGGAAGTCGCGGGGGGCGGGGTGGGATGGGGTGGGGGGGAGAGGGAGGAATGGGAGATGGGCACTGACCCAAAGGCCAGACAATGGCAGCAGGTAACCATGGTAATGCGCCCGGCTGTGCCAGCCTATATCCTGAAGTGGGAAGAAAACGATCCAGACAACTCTGGGGAATTGCTCACCCACCCCTGGTAGAGGGGTGTGGAAGAGAGATGGGCTATTGTCTCTTTTCCCTTAACGTTCCTGCTATATTGCAGTTTTCAAATGTGTAAATGGTGCCAGGACCCTCTTCCCTCTCTCTTCTGCTCCCATGTTCCACTTCTGCTTCCTTGGCGATTTTGCCCTTCTTTTCCCCACCTCTGCCTAATCTTCTCATTCCTCCATTGCTCACAGCGGCTGACTAGCTCCCCCAGTTTCTCCCTGCTTTCCTTCCCCCCTCCCTCACCAAACCTTGCAGAGAGTCGTTTCCCCCCCCTTTTTTTTTCTTTTCAGCCAGCCTGCATCCATATTGCATTCTCCTCTCCAGCCCCGGACTCTCTGGTGATGCAGCAGCGCCTGAGGGAGGGAGGTGGCACCGTGCCCAGATCTCAGTATTCCTCTGCTCTCACGTCCCTGTCTCCTCGCCATTGTCTGCCTCGGTCTTTTGCTCCTTGCACCACACTGCATCTCACTCCCCCCCCCTCCGCCCTCCCAGGCCACCATTACGGCTGTCTGCCTTCTTCTTCCCACCTTCCCAGAGTCGCTGGGTCTGTTTTCTTGGCCACCTGCATCCAGGTTGCTGCTCAGAGAAGAGCCCTTCCACCGTTCGGCTTCCCTGCCTTTCCCCCCAATGCAGCCATCTCTGATGAGGACGCCTTCCCAAGCTGTAGCTTTTAAGATCCCATCTTGACTCTTGAAAGGTGGAAATGGAAGGGAGAGAGACAGAGAGAGACAGAGAGAGAAAGAGAGGTATGTCTCACTTTTATTTCTCCCATTCCTATCTTTTGCTTTTCATTTGCAGAAAATCATCTAAACCCATTTTCTGGGCTAGCCCAATAATGGAGTCCTAAACCAACCAAATGTGCTGGATTCGTGCCACGGTCTAGGCCGTTCCAAACCGTGGTTACGTTAACCAAGCTTAACATGTGTGAATGCAATCTTTAGGGCTTGAACTAAGCAGGTTAAGAATGTGCGAGTCCATAACTATCTGCTCATTGATCTCACTTCAATCCTTTCTGCATGTGTGACCCGAAAACCTTTAGCGTTCTTCAAAACTGCCCTACTTGGAGCACATTACACGAAGACCCAGCTCCCTCAAGAAATCCATGATGCTGAGAAAGGCAGAAAGAGGTCATCGGTGAAGTGGATGGAGATGGCTACAGCCGTGATGGGTACCCACTTTGGAAGAGCTGAAGGAGACAGGTCATCCTGGAGAAGACCACGTCTTTGCAGTTGCTAAGAGTCAACTCCAACTTCTAGACAGAAGAATTCTTGGCTGCTATGGGAGAATAAGGGCGGAGCTGAAACTGTGGGGCAGAAATATCACTGCAAAAAATGTGACGCTTCTCTGGCTTCCCGTATTTCACCACGCACCATAATATCCATTTTAAGAAGTGGTGGAAGCAAATGAAAATCCATAAAGATTTCCTAAAACAAGGGAGGGGGGTTGGTTAGACTGAGTCACTGCATGAAGTACCTCCGCATGGAGTTGCCTCTTGGATTACTGGAATTCCGAGACATCCTTGCCCACACATATTCTGCTGAGGAAATCGTCCCTTCTAACATCAAGAACATGCTATATATACCACGAGAGAATGAAGGCTCCTGCTCACAAACTCGTGCGTTTAGATAATGAGTTAATGTTAATGAATATTCCTTTGATTTCTCTTGAAATTCCTCTGGGATTTGGCCTGAGAAGAAATGTCCACATCCATCATGAATTTCAACAACAGCGGGGAGGTGGGATGAAGGAGCTACAAATGTTTGCTTGCAATTAAATTCATCTGTATTTTTTCCTCTGTGGTTTAAAGGAGCACTTCAGAGAACCTCGGTTGTCCCTTAGACTGTGATATTCTCATGCGCACCTGCTGCCCACCAAAAGAGAGGTCCTTTATATATATGAGGCAGAGTTCCAAAGAGGTGTGTCTGTCTGTCTGTCTGTCTGTCTATCTATCTATCTATCTCTATCTATTATTGTCTATCATTGTCTGTCTATCATTGTCTGTCTATCTAGTCTGTCTGTCTGTCTGTCTCTATCTATCTTAACTATCTACCTACCTACCTACCTACCTACCTATCTAATCTGTCTGCCTGCCTGCCTGCCTGCCTGCCTACCTACCTCTTTGGAACTCTGCCTCAGAGAATGCCATCAGAATGGAGCCTGCTGTGAAGACCCAAGTTATCCCAAATCCCAAACTTCAGGTATTCACGGGTGACTCCAATGAATGTCCCAAAGCATCAGAAGAAGGCAAGGCAAGAAACAATAAATGGAAACTAATCAAGGAGAGAAGCAACCTGGAACTAAGGAGAAACTTCGTAACAGTGAGGACAACCAGTGGAACGGCTTAGCTCTGGAAGTTGTGGGTCACTGGAGGCTTTAGGAAGACACTGGACAGCCAGCCACTTGTCGGGAGTGGTGTAGGATCTCCTGCTTGAACAAGGGAGTTGGACTAGAACAGGGGTCTCCAACCTTGGCAACTTTAAGACTTGTGGACTTCAACTCCTAGAATCCCTCAGCCAGCTTTGCATTCGCAGGGATGCAGCTTTGCTGGCTGAGGAACTCTGGGAGTTGAAGGCCACAAGTCTTAAAGTTGCCAAGGTTGGAGACCCCTGGACTAGAAGACCTCCAAGGTGCTTTCCAACTCTTGTTATTCTATTAAGTAGCGTCTCCAAACCCCATAATAAAACTCACCATCTCTGGTTTCAACTGTTTGTTTCTTGGGGGCTCTGTGTCTATGACCGTGCGCAGAATCTCTTTAATTGTCTCAGTCCACACACCTTTCTCGCCCTCCATACAAACACACATTGAGTAATTGCAACCAGCCCCGAAGCTCAGTGCAATTATAACAGCTAGGGTGTTGGGTTTGAGTGAGAAATGCAAATTCCTATTCTCTCCCCCCCCCCCCATCTTTTAACGTGTGCTGGTGTCTCAAAATCAGTTGCCTTGATAAACTGACACGGTTGTGAGTGGGGGTTCCCACAATGCTGTGCAATTTGACCCCCCGTGGAAGGTGGGAAGATGCGAGGAAGATGGACAGAATTAAAGACGAGCCAGATGATCTTAGGTCTTTGTCTTTTTGCTTCTGCTTTTGTACACAACTTAAGCCCTGTGAAAATGGGAATATTTAAAGAATTGTGATGCTATTGTCTGTGTTCTGTGTAAGACTCAAATTGAGTAGGCCGGGGGTTTTTTTCTTCTTTCAAACTGTTTCTAAGGACAAAAAAAAAATTCTCCTGAATAAAACTATTTTTCTATCACTAGAATTATGTTCTTGGTCTGAGGTTCTGGGATTTAGCATTAATGTTTTAAAAAACCGATCCCAAGTTCTGAAAATGTTTGAAAAAGCCTGGACTAGTATTGACACTGGAAATGCATTAACCTGGGGTTTTCCTTATCATTTACTTGGGCAGGTTTGTTTTTTTCTTTCAAAACTTCTTCTCCTAATGTCATCATTAATGTTTTTATTATAGATTGGAAGGAAGAATGCCCATTAGTAACTGAGCCCTCCTGGAAGACAAAAAATGGCTTAGAGGTAAGATTTCTTACACCTTTATTCGTCACTTACACCACATTTTGCACATTTAATAGCAGTAGACATATATACCACTTCATTGTGCTTTAAAGTCCTCTCTGAGGAGCTTATCGAGTCAGCCTATTGCCCCCAACAATCTGGGTCCTCATTTGACCGACCTCAGAAGGAAGGACGGCTGAGTCAACGTTGAGCTGGTCAGGATCGAACTCCTGGCTGTGGGCAGACTCAGCCTGCAATATGGCATTCTAACTACCATGCCACCATGTCTCTTTTTAAAAGTCTTTCTGAGTTTGTGACTGGACTTGTCCACCTTCTCTGCCTAATATTCCCTTTTCTTAGGTGGGTTTACATCAAGGTAGCATCAAGTAAAGAAAGATTTACTTTTCTCTGTTGCGTATATATCCCACCATTCCTTTAGCTCAGGAATTCTGGGAGTTGAAGTCCCCAAGTTATAAAAGGGCCAGCGTTCACCACCTCTGATCTACAGGCTAAAACAATCTGACTAGTACCCACGAGTAAAATCCAAAATCTATGTCTCACTCATTGCTGGCTGGGGAATGCCAGGAGTTGGAATCCACAAGTCATAAAGGGGCATTGTTCCCCACCCCTGCTTTAGGAGCTCAAGGCAATGTAAATAACAGAATAACAGGTTTGGAAGGGACCTTGGAGGTCTTCTAGTCCAACCCCCTCCTTAGGCAGGAAACCCTACACCACTTCAGACTAATAGCTGTCCAATCACTTCTTAAAAACTTCCAGTGTTGGAGCATTCACAACTTCTGGAGGCAAGTTGTTCCACTGGTTAATTGTTCTCACTGTCAGGAAATTTCTCCTTAGTTCTAAGTTGCTTCTCTCCTTGATTAGTTTCCACCCATTGCTTCTTCTCCTGCCCTGAGGTGCTTTGGAGAAGAGCTTGGCTCCCTCTTCTTTGTGGCAGCCCTTGAGATATTGGAAGATTGCTATCATGTCTCCCCTAGTCCTTCTTTTCATTCAACTAGACATACCCAGTTCCTGCAATAAGACATAGCTGTCCAATTTTGCCTCACCCCAACAATCCTGTGAATTAGTGAGCTGAGAGGGGAATGACTTTCCTGAAGTTACCCCAGATCTTTCATGACTGAGAGTAGATATGAGTCTCCTTGGTCCTGTCCAACCAGTACACTAACCACTACACCACACGACGGGTGTAGTAGATGTCCCTAGCTCTGCAGTTCCAGTCAAGGCTGCCCACCGCGTCCTAGTTTCCTGCACTGGGAATTCATGTGGCCACAGCATTACACATTTTTCCCTTTCCTCTTTCAAATCCAAAACTTGGATGGTGCAGCGGACTAAGTGCTGTCATGTAACACTTAGCTGCCAGCTGCCTGCAATTAGTGAGAGTTCAATTCTCACCAGGCTCAAGGTTGACTCAGCCTTCCATCCTTCCGAGATAGATAAATTGAGGACCCGGATTGTGGGGGCAATAAGCTGACTTTGTAGAAACACCGCTTATGGGGGGCCAAAGGCCCTAATAAGCAGGTATATACAAAAGAATGAAGGCTATTGCTATAAGTGCATTGTAAGCCGCCCTGAGTCTTCGGAGGAGGGCAGCATATAAATTGAACTAATTAATAAATAAATAAATAAATAAATAAATAAATAAATAAATAAACAAACAAACAAACAAACAAACTTGCCTCAAGGCACAATCTGTGTCAGCCTTCCCCAAACGAGTGCCTTTTAGATGTGGTGGACTACAACTCCCATCACTCCCAGCCTCTGAGTGACAGTATAGTGGTGTCATTTCCTGGGGATTTAACCAAAGGCAAATTAAGAGCCTTGGTAGTACAGTGGTCTAAAGCACCCTGTTATTAACACCAGCTGCCTGCAATTATTGCAGGTTCGAATCTCACCAGGCTCAAGGTTGACTCAGCCTTCCATCCTTTCTAAGGTAGGTAAAATGAGGACCCAGATTGTGGGGGCAATAAGCTGACTTTGTATAAAATATACAAAAGTATGAAGGCTATTGCTTAGCGCATTGTAAGCCGCCCTGAGTCTCCAGAGAAGGGCGGCATATAAATCAAATTTTTTTTAAAAAAGTGAAAATCGGGGGATGTGTTTGGTTGTTTACCTGCAGACGTTTCATTACCCAAACTAGGTAACACCATCAGTGCTAGTTAAGGAGTGGGGTTCACTCTCGATTTATATTCTAGTGGCTTGCCCTGTCCGTGTTGGTGGGAGTGATTTTTTTCCCCTTTGATTGGGCTATTTACTGTTAGCTTGTTTGGCCACTCCTTGATTATTGGGTATTGCTTACTTCTGGATGGTTGGTTTGATGTTAACCACCTTGGTGTTATCTGAGAATGGTCTCCCCCAGGCACTGATTTTCAAATCGGCTTTCCAGGTTGGAAGACCTCTTGATGTTGGAGTTGACCTCTTTCTGGCCAGGCTGGTTTGAAAGGGTGCGATTTGAACTCCCAATATCCTTGGAAAGCGCCATCTTGAGAAAAGTGATTCTAGTTTCAGCTCCGTATTTAACACAAGCCTATTCAGTGACTCACTTCAATCTTTCCAATATTTCCCAAATTCCCTTGGACAGGATGGGCTTCTTGCCCATATCAAGCAAAGCTTGTTTTATGCTTATAACACCAGGGAATTGTGCACTACACTGGACTCAATACTTTTCACTCTTCCTGCTCTGAGCAGGAACAACTCAGTCATTTCAGTTGGCTTTAACACACAAACACACACCCCAAAAAATGTGTAGGAAGGGTTGTACTCCGTGTTAAACAGGACAAAAGGGTGCATTTAAATGTTTAGCTTGCTGCCTTAAACCAATATTTTTCATTTGGTACCACTCAGCTCAGCACCCTTACGATTGTGATTAGCACCATTAGTGCATAAATCCTATTACAGGACATATGTGATGAAAATTATATTTATCTGCTGACTATAAAAGCTCACCCACCTTGTAAATATTGTTTTCATCTTTTGGTTGATTCCCGGCTTCCTGTTCTACCTGATAAGGAATTAAATCTTTCCTTTCTTTTTACTTTGTCTGAAATATATTCCAAATTACTTGAGTTAGTAAGACTATCCAGCGTGAGGAGTTAACTCTCCTTTCATAATTAACTACTTTGAGTTAGTGCCTCTAATGTCCTAGGTGAGCCAAATAGGAATCTCTGGCTTAAGTGGAATTTCAAAAGATCATTCCCAAGGTTTATGTAGTTTGTTGTTTTATGTTTTCCAGTGCCATTGTTTGACTTTGAACGGTCACTAAAATGAACTGTTTTAAGTTGAGGGCTACCTGTATAGGACTGTAGAGCTAGTCCTCGACTTACAACCACAATTGTGTCCAAAATTTCTGTTGTTGAGTGAGACATTTATTACATGAGGGGTTCCCCCCCCCCCCCATTATACAACATTTCTTGCCCAAGTTGTTAAGTGAATCACTGCAGTTTGATAAGTTAAGTAACCCGGTTGTTAAGTGAATCTGGTTTCCCCATTGACTGGGGAATCACATGACCCTGGGAATCCTGCAACGGTCATAAGTATGAACCAGTTGGCAAGAATCTGAATTTTGATCGCACCATCCATGGGGAGGCTGCCGCAAAGCTCGTTAATTGGGAAGAAGGGTCCTAAGTCACTTTTCTCAGGGCCGTTGTAACTCGGAACGGTCATAAAAACGAAATGTTGTAAATCGAGGACTGCCTGTAGTAGATTTGGTAATGTGCAAATCGAAAATAGGAATTAGTTGTTAGTGCCCTGACGATGTTCCCGGCTTGTTTCCATTTGTCTGACTTCTGAAGGTGTGGTGCCTAGAATCGGACACAGTGCTTGAGAGGAGAGTCTGACTCAGAATAATGTGAAATTATGATGACTCCCTGTGATTTGGAAATCGAACTGAAGTCATTGCTCCCCTGCCTACACAGTGGTGGGTTTGCCCAATGAGCTAAACCAAGCTACGGGACGGGTAAGTTGTGATTCCCACACGAGATGGGAAATTCAGCTATTGACTTTGTACCTCGTGAGAACTAGGCCGACATGGTTTATTTGCCTAGCCCCGCGTGTCAGACAGAAAGAACAATTGTGTTTTTGCTAACTTACCGGGGGAGTTTAGGATGCTTCTTTGTGGGCTAGTGGTGAAATTCTCCGCGGATTGCCACCGGTTCGCTGCCCGCGTGTGTGCGGTGTGCCCCACACGTGCTGCATGCGCACACGAGCAGTGCGCACACGAGCAGTGCATGCCAAAAGCACGCTGCACGCATGCACAGGGTGCACCAAACGTATGCAGCGCGCATGCGCAGTGCACATGCTTCACGTGGAAAAAGAAGGCTTAACATGGTAAGTAGGACAGTGGGGGGGGGGGATCAGCTGGGCCGCGTGATTTAGATTCGCTAGAAAGCTGGATTTCCTGCTTTCTAGCAAATATAAATCACAGCAGATTGTCGGAAATAACGGTTCGACCGGTAGCTTTAATCACTACCGGTTCGCCCGAACCGGTGCGAACCGGTAGCATTTCACCCCTGCTTGACTCCCAAAAGAAGCCTCGATCGGGACAGAGGAAAAACCAAGAATTTCCCCTCCCGATTTTTAGCCAAGGGGCCTTCATGAAGCTTCTCAACTCCCAAGACTTCCTTCGGCAAAATGGCGTCTCGCTTTTTCCAACCAAAGCACAGCGTGTTTCTTGTACTTCCGAGCCAAATCTCCCGCTCATCATCTTACCTCTGCTTCTACGTAAATGCAACCGGGAAATAGACAGAGGAGAGGACCCCATTCTAAGACTGCGTGCAAGTCCTGCCTATTCACGGGAATGAAAAATCCCTAAATTTTGTCCTCTGTTCTCCTTTTCCTAACAAAAAAAAAAAAGTGGGGGGGGGAGGAGAGGGGGAGAAAAAGCATCCGAAATCAGATCTGTGCAATGGATTTTTCTGGAAACGTTTTCAGGTGAGTGTTTTTAGAACAAAATCCTGGGCTTCCCTCCGCACCCCCAAAATAACGTCTAGGGACGACAGGTAGCTCCGTGGGAGATGGGGAGAAGCGGTGCAGGGTAGGTCACACAGAAACGTTCAAGCTAAACGTTGCAGCAACTAAGCAAAGCCTCCAGCCGCTGCCTTTGTATTGCCAGAGATTTTTTTTTTTTTCAAAGCACAGCAAGTGCCTCTCTTTGCGTTTACGTGGTTAAACTTACAATGTCCTTACCCAGAGCGAAACGCTGGTGGTGCGAGAGCTCCCTCTTGTGCATTTTCCCTGACATTTTTCATGATTTTTCAACCGTATGGCTTGCCTTCTTCCTCCACCTTCCACAATGGCCTATCTTTCCCCCCCCCCCCCCCCCCCCCCCGCGGGCCCGACCCCGTCTACAACCAGGTGAAAAGCCAGCCGCATAAGCTCTATAAAAACCCAGCCCCTTTGATTAAAACAGCCAGTGCGAGCAAGTTGTCAGGCATCTCTGCTTGCGGCATTTAGCAAATGTTCCTTTGCTGGACAGTAACTGTCTGAAGAAGCAGAGTGCATCACAATGACGGTCACTGAATCGGAGCGCTGGTGCAATGCACACTCAGGGCAGCCATGCAGTGAGGCGTGGTGGGAAATTTCAAGGGAAGATCTGAGCCTCGAGGTGGTTTGCCGTTCACACCTGGAGTGATACAGATATCACGCACACCTGCAGTTGCACTCACCCCACTCACATCTGCAGTGGTACACCTACCTTGCACACTTATCTGCCACCCATACCCTGCAGTACCTTGCACACCTGCAGTTGTGCATGTGTTACCACACCTGCAGTGGCACATGCCTTGCACACATGCAGTCGCACACTTGCCACTCACACCCTATAATTGTATAGGTGCCACTGCAATGGTACATACACATACCTTATATATCTGCAGTTGTGTACATTTCGCCAAAACCTGCAGTGGTGTGTGCCTTGCACACCTGCAGTTGCACACGTGGCCCCCACATCTGCAATGGTACATATATCTTACACACTTGCATTTGCACACCTGCCACCCAACACCTGCATTGGTACATACCTTGCACATCTGCAGCTGCACACATGCAGGATGTATGTGAGGACGTGCGTGCGTGCACGTGTATGCAGTTACACAGATGTATATGGGCAGTTGCCACAGGTAGTCTGCTAGGACTAGGCAGGGGTTGTCAATAGGAACAGGAGGAAGGGTTAGGTGGCAGATTTGGAGAGAAGAAAGAGTGGCTCAAGGCCAGTTGGAAGGCTTCAGGCCTCTGGATGAGTTTTCCTCTTTGGAAGAGGTCAGGTTGATCTCACAGGCCGATCAGTGAAGATCCTAGACCCAACCACAAGCTCATAGACCAATGCAAAATGAAGCCATGATAGAGTTTGAGTTGCAACCAAATCGTAATAGGAAGGCTTGAGGTCTTGGTGATTTCAAGTAGATCCATAGCAATGTCAACGGTTGATTCTTCTTGTTCTAAAATAGCCTTCTTCAAGTTCAGGACAATTGGCTCCCAAGAGCTCCTAAACTAAGATTCAGACCAGTGTTGGGTTGCTCCCGGTTTGGTCCGGTTCTTGCGAACCGGTAGTAATGGCGGCGGGAGGCTCCGCCCACCCCATTCCCCCGACGTCATCACTGACAATCTGCGCATGCGCAGAATCGCACGCACACAAGCAAAGCAAGCGCGCATGCGCGCTCCCGTTGCGAACCGGTAGTAAAGGTAAGTGGAACCCACCCCTGATCCAGACCAACTTTCAGACTAGCCACGAATGTTAGGCTGCTTGGCTGCTCCATTTCCCCCATCCAGTCCCTGAACATTCCTGGATTGGCTCATCTTCAGCAAAAGGGCTGAGCTTCCACCATCCCGTTCCCTGAACGTGGTTTTTCTTCCTTCTCCTTTTTCATCTCCCCCCCCTCCCCGCTATGCTTCTCCGTGTTTTCCCTCCCGCAGCATTCCAGGGTTCGTTGCTTCTCCTCTGTAGCGCCGTTATCTCCTCGGCACCTGCAGGTGTCAAGAGACATCCCCAGCTGGGAAATGCTCCCTTTCCCCACCGGTCTCCCACTCTGCTCCTGCGGTGGCTTTGCCGGTTGCCATAAACCCGTAGATCCGAACTTGCGGTACCACTGCTTCACACAAGCTCGAGTCTGTGGGTATGTGTCGACCTTGGCCAAGTTCTCCCGATGCACCGCGACGCCGGACCGGCTTTCTGGAGTTCGAGCGTGTATAACCATCGCTTCCACTAAAACTTGACAAGAGCTGAGCTCCTGGCTGAGAAGGGAACAGTCTGGCCGCTTCTACTTCCTCTTTGACTTTCCAGCCTTCGTCGGAAGGTGCATGGAGACGGGTTCAACTTTCTCAGTATCTTAGCTTTCTTTTTTTAAAAATAAATAAATAATAATAATCGGAGGCCTGAAAAAAATGTCCATCCAAAGGTGAGGCAGGTGAAGCCTGCTAAAAGGGGCTGCTTTCCAACAGCCTTGGGGGGTGGGGTGGGGGGAAGGGGTTAGGATTAATGTTTAAGACTTCTGGACTTCAACTCCCAGAATTCCTCAGCCAGCTGGGGAATTCTGGGAGTTGAAACAGTGGTGGTATTCACCCGGTTCAATCCAGTTCGGGCAAACTGGTAGCGACGGCTGCGGGAGGCTCCGCCCACCTGCCTGGACGTCATCCAGTCCTGTTTTTTGACCCCCGCACGCTCACACTTGCGAACCGGTAGCGAAGGTAAGTGAATACCAACCCTGAGTTGAAATCCACAAGTCTTAAACGTTGCCAAGTGGCATCAATGTTAAGGGTTACAGAATTCTACCCCCCCTTTGTATTAATTTTATTTCTTGCTGATGTTTTCTAGGCTGCTTCACTCCCAATGGCTCTCTGAGCGGCACTACCAAAAGGTCTCCCTTTCATGAGTCAGCAATAATCTCAGCTCTGCCAATCCGTGTGAGGCCTGGAGGTCCTGCTGTAGGAACCATGGTTAATCCTGCAGTTACTCTCTGCTGGCAGGTAGATGTAAGCAGGGATACAGAATGCCAAGGGTTTTCTGTGTGCTCCCGGCGCGCAGATTTTATAAAGACTTTTATCAAATGTATTTTAATCTAGTTGTTTATTATTAAATTAATTTATAGGCCGCCCCACTCCATCACAGTTCTGGGAGTGCGAAGGATATAAAACAATGCAAAAGCCTTTGTCGCTCTTGTTTTGTGGATGGCTAGAAGATTGTAGTGGTAATGAAAAGTGATAGATTAGATAGATGGATAGATAGATAGATAGATAGATAGATAGATAGATAGATACTGTAGATAGATGATAGATAGATAGATAGATAGATAGATAGATAGATAGATAGATAGATAGATAGATAGATAGATAGATAGATAGATAGATAGATAGATGGGCGGGCGGGCGGGCGGGCGGGCGGACGGACGGATGGATGGATGGATGGATGATAGGTAGGTAGGTAGGTAGATGATAGGTAGGCAGGCAGGCAGGCAGACAGACAGACAGACGATACCCTTGTGTGTATGTATATGTATAAATGCCCATGCACAAAGATACACACATTTATTCCAGCCAACATCTTTGTATGTGTGTTATCAAATCCCCCAGACTAGAAGTGCGGGATTTTCCCTTTCGTTCAAAACCGCTTGAGACCTTGGCATTAGTAGTTCGCCCTCTATAAGCCAACCTCTCCGTTTTATTATCAATTAGGCAGCAAGTTTCCTTCAGCTTTGGGCAAAACTGACTTACCCCAGTGATGTTCGGACAATAGAAGTAACCTGATTCATGAATGAGGCCATTTTTTTAAAAAGAAGTTACTCAATGCATTGAGCTAAATAGACTAACCAAACAGGCAAGGTTTGCAGAGTTAAACTTACAGAAAAAAAAACACACAGTAATCGACGTTATCACGAGGTGGCCGTGTGCTTGCTGGGGCTTCAACAGGCCTGGGTTAAGCGTGTTGTCTAAATCAGGAGTCTCCAACCTTAACAACTTTAAGGCTTGTGGACTTCAACTCCCAGAATTCCCTAGCCAGCCAAGAAGAATTCTGGGAGTTGAAGTCCACAGGCCTTAAAGTTGCCAAGGCCGGATGCCCCTGCTCTACCAATATTTTAAACATGTTAATGGCATCTTCTATGTTCAAAATCCTGTGGCTTTTTTTTTAACTAGGCTGACTATTTAACTACTATTTAACTAGGCTGACCTGGCTTATGGCTGAGGAATTCTGGGAGTTGAAGTCCACAAGCCTTAAAGTTGCCAAGGTTGGAGACTCCTGCCCTGAATAGTAAGTCCGTCATGTAGCAGAGCTATGTGGAAATCTTGCAGTCTCTTACAGCTGGATCTTCTAACTCACACGCAGCCTCCTTCCATCTCCTGTGAAACTAATCTCCCTCCAGAGGATGCCTGGGAAACCCTTCTTCTTCTTCTTCCTGATCTCCACCTGCCAGGACCTCTGCGTGCCTCGCGTTGAGGTAGTAGGTTGTATGGTTGAGAATAACACCATCAGGAGATAACTATACAGCCTCCTAGCTTTCCCTGAGGCATCGCCATACAGCCAAGACGAGACAGGTTGGTCCATGTGGCATTTGATGGTCCCGTCAGCCTTCATCGGGGTAAGTAGAAGCGACTTCCTGCAGCTGGAAAGAGTTGAGTTGGGACCTCAAGGAACCTTGCCGACCATCACTGAGCAGGTACCAAACCGTGATCATCTCTATAGCATTGTTTGTAGGTTGTGATTTTGCACAGAAACTGGATTTTCTGGCTTGTTTGGTTTTTTTTTTCTTTGAAATCGTTTCGCTTCTCATCCCAGAAGCTTCTTTCAGTTCTGCAGAAGTTTCTTTGGATGAGAAGCTAAACGTTTTCCAAGAAAGAAAGCCCAGTCTTTTGGAAAAGCGTATTTGGGGAGAACCATGACCTGGATAATTAAGAATCTCCCTAGACATTTTTGCGCAGGAATAATTAGGTTAGTTAATGGTGGCCATCAGCTTTCCTTCTGGCTTTCTTTCTTGAAAATGTGTCGGTCAGCCGACAGTCAAAAGTAGACCAACACATTAAGAAAGTTGAAAAGGAGTGTGAGAAGGAGTCACTTCCACAGGTATACAAATAAGATGCCTTTGTCTCGCCATCACAAGTTCTGCTGGCATTTGGAAGAACACCCCCAAAAAATAAAAAATAAAAACAATTTGGAATCTGTTGGTCCCAGAGATCTGTTTCAAACCTTCATCTCTCTGGAGGGAAAACCATTTTAATTTGTAAAGTGACTTTAATTTCAGAAATTTGCCGAGTCATTTGCCGAGTTGTTTAAAAAACAAAAACAAAAAAAACCCCGACTTGCGCAGCTTTGTGATTAGACGAAGTTTTGTTTATTTTAAAAAAAGCAGAAGTTACATATTGTGCTGAAGAAATGCTTTTAAGTAATTCTGTAAATTTGTGAGGTGATTGCAGAGTTCCATTCTGCTTTGTGCATTGCAAAATAATCACTGTTAAGTTCCTTCGTTCTATTCTGAACAAAGAGATTGGCTTTCTCGGTGGAATGGGCAGGTACCTTGATCATGTACATGTAGTCCTTGACTTACAACCCGTTCATTTAGTTACTGTTCAAAGTTACAACGGCACCGGAGTTACAGTCAGCACTCGCGCTTGAAAATTGCAGCATGATTACGCAATTATTACGGTTGCAGTGTCCCGCGATCACGCGATCTCCCATTATACGACTTTCCCACCTAGCTTCCAACAAGCAAAGTCAACAGGGGAAAGCCAGATTCGCTTAACAACCATGTTATTGACAGCTGTGGGCGACTCGCTTAACAACCATGGCACAAAAGGGGTCATAAAATCGGGTGCGACTCGCTTAACGACTTGCCTTGCTCAACAGTGGAAATTCTGCTCTCGGTTTTGGTCGTACGTTGAGGACTACCTGTATGTCCCGTTTGGTGAGCCCGATGTTAGAACCCGGATAAGATGCGTGAGACCAAAAAAAGGTGAAGTTAACCCTTTCACTGCATGAATGGCGTACTTGTCATGTATCCTGACCTCCCGGGGGGGGGGGGGGGAATGGATAAAGATATTCGTGGCACAGTATTTGCAGAGACAAAAAGAATGGAGGCTGAACAAGAAGTGGTGTGAACTAGGACTAGGTCAAGGGGAGAAGGACCCGGGGTCCCAAGGGATTGTCTTAACTTCATGATTTGTGCTGCCAAGGACCTCAGAGCTGGCATCCATACAACATGGTACGAGGAGATCAAAATGCGATCAAGTAGTTTCTAGTTCAGCAGGTTGTCGGAATCCATCCCTTGTTTTAACACGTTGTCAAAATTTGGGTGATTCTGCTCAACTAGATGTTTGGGCGCCGATTGCAGGAATGGTTCTGTTATCAATTCGGGTCTAGGGTTTGGCATGCTGTGTGGATCCACGCCTCGGGTCTGCTCCCTCCTTCTCCCCGTCCCTCCCAGCCCACATTTTTGTCAGACCGGCAATTCCGCAAAGTAGGAAGGGAAAAGGGATCGGCGAACGGGAGTCGAGTCGTGTTCCCCGTAGCAGAGTGACGAGAAAGAAAGGGACAATTCGGACACTTCGTAGACATTCGGAGAGCCGGACTTGGGTTGGGCGAGGAGGCGTCTTCCAGATGAATCAATGCAGGGCGGAAAGGTACGAATTCCTGCTGCCTGCGAACGGCGAGGGTGGAGTCGCTATCCGAGGCAATTTGTGCAAATTGCGAGCTTGACAAAGGTGCTGGAATCGGAGGTGGCAATGGGTTTGGTAATCTTTCTTTTTTTTTTTTACAAACAGTGCGAAGGGCTCTTTGTTTTGCCATGCGAATTGTCCTTGTTGTGTGCCGTGAGTGGCTGTCTGGGATGGTGTGGAAGCTATATTATGGGATGTAGCCTTTGTTAAGAGCACAAAGACCTTACAAAGAACATGTGTGGGACTAGGTAGCTGCGACGCACGGGGGTCAGGCATGTCCAACTGGCACAGAGCGCGGACTTTTTTTTCGGCCAGCTCTGTGGGCGGAGAGGGGTGGCTTCAGTTCCACACCGGATGCTTTGTGTGGGCTATAATTGCTCTTTGTGTTGTCTCCGAGCGGTGCCAGGTTGTGTACATCAGTGTGGGGCTCCTGCTCTCTCACTCTTGTCTCTCTCGCTCTCCGTATATGCACTTAATGTGGCAACCTTGTGTTTTGCACACATAATACAAAGCGTGAGAAAATGGCCTGCCTTGATTTGAACAAAGGTCTTGGAGTGGCTGGTCAGATACTTCCAGCAACATAAGAAACAGGGCAAGAATGCAACAATTAACCACGTTGGTCCTTCGTGGCTAATGCTCGGAGGTATACTGCCCTTGAATAGGAAGCTTCGCTCCATTCCCACAGTACAATCCTCCACGGGCTCTTCTTCACCTTCTTTTCACCTTCTCTGTCCCGCTGCCCTCCTCCTGGCCCTGCTTCGTGCTCCAGTCTGCCTTCCTCTGGCCGCCTGTCCTCCCCCCCCAGATGGTGTGATATTACAGGTGGAGCATTTTTCCACCCTGGGCCCCCAGCACACCTGTGCCAGCGGTAGGACACCCTTGACCTGTGGCACTCAAGAGGCAGCATGATGTGTCTGGCCCTGATGGCATGGAGAGTTTGCACAGTGGGGGGAGGGGGGGCAGGGCTTGGGGTGCTGGGGGTTTGCCTCCTGCAGCCAGAGCTGTGGGGCAGAGCTCTTCGTCCCTGGCATCCTTTTAGTGTGCCCACGTCTGTTGGGCACGCAGAGTGTAGGTTTTGTGGGCAAAAACCACACCTGGCTCTCTCACCTGCTGCTCATTGTCTGGCTTGGCTGCTATTTGAATTTTTCCCAGCCAGCCAGCCTCCTCCCTCCCTCCTCCTCCCTCCCTCCTCCTCCCCTCCACCGCTCCCTCTTCTCCCCTCCTTCTCTCCGCCCTCCCTACCGTCTGGATCCTGCAAGTCTGATAAAGTTGCATTCCGTTCCAGACAACAGCCGCATTGCGTTGCTACAGCATAGACAGTGGCCCAGGGAGAGAGGAGAGAGAGAGAGAGAGAGTGAGAGAGAGAGAGAGACAGACGTACCGCCAGAGCAAGGCAGTGATGGGGAGACAGGGAGAGAGAGAGAGACAGAGAGAGAAAGAGAGAGCATCTATCCATCCATCCATCAGTATCCCTCGTCCGCGCAGCTGAGCTAACGGCAAAGGCAGAGAGAACAGCCACCCACCAAGGAAGGCGGATGGCAGAGAAGACTCCAGCAGGTTAACCTTTCCTCCGTGGGGGCGCAGGAGTTCAGCAGCCCTTGAGCTGGTGAAATTGGCCAGGGGGTCAAGAGGACCAGCAGGGCAGGGCAAGGGAAGTGTGGGGAGGGGCGGGGGGCAAGGAACAGGTGATGGAGAACAAGGAGCCGGGGAAGAGCTTGCCCGGAGCAGCCAGAAGGGGTGGTGGTGGTCTGCAGAGGGTCTTAAAGGGTCCTGGCACGGGTGGGGTGGCAGATGGCATGCAAGGCATGGCTCAGAAGCTGGGAAGCCTGCGCAGAGGGGTGGGGAGCCAGCGCTGTGGGGGGCGGTGACGGGGAAGAGGAAGGACAATGACCCCAGAAAGGAAAAGGGGTGTGTTGGGAGGGGAGGTTTCCTGCCATGGCTGCAGAATGCCATCTTCGGGGGGCAAAGCTGGGCAGGGAAAGAAGTGCTGTTTGTCTGCAGTTTCAACAGTTGCCACCTGGGGCAACTGTTCTCAAAGTGGCATGGGCATTTCCAGGGGTGCTGCTTTTTCTTTTTCTTTTTTCTTTTTCTTCCTTTCCATGGAAGAGGAGATGAATGCTTGGCACCTTCTCCTTCCCCCCCCTCCCCGGGTTTCCTTAAAGGGCTTGCCATCCATCCATCCACCCCACCCCACCTTTTCCTGATGGACTATTATGCCCTCCCCCACCCCACCCCAGGTCTCCCTGGGGTTGGAACCTCTGCTCCCAAACCCTCGCCTTTCCCCACAGACAACGGGTGCACCGCTAAACGGGCATCGAAAAAGGCTTAGTCCTACTTGGATGCAGACATGGACCACACCCACCCGAGGGGTTACAATTCCCAGGCGCCCAGTTCTCATCGCCCTCTCGCAGCAACACCCTGCGTCTTCTCCCTCTCCCTCTCAAAATGGGCACAGAGCTTCAGAAAAATCCCACCGCCACCGAAGAAAGAGGGGAATGGGGAAGGTGCAGACATCAAGATTGGACCAACGGTCTCTCTCTCTCCCTCCCTCTCTCTCTCTCCCCCCCTCCCCCCCAAACCCATCTCCCGGTGTTTACATGCCAAGAGGAGTCTGTACGCCCTGGGTTGTGTTGGCTGGGCTGGTGGGGGCTGGAGACGTGTGCTGGGGCTGGGTGGCATGAGAAGCAAGGAGAAGGGGGTCCATCCTGTCACATGCATGACATGTGCCATTTTGTACACGCAAGGCAGCGTGGCGGGCAGGCAGGAGAAAATGTATTGTTCGCGAAGAGGATGGAGTGGAACGCAAATGCAGGAGGGGTGGCTTTTGTGTGCTACTGTAAGTGCCAAGGTGAATGCATGAAAAAAAAAAGGGGGGGAGGAAAAAAAAGGAGAGTTGGATGGGGGAAGCAGGCAAGACCAAAGGCGTGCTATGTGCAAAATCAGGGGGTGTAACTGCCAGGGAAGCAACTAGGATGCTGCCCTGTGTATAACAGCTCCGAAGGTGCAGAGATTTAATAAGCTCTTGGGCAGAACAGACGCGGCACTAGACAAGAATACCTGCTGGGCACCCGGTTGGTATAACTGCGTGGCGGCGGCGGTAGTAATAGGGCTGAACCGGGGTGCTTTCAGACGGCGGTCGCCCCCACCAACACAATTTGGGATGGATGGCAGTTTGCTGTGAAGAGAGAGAGAGAGAGAGAGAGAGAGAGAGAGGTGTGGGACACACCTCTGAAGGGAGGGGGGAAGCTTAGAGAGAGGATGTTGCGTTAGCTTTTCCGGGCCTAAGGGAGCTGCAGAGGGGTAAACCAAGATTGATGCTCTGTGGATCGAAGAGATCTGTGTGACGCCCTTTCGGGAAACCGGCAGATTAGAGAGGTGATGTTCTTTGTGTGATGACAGAAGTGGCGTTTTGGCTCCGTTCAGCGACGGCGGCCAGAAGAGACCATCTCGATCGGGTGAATTGAAAAAGGAACTAGGCTTCTTGGGCATTTGACTGGCCTGGACACCAGATCTTTTCGGAGGGCTCATTTGTCCTGCGTCCCTCGCCGCCGCCCCCCACCCCCACCCCCCGTCCGCACCTGGGTCCACCCCTCACTCTTTAACCTGGTGATCTTAATGAGTCCGTTTGTTGGTTCGGCACCGTACCCTGCATCACGAAAGGAGCCCAGGGCCACTCCGTGCCTTAAACCCCAAGAAAAGAAGGCTTGCCATGTGGAAGGAAGGCTAGCTGCTTTCTAGTTGCTAAGGCTAAGCCAGGGGTCCCAAGTCTGCCACTGGCTGTTTTTCTGCTCTCTTTGGCCTTCCGTCGGCGGCGGTTTTCCACACAATGGCCACATTCACAGCCGATGGCTTTCGGCTTCTGCCTCAGAGGCCGGCCGGTAGCGCTCTGGCCAAAGCAATCCTGCCTCTGTCTCTCGCTTGCCTCAGAACAGTGTTGACTTGTGGTGGTTTGTGTGAAACAAGGCGGGTGAGTAGTTCAAACCAAGGGAGGGAAGGGGGGGGGGTGTTGTTTTTAGAAACTTAAAGAACAGGACGACTTCTAAGGACGCCATGGTTGCAGGTAACGACACCCCAGAAGTTGATGGGACATTTCTCCTGTAGGACTTGGACTGGAGTTCACCTGTCCTCCCTCTCTTGTTCTCGCTCTCATACACACACACAGAGCTTCTTTCCAGGAGGTCCCTCCCTGGACTGGACTGGAAACCATCTCAAAAAGAGATTTTGTTCTGCCATTTGCAGCAGCTGGGGGACAGACACCACAGCTGAGTCCTCGGGCACTTTCCGGAACATTCCAGAAACAAGGGCCTTTCCCCACGCCCCTCCTCCCCCCCTCCTTCTTGGCAAGCAAAGGAGCCTTTCCAGAGTCAAAGATGTGCCATGGTTGCCAAGGGGCCCAGAGCGGAGACCTGAAGCCCAGGTCCCCACAAGATTGGTGTCGACTTGTATCCCGCCCAAACACTCTCAGTTGCATTTCCTTGCTGGGCCCACAAGTGACCCAGTTTTCGAAAAACTTCGCTGGCATTGACCGAGCTCCAGAAAGAACGAAGTTTGGCTCAAAGAGGCACCCTTTTTTTAAAAAAAAAACAACAACTTTCAAATAATAATTCTTTTCAAATGTTTAATGGACCACCCACAATAGTTTTCTAATCCTTTTTCTTTTTTCCCTAGCTTGCTTTATTTTTTTGTCTCCTTTTCCTACGTATAGCTGTTCAGTCAGATTTCAACTTGGTTATTTCATATCCACCATCGTCTTTTCTATACCACCTGTTCTTACTTTTTTAGCCTTTTTAAGCTTCCGGTTATTATTAACTAACCAGCTTCAATCCCGCCCATCTCGGATTCCTCATAAGGGAAGTAGGTAAATGATGATAACTCAAGATACGTATTTCTTGCAGTAGCTGCAAAAAGGCATTTCCGGGAATCTCTTCTGACAAGATCTGCTCTCAGCCTCCATAACTCTGCTTAGCCTGGGAGATGGAACTTGCAGACTGCTGCTACAAAGGGAAGATCTAAGAGTTGATGGCATGAAGGAAGAACGATGGTGGAGGAGACCCATTTTTTTTGGTTGCATTTGAGCTTGGTTGATAGCAATCAACCAAGAATGATGGGAATGACGGAAAGAAACAGAAAGTTGAACTATTGAAACGAACCTGGGTACTTTGGTCTACCTTGTTCTGACCGTCTAAACATTTTCCCCCGGCAGTCTCTTGAAATAAAATAAGAGACCTTGAATGCTGTCAGGAATGCAATATGGTTTCCCCACATCCAAATCATTCTTTACTTTTTATATATGCGCCGATCTCAAGATTAAGATATTCAAAACGCAATCCAGATTAGGATGAACACGGCGGGACCGGGTTGCAAATCCCTTGGCCAAAATCCACATCTGGATTCTGGAGCAAAGTTCTCTTTGAAAGCAACAGGAAGTTTGCTTCCATTTTGAATATTTAAGGGGTGTGTGTGTGTGTGAAATAGAACCAGCTCTGCTGAAGCTTCTCCAGGGTTTCAAAAATGGGAGCCATCACCATTGCTCTACTTTCTGCCTTTTGATCAAAGTGAGAGAACGGTGGACTAGGAGAAGACAGGTAACTTAAGGTGAGATATGGTTGTTGTTTTTTTCCTCTACCAGCTGCTGAGAATTAAAACTTTGCTTCCTATTTTTATTTTGGGCTCAACAGCTTTGAAGCGTGTTGTATCTCATTTTGCTGCTTCCTCTTCTTCTTCTTTCCTTTCCCAGGTTGCTGTGGAAGACACCTGTTCCTTCCTTTCACGGTCCCCCATGATCTAGACTCTCCTTCTTTTCTCCTTCCTTCCTGGCATCTTCTCTGTCCCTGAGACCCTTAACCTGTGAGGAAGCCCAGAGGTCACAGGTGGGGGCCTTGGGAACTGAGTGGGTTGTCCCCTGCCAACAAAACGACGTCTTGGTTCCACCAGGATGGAGTCAAATGGATGCAGTAGACAAAAAAAAAAACACACACACACACACAAAGAGGCCTTTGGTGAAAAGATAACGGCTCTTCTAATGCGTGAGAATTGAGAAGACAAGAATTGTTTTAACTAGGTGGGGGAAGGAGAGCAAAATGTCACACACACATACACACACACATACATAATTGACATCCAGGACAAGCCATGACATCTTCACAGGAATGCTGCAACATCATACTGTTCGTGTAATTTGTGTGATGATCACATCATGGATGTGATATCCCTTGTCCTGCCTAATGCAAATGCTGTGTCCATTATGGTAGCCTCAGCCAAGCTGGTGAACATCTAAAGGGTTTGCAATTCCCTAGTTATTCCCTAGTTATAGCCATGCCATGGGACTCTAGAGAGTGATAATGGGGAAGGGGTCAATCTGGGAAAATCTGTTTGCTCTGGATTGTAAGAGGTGAACTGGTCCTCAGGCAGAGATTCCTTCCCCTTTTGTGGTTCCCCCAGAGCAGGGATCAGCAACCATAAACACTGAAAAGAGCCATTTGGACCCGTTTCCCACAGAAAAGAAAACACTGGGAGCCACAAAACCCTTCCTGTGCTGACTATTTCCTGAGTGACCACAAAACTACCATATGTAGTTGAATTAAACGTTCTGTTTTCTTCTGAAACTTTTATTTTCTTGGATTTATCCATGGTTGGCCTGCCAGGGATCGAAAAGCTCAATAAATCTCATACCGGTGGGTGTCGCACATTGGCAGTTGTGACGCATATTCTGAGCGACAGGGAGCTGTAGCAGAGGGATGAAAGAGCCACATGCGGCTCCAGAGCCACGGGTTGCTGACCCCTGCCCCAGAGAGATCTATGAACATGCTATTGGACACCAGGTCCCATTCTTGGTCAAACCTGGCCAAAGATTAGACGGATGGCAGTAAAAGCTCCTTAATATTAGGATGGATCCCTCCGCCTTGCTTTAATTGGAAACACTATGGAAAAAGGCATCCTTTCAGAAGATCCAGAGCGAGGTAGTTGTAAAGGTGCTGGACTAAAGTGTGTGGAATCTCAGGTCTTAGCTCTGCTTAGCTACAGAAGCTCATTTGGTGACACCTTGCCAATGATTCTCTCTCAACCCTATCGACCTTACAAGGTGCTACTGTGGGGGGAAAAATAGAGAAAACATGACCTATACAGCCATATTCATGTCCATATTTATAGATTGAAAGTCAAAGAGAGGGTGTATCCATATCAGTGTTTCTCAAGCTTGGCGACGTGAAGATGGGTGAACGTCAGCTCCCAGAATTCTCCAGCCAGCAACGCGAATTCTGGGAGTTGACGTCCACCCATCTTCACGTCGCCAAGCTTGAGAAACACTGATCTATATGTTGCTAAGAGTTGACAACAACTTGACAGCACATAATCAGTTGTTAGTCAGGATAATTAGAATAGAACAGAACAGAATAGAATTCCTTGTGTGTCCAATCACACTTGGCCAATAAAGAATTCTATTCTATTCTATTCTATTCTATTCTATTCTATTCTATTCTATTCTATTCTATTCTATTCTATTCTATTCTATTCTATTCTATTCTATTCTA
>WNWU01000046.1:4036579-4046706 GCA_012654045.1 Ptyas mucosa | reverse complement strand
TTTTTTTTTTACTTTTAAAAGCATTTTTTTGGCTGAAGTGGTTGTAGAAAAAATGCTTTTAAAAGTAAAAAAAAAAAGCCTCTGAAGATCGCGCGGCTCAGCTGGGATCGTCAGAGGCATTTAAAAGCACTTTTTCTACAACCTCTTTGGCCGAAGAGGTTGTAGAAAAAAAATGCTTTTAAAAGTTAAAAAAAAAAAGTTGGCTACGCCCACTCAGCCACATTACCCTCCCACTGAGCCACGCCCACAGAACAGGTAGTAGCAAATTTTACATTTCACCACTGCCCCACATGTTTACCTAGCTAGCTGAAAGTCAAACCAGAATTAGAGGTGGTCAGTATTTTGATAATGAATCACTGGGAAATTCCAGAAGTTTTTAAGCTGAACTGGGAGAAACAACCTTCTGGTGAGACCTGATAACAAACCACTTCCACAGAAACCCTGGGAGCTGAATTCAACTCGCCTGGAAACATGTTATCTTAATTATTAGGCTAGGCTTGATTTGATTCAGGTTGTCCCAGTGTGTTGGGTTGGGCTCATTCCCTTCTTTGTGAGAAGATCTGATGGGTTGCGAGCCGTTTTGAGTCTCCGGGTGTAGCTTCTGGGTTTTAACCTCCTTCTCTCTCTCTCTCCTTCCAGCCTACCCAATATTTCTACGTTCCAGCTCCTCTGTGGGTTCCGTGCCCTCAAAGTGTGGTCAGCTACATTCCAACCTACCAACCTGTATTCTACTACGTTGACGTCCCCTCAAAATCCCCTGTGCCCAGAAAACCCAACCCGAATCTCGTGAGACGCCTTACCAAACGGGCCTCCAAAATCTGAAGTTGCAGGGAGGCTGAGTGGACATCTTGGTCCCTCACAACATCTCAAGTCCTGTCTAGAGTTTGGCCTTATTTACACTGACATTGGGACCTTGGGGAAAGAAAACAACTGTTTTTTTTTATATTCTCTTTCAGGTGGTTGCTAACTCTTGGCAATTCTCCCCCCCCCCCCCCCCCCCGCCCCGGTGGGGAATTACCAAGAGTTACCCTCTTCACCTCGCCCCCCAGACCGAAAGATAGGGGGTGGCACTGCCTTGTTTCTATGGTGCCAAACAAGTGTAGCATTAGCATTGTATATTATTTAGCACTTCAGCGTAGTAGGGAATAAAACTTGGAGACCTGGGTTTGTCCTACGTTGCACTCAGCAGGGGAGTGGGATCTAAGAGTTAGAGCAGGACGCGGATAAGGGGAATGAGGATGGGAAAAAGTTCGGAGGTGGAAACTGAAAGAACAAGAGGGGAAGGAAAAACCAGGTTGACAGGCTTCTGCACCAAGCCAACTTTGCTTAAGGTATTTACTGCTTCGGCAAAACCTGGCTAATCATGACTGAATTATGTAGGTGTATCCTGTGATTTTTTTTAAAAAAAGGATAACTTAAAAAAATCTTTTTCTTTCTTTTCTTTCTTTTTTTTTTTGCTGCTGCTAAAATCTTTGTTTCAATCATTCAGTAACAGAAACAGGGTTGGAAGGGATCTCGGAGGTCATCTAGTCCAACCCCCAGCTCACGCAGGAGAACTGTACTAGGGATTCGATCCGCCGAACTGCCGACCTTTCTGATCGACAAGCTCAGTTGTCTTAGCCACTTGAGCTACCTAGTCAGGCTTTTCATTTATTGCCCTCCCCGCCCTTGCTAAGTCAGGGGCTTCCCCAAACTGCAGATCGGGAACTTGGTTAGGTAGGGTGGGCAGCCTTCTTTTGTGAGGAGGTCAAAATCTGTGTTTTTGGTTTGTTTGTTTTTTTTAACTTGGTGGGAGTTAAGTTTAACTCAAGCCAAAGCTGATTTCTGATAAACTTCACTGGAGCCTCGCTTCTCTCTTTGCCTGTGGAAAACTCGGCAAGCAATCGGCCCGTGAAAAGTTTTGAGGTGACCATTTTAAAAGAAGACACGATGAATAATTTTTGAGAGACAGTTTGTGGGTGAAGGTGGTTAAGGCCACCAGCTAGGAACTGGGTGACCGTGAGTTCTAGTTCCACCTTAGGCATGAAAACCGGCTGCGGTGATCTTGGGCCAGTCACTTTCTCTCATCCCTAGGAAGGAGGCAATGGCAAGCCACTTCCAAAAAACTTTGTGCCCCAAAAAATCTTGAGAATTAGACATGACTCCTTAGAAAAAGAAAGAGATTGAAGGGGGGGGGGATTAATAATGATTTTTAGAGCCCATTCTTAACCCCCAATAAAATCATTTGTTTTATCCATAGTGGCAAGCAGAAATGAATTTATCCTGTTAGGATCCTGGCATTGCCAAGTTTGAGAATCCCCAGCTAATCCTGTTTCTCTTAATAATGAAGGCTTAAAAAGATTGTATTGTGAACGCTTGTTATGTATTGCTCAGCTATTATCCACGCCTTCAGCTTTTGAACTCTTTATTTCTACATTTCCAAATACCATGTTTGCAATTGAAGGGCTTGAAACCAAAGGGGGGGGGGGAAAGAGGGTGGGGGGAGACCCGATATTTTGAAAAAAACCCTTTTTTTATACCTGAAAGCCATTTCTGTCCTTGCAAAGAGTGAGCAAGTTATATACAAGGCTGCAGAAATAATACTTACCTACCTCAAGGGATGATGTTATAAAGAGGGATGAGTGGGAACAGTTTAATTATTGCTATTATTATTGTTATTATTATTATTTTAAAATATTTGTAGCTTCTCTGGAAGGACTTGATGATAGGCAAAGTATTATTAATGATGATTAATATATGTCTTGTAAATAACAATCAGGGACATTTTTTTTTGGTTTAATTTATAGAAACAATGAAATTGTGTAAATAATATATTACACCTGCAAGCTTGTTTTTACGCACCATTGATACAATGTATTTTTTTGCTTTTTATAAGATGCTTTTTCTATAAAACTTTTTAAATGAAATATTAAAAACAATAAAGGATGAATAATAAACAATAGCTTGGATTGCTGGTTTTGTGATTTCAGTGTAGGTGAACCAATGAAATGAAAAGGAAGCTCCCTTTTCCCTTTCAATCAAGTTTTGATTCTTTTTTTTTAAAAAAAATTATACATTTCTCTTTGATATACATAAGTGCTTAATAAACAGTGTACTGTCTGGGTCAATTTAGTTATACATAATAATACCCTAGTAATAATATTATTTACTTGTACACAGTGATATTCTTCCAATTTCTACTTCTATTATCTAACTGTTGATAAAACAAATCTCATGTTAAAAAAATATTCTATATCTTCTTTATCCTTTATCTTTAATGCTAACCTATCCATTTCCACACAGTCTAGTATTTTTTCAGTTATATTTTCCTCTGTAGGGAGTTTCCTCATTTTTCCAATGTTGTGTCAATACAATTCTCGCTGCCGTCAAAACATGTAGTATTAAATATATGTTCCCCTAGTCATAATTTTCTATAACAAAAATATTTCTGGCTTTAAATCTACCGTATTTTTCGGAGGATAAGACACACCGGAGTATAAGACGCACCTTAGTTTTTGGGGAGGAAAATAAGACAAAAGCTGATTGGTGGGTGGATAGGCCTCCCGGAATACCCCCAATCAGCTGTTCCCAGAGGTGAATTTTAGCAACAGGTTCCTTGGTTGCGAGCTCGGTGCCTTGCTTTTTTTTTTGCTTTTTTTTCTGCCTCTGAAACCTCTGAAACTCCGTTTCAGAAAAAACTGTTTTTTCTGCCTCTGAAAGCCTTGGAAACAGCTTCAGAAAAAAATCCAGGGATGGGTTCTAATTTTTTTTACTACCGGTTCTGTGGGTGTGGCTTATTTTGTGGGCGTGGCAATAATGTGACAATTATTTAAGATTTAGCAGAGGTACTGGTCTACCAGGCTTTTAACTGCTTGCAGAGCTGTACCGATCTACCCATTTATTTTTGCAGGCATCGGTCTACTCATTTGTTTTCTTTTAACACTGATCAGCTGTAGGGCGGCCCTTTGAAGCCCCACGGCAAGAGTTTAAACAGTTTTTCCTTATAGCCCATCAGCTGGGACTTAGGAGGCAGCAATAGATTGGGGGTGGGGCCAAATAAAAGGTAAGAATAATGCGGCGGGGGGGGGGGCAGAACCGGTTCAGTGACATTATATCATCACCGCTACCGGCTCGGGAGAACCGGGCCGAACCGGGAGTAACCCACCACTGCCCCATACCATTTCAGACAAGTGACTGTCCAGTCTCTTCTTCAAAACCTCCAGTGATGAAGCACCCACAACATCTGAAGGCAAACTGTTCCACTGGTTGTCACATTTTTCAGTGTCGGCGTAACTTTGAACAGTCACTAAATGAACTGTTGTAAATCGAGGACTACCTGTACAGCTAGGCCTTGAATTCAGTGGTGAAATCCAAATTTTTTTTTACTACAGGTTCTGTGGGCGTGGCTTGTTGGGCATGGCAGGAGAAGGATACTGCAAAATATCCATTCCCACCCTACCCCAGGGGAAGGATATTGCAAAATCCCCATTCTCTCCTCACTTTTTTTGGGGGGGGAAGGATATTGCAAAATCATTCCCACCCCACTCTGGAGCCAGCCAGAGGTGGTATTTGCCAGTTCTCCGAACTACTCAAAATTTCTCCTACCGGTTCTCCGAACTGCTCAAAATTTCCGCTACCGGTTCTCCAGAACCTGTCAGAACCTGCTGGATTTCACCCCTGCTTGGATTACAACCATTGGTTTAACAACTGTTCATTGTTACAATGGCCTTGGGGAAAAAAATCAACTTGTGGCCAGTCCTCTTAATGACGACCGTACGGTTCACTTAGCTACTGGCCAAAAACAAAACAACAACAAAAAAATGGGGCAGGATTTTTTGTTAAAAACCCCTTGCTTAGCAATAAAAAGTCTGGTCCCAATCGTGGTCATAAATCAAGGACTTTCTATATACTGAGCTAAAAAAGAAAATAAACACAGCCAGGATTGTAAAAATAATTATTGTCCCCGGTGCATCATAAATTCAGCCTGAAAGCGGGAGACTACACTAACTGCAGTTCCACCAAAAGCCACCAGGGGAGGCTGCTCACTTCTAGCAGAGGGTGAAACGTTCTTGCAAAGCTGATTTTAGGTCCACCCAATTCAGCATTAAATCCGTTTGTGGGACTTCTGCTTCCATAATCCTCAGCCTCCCTGAGTTGGGACTCATGAGAGCTGATGTCCACCCCATCTCTGTCCAGGAGCTCCCCAAATGGTTTGGGGTTGCCCCTTCCTTCTCCAAAATCCCATTTCTCAAGGTCAAGATACATTTTGGGAATTGCATCCAGA
This sequence comes from Ptyas mucosa, assembly GCA_012654045.1. Classification (NCBI taxonomy): domain Eukaryota; kingdom Metazoa; phylum Chordata; class Lepidosauria; order Squamata; family Colubridae; genus Ptyas; species Ptyas mucosa. The sequence goes on along the minus strand of WNWU01000046.1, from coordinate 4,041,443 downwards.
TACCGATGGAAGACTGATAACCACAAATAACATGAGACACATAAGGGAAAAAAAAAAGATATTTATTTTATATATGTATATAGGTGTGTGTTTGGACCTATGTGACACAACTGGACCATAGATGGGACTTGCGTCGAGGTATTCAGATTCTGAAATGGGGTTAAGATCACAGAATTTGATGGTGTGGATGGAAGTTGTGAACACTGGGACTGCCAGAGAAGAGGAAGAGGAGGAGGAAGGTTGCAAAATTAGTCCAAATGGGGCACCCGTAACAGAAGTGGTTCGGTTTTCTGGCTTAGCCACATGAATAAAGACCCTAAAACAGGGATATTCAAACATGGTAACTTTAGGACTTGTGTACTTCAACTCCGACAATTCCCCAGCCAGTCATGGTTAACCCTAACCCTAACCCTAACCCCTAACCCCTAACCCCCACCCTCAACTAACCCTAACCCTAACCCTAACCCCCACCCGAACCTAATCCTAATTCCTAAACCTAACCTTAACTCCTAACCCTAACTCTAACGTAACGTAACCTAACCTAACCTAACCTAACCCTAACCCTAACCCTAACCCTAACTCCTCACCCTCACCCTAACCTAACCCTCACCCTCACCCTCACCCTAACCCTCACCCTCACCCTCACCCTCACCCTCACCCTCACCCTAACCCTAACCCTAACCCTAACCCTAACCCTAACCTAACCTTCACCCTCACCCTAACCCTAACCCTAACCCTAACCCTAACCCTAACCTAACCTAACCCTAATCCTAACGCCTAACGCCTAACGCCTAACCCTCACCTAACCCTAACGTAACCTAACCCTAACCCTAACCCTAACGCAAACGTAACCCTAACTTAACCCATGCTGGCTGGGGAATTGTGGGAGTTGAAGTCCACAAGTCTTAAAGTCGCTAAAGTTGGATGCCTCTGCTTTAGAGTTTACAAGAAGATTTGTTTCTTTTCTGAATGCTGGAAACAGCATCGATGGATCCCTTTTCCTGAAACGAAGCTTTCCTTTGACTTCAACAAGGCGTACGTCAGCAAGCACTTCTATTGCAAGCCACACTTTTGTTCTCCATTGTTCCAGGGCCCAAAACTCCTCTTTTGCTCGGCTTCATCTTATAAGGGACATCCGACTCCTGAAGAACCTGACCTCATCAGCTCACCTAGGCCAGGCCTTGTTCTTGTCCCAGTCCATCCTCGCAAGTCTGCGATAGATAGGTGGGTGAGGGGACGGGGACAGCCAAGCGAGCCGTAGCCTTTGACTCAGTTTTCGTCTTCCGGTGATTTGCCTGGACAAATCCTTGCTGTTTTCTTGGCAAGGTTTTTTTTTTTCAGACGTGGTTTGTCGTTGCCTCCGTGCTAGAACAGGGAGGGAGGGAGGGACCAGCCCAAGGTCACCCTGATGGATCCATGCCTAACGTGGGAGTAGAACACAAGGTCTCCCAGCTTCTCCCCTGATCTCTTAAACCATAGCATCAAACTGCCTCTCTGTTTTTACTTCTTTAGAGATCACAGATTTAAGGAACAGTACACTCTAGCGGCTAAGATGTTGGATGCTAACTTTGCAGATAGGGCGTTTGCACAAATTCCTAGCATGAATATTTATTTCTTCGTGGTTTTTTTTTTTTAAATCTGTCTGTAGAGATTCTCGGTCATCCTGTCCCAAAGGTGCTTTTTTTTCAGGAGGCAACTGGACTTTCTTGGGTTTTTTTTTCTTTTAAAGACGTTTCGCTTCTCATCCAAGAAGCTTCTTCAGTTCTGACTGGATGGTGGGGAAGGGAAGGATTTATATTCCTTCCATTAAACTGTCTGCAAGGAATATAAATCCTTCCGTTTCCCGCTGTCCAGTCAGAGCTGAAGAAGCTTCTTGGATGACAAGAGAAACGTCTTCAAAAGAAAAACAAAAACAAGGAAGTCCGGTTGCCTCCTGAAAAGAGCATCTTTGTTTAAAAAAAGTAAATAAATTCCAAAGCATCTTAATTTATGCATAAGGGAGAATTCAAGAGTTCTCTTCCTCTTCAAAACCTGGAGGAATTCTCAAGGTGGCTCTGAGGAAATTATTTAGACCCAAGGTAGCGTAACTACCGTAGTTCTCGACTTATGACTGCAATTAGGAGCAGAATCTCAGTTGCTAAACAACTGAGCAGAATCAAGCCTGATTTTACAGCCTTTTTAGCCGCAAGGTTGTTTTGTGAGTCACGCAATGGTGAAGCACATCTGGCTCCCTCCATTGACTTTGCTTCTCAAATGGTCACTAAACGAATGCTTGTAATTCGAGGATGACCTGTTTATCCACAGTCTATTGCCATGGGTAGCCTTTGCTGGGTGGGCGTGGCCATGGTGGGCGTGGCCTAGTTGGCCTCCTGCACCACGGTGGGGTGGTAGTGGCGGTTTGCCTTCCCTGGGTTCCGGAGGCTTTCCTTGAGCCACTGAGAGGGCGAAAACGGCCTCCCCAGGCTCCGGAGGCCCTCTGGAGGCTGGAAACAGGCCTGTTTCCGGCCTTCCTGAATTTCTGGTAGGCCCGTTTTTCGCCTTTCCTGAGCCTCCGCGCATGTTCTGCACTTACCTGCATCCAAAACGGGCTGCTTGGGGACTCCTGGGAGGGGCAAGGTAGGCTAGGAGTGGGATTTGAGTGTTCTCCGAACTGCACAGAATCTTAGCTAGGGGTTCTCCCGAACCCCTGCGAACCCCCAGCAGCCCGTCCCTCTCTATTCCACAGTATTGCCAAAGGCCCTCAAGAGGGAGCTCCAGAAATACACCAAGATCTCGACACATAAGCAATGAGCACATTACTTTCCCTTTGTTCTGTAAAGCATTAACTTTCTATTGTCTTTTTTCTTTTTTTTTTTGTTTCTTCCCACCAGCTGAAATTCAAAACTATTCTTTAGCTTCTCAGCATGGGGGGACATGTTTGGCTAATAATCACTGGAGCTTAGACCGAGCCTCCCCAAAACTTTTTAAAACTTTGTTTTCAAGCATTACCGCAATGAGCGACAGTTTACCATGCAGCAAAGAATGCTGGATTAACGTTTCGTGCATTTTTCTCTTGGGTTGCCCTGATCTGATTGCTCATTAGGTTTGTTGGTTTGCTCGTTTATATTCATTGATTTATCCGAAGAATAAATATTGCAGCCCGTCTAGCAGAGCAAAGCAGTTCTAGAAAGCTCAAGATATGATCTTCCGTTTTGACATTAGGATAAAAAAACGCCAAAGCCAGTGGACTCCTTTTCCTTTAGGTTAGGTTAAACCAGATTACGGGGATAATCGCCTTTTAATCAATTTCGTTGTACACATGATGTACAATGACAATGAAGGCTTTGACTTAATCTTAGATCGGAGATGTACCCGGTGGGTACTCATCAAATTACTGCAATTAGAAGGCCTCCCGTTTTGCCAAATTTGGAATGGAAGGTCATCCTTAAGAGGACAGTTTGCCGGCGCAGGTGTAATTTGTAGAGTGGGAAGAGCTTATCCTGCTCTTTGGAAAGTTCAAGGCCAAAAAAGATTAGATTTCTGAGCTTCATCATTGTACTCTTCTTTTTTTTAAAAAAAAAAAATTAAATTTCCCAAGATTAAAATACACAGTACAAAAAGAAACATAATATACAAAAAAAAAGCAAGAAAAAGACACACAAAACCCCCAAAATATAAACAACCCAAAACAAACGTATCAAAATTTCAATACTAATAACAACTTTTCTGCATCGCTAACCTATTTAAGCTCTTTACACGAATTCTACTTCTAAATATCTCTATCTTCAACTTACATCTTTATTTAAATTATCTTGATTTCTATTTACAATTCGATCTCATAACAAAAACATCCCTTAAATTTTATGTTTACTCTCCAGCCAGGAATATCATTTATTCCATATTAAATAGTACTCGGTGTCCTCCCTCTCCTTCATTTCCATAGATAATCTGTCCATCTCTGCACATCCGTATATATTTTTTTATTATGATTTGATCTGGAGGGGTGTCTGGTTGTTTCCAATTTTGTGCTATCACAATTCTACTTGCCATTAGTATGTGTAATATGATATATTGTATACTTTTCTGCATTTTCCCTTCCAGAATACCCAGGAGAAATAGTTCCGACTTTCTTTCTAGTTTCTGCCCTGTTATTTTATCCAGCCATTTTTTAATCTTGCCTCAAAATTTCCTAATCTTAGGACAGGTCCACCACATGTGGTAGAATGTCCCCTGTTTGTGCCCACACCTCCAACAATTCGGAGACCTATTCAAGAACATCCTGGCCAATCTCGCTGGTGGCAAATGCCATCGGTAGAACATTTTGTAAATATTTTCTTTATAATCGTTGTACTCTTCTAACTGTCATCATCCATGAGTTCTATGGCTTACATTTTGAGCAGAAACAATATCTCTGGGAAAGGTTACGGATCCCTAATCAGATTCTTTGCTTTAAACTCCATCCTGAAATCATTCTTACCTTTACCAAACTCAGAAGCATTTGTTCTCACCTCTGCTACAGACCTAAAGGCAGACCGGAAAAACTGTCCTAGGAGATTTTTTTTTTAATCATAATCCAAACCAGATCCATGCCCAGAAGAGTGACAGGTATTGTTGTCAATCCAAATGTCAAATATTCATTCTTTTGCTCATCTTTCTATATCAGGGGTGTCAAACTCAATTTCATTGAGGGGCCGCATCAGGGTTGTGTTTGACCTTGGGGGGGGCATGTCCGGAATGGGGTGGGTGTGGCCCTCTACCAGCGAAAATGGAGCTCACAGGCCCCGTTTTCAGCCAGGACGGCCTCCTGCAGTCCTCTGCCAGCAAAAATGGAGCTCACGGGCCCCGTTTTCAGCCAGGATGGCCTCCTGCAGTCCTCTGCCAGCAA
>WNWU01000046.1:4022012-4033389 GCA_012654045.1 Ptyas mucosa | reverse complement strand
ATAGATAGATAGATAGATAGATAGATAGATAGATAGATAGATAGATATTGTTCTGTCCCCATCTCACACTCACACCCAAACAGCCAGCCGGGGATAAATAAACTTTGCAAACACCAAATTCCAGTGATAAGAGGCTTGGCAGCAGCCCAGTAGCTGCTTGCCAAGAACTTTTTACTCCGAGAAGGAGGGGTTGTTCCTCCACCAGATAATACAGACAAAATACACACAGTCAAGTAGTCCAGTTCGTAATTCAGTCCACAGCAGATAAGCGTTGTTTCCAAAGGTGCAAAGTGACTCGCCAGAAGTTAAGCTTTGTCCGTCACAGAGTCTGAATGGCCACCACACTCCCTTTTATACCCTGTGGGGTGTGGTCCAGTGACTCAGCTTAATCTCTGGCACGCCTCCTTTTCTGCTGCGTGCGCTTATCTCTCCGACGCTGGCGTGGATCCAGCCAAGACGTAGCCCCCTCGCTGTCTGACTGCAACTGCTAGGGGATACCTGGCTCCTGGCCAATCTCTTCTCCTTCGGGAGACACCTGAGGCATTGCCAGAGAGGAGGGTCCTGGAGAGGGAGGCCTGGCCAACTCCTCTCCTTCATGTTCGGAGCCTTCTTCCTCCGATAAGACGGGCTCGGAGGTCGGAGCCACAACAGATATTTATTATTTATTATTGCGACTTATATGCCGCCTTTCTCCCTGAGGACTCAAGGCGGCTTACAAAATGACAGTTTCCAATACAAATCACAATGAATTAAAGATTAAAATCAACAACCCAATTAAAACAGTTTAAAATTATAACAGTGTACCCCCAACGGATCAGTTGAGTTGACGGAAGAGCCAAGTCTTCAGCTCGCGACGGAAGGAAAGGAGGTCGGTGGCTGTCCTGAGCTCGGTGGGCAATCCATTCCAGAGGGTCGGGGCTCCCACCGAGAATGCCCTCCTCCTGGGGGCCGTCAGCCGATATTGTTTGGCCGACGGCACCCTGAGGAGGCCCACTCTGTGAGAGTGCACAGGACGATGGGAGAGTGGCTGGAGATGGTCCTGCAAGTACCCCAGGCCTAAGCCATGAAGGGCTTTATAGGTAAGCACCAGCACCTTGAACTGAATCCGGAATGCCACCGGCAGCCAGTGCAGCTCACGCAGGAGGGGTGTTACATGGGAGTATCTAGATTCCCCCGTAACTATCTGCATGGCTGCATTCTGGACTAGCTGGAGCCTCTGGATGCATCCCAAGGGCAGCCCCATGTAGAGGGTGTTACAGTAGTCCAACCTAGAGGTAACAAGGGCGTGAGTGACTGTGGTGAGGGTATCCCGGTCTAGGAAAGGGTGCAACTGGCGCACAAGATGCACCTGTGCGAAGGCCTCCTTGGTTACGGCCATCAGATGGTCGTCCAAGGACAGAATCCAGGAGGACTCCCAAGTTGCGGATAGATGATATAGATAGATAGATAGATAGATAGATAGATAGATGATATAGATGATAGATAGAGATAGATAGATAGATAGATAGATAGATAGATAGATAGATGATATAGATAATAGATAGAGATAGATAGATAGATAGATAGATAGATAGATAGATAGATAGATAGATAGAGGTAGGTAAGTAGATAGATAGATAGATAGATAGATAGATAGATAGATAGATAGACAGATAGACAGATAGATAGATAGAGATAGGTAGGTAGGTAGGTAGGTAAGTAGGTAGGTAGATAGATAGATAGATAGATAGATAGATAGATAGATAGATAGATAGTCTTTCATGCCTAAGGCGGGACTAGAACTCACCTTCTCCTGGCGATTGACCCAAAGTCACCCAGTTATCTTTCATGGTTAAGGTGGGACTAGAACTCATCATCTCCTGGTGATTGGCCCAAAGTCACCCAGACATCTTTCATGGGTAAGGCAGGAGTAGAACTCACCGACTCACAGTTTCTGGACTGGTGCTTTAACCACTAGATCAAACCGGCTCTACATTGTCCATTGGGTCATGAAAAATGATAAGTGATTTGAACAACAACAAATGCATACAGGTAGTCCTCAACTTACAACAGTTTGTTTAGTGACCATTCAAAGTTACAACGGCCCTGAAAAAAGTGACTTATGACCAGTTTTCACACTTACGACTGTTGCAGCATCCCCGTGTTCACATGATGAAAATTCAGATGCTTGGCAACCGGCTCATATTTATGACGGTTGCAATGTCCCGGAGTCACGTGATCTCCTTTTGCGACCTTTCGACAAGCCGAGTCAACCAGATTCACTTAACAACCGTTTTGACTAATTTAACAACTACATTGATTCCCTTAACAACGGTGGCAAGAAAGGCCATAAAATGGGGCAAACTCACTTAACAAATGTTTCACTTAGCAACAGAAAACCGGGGTTCAATTGTGGTCGTAAGTCGGGGACTACCTGCAGGGGTGGGCTTCAAAAATTTTAGCAAGGGGTCCTCTGCCCGGTTGGTGGGTGGACGTGGCCTAGTCAGCCTCCTGCAGTATGGCGGGGTGTGTGTGTGTGATTTTTGCCCTCCCCAGGCTCCAGAAGCTTTCCTCAAGCCTTCGGGAGGGCAAAAATGGCCTCCCCAGGCTCCAGAGGCCCTCTGGAGGCCGAACATTCGGCAGGCCTGTTTTTCACCCTCCCTGAGCCTCCACGCATGCCCTGCGCTTACCTGCATCCAAAACCAGGCCATGTGGGGACTCCTGGGGGGGGGGGTGAGGCGGGAAGGGCGGGCCCAGCCAGGAGTGGGATTTGGGGGGGTTCTCTGAACTGCACAGAATCTTACCTAGAGGTTCTCCTGAACCCTTGCGAACCCACAGCAGCCCACCCCTGACTACCTGTATCTAGATAACTGATCCAGATTCTTATCTTTATGTTCTAAATGTTATTTCGATAAGTCAGGCTGCGCACCTCATGAATCTCCAGCTTTTATATTATTTTCTGCCCCAAAGAGGTTTAGGAAGTACTTTCAAATCACAAGACTTCTACAAATGTAGACTTTTCTTTTTAGAGAAGGTGGGGGCGGAGGATGTGGACACACCAAGCCTGAAACCCAAGCATCCTTTTTCTCATTCATCTCAAAAGTCCCTAACGCAAATAGAAGAACAAAGTTGTTTCAGAGAAATGTTGGCCATTTATAATAAACCTGGACGTTCTCGTGAAGATCATGTCCTGAGCAATTTGCACATCTCCTGTAAATTGGTTTTCGTCGTTAATTCCGCTTTTTGACATAAACTGTCTCATTATGGCTTTAGGCCAGTGATGGCTAACCTTTTTGCCATCGCGTGCCAAAAGCGGGGGGAGTGCGGGGGGGGGGTCACACGTGCGTCTGCCCACACCCATTTTCTATGCACCCTCTACTTTTGGCACGCAATGGTATGGTAGGCCTGTTTTTTGCTCTGCCCAGGCTCCGGAGCCTCTCTAGGAGCCTGGGGAGGGCAAAAACGGCCTTCCCCACCCACTGGAGGCCCTCCGGAGGCCAGAAATGGCCCATTTGCCGACTTCCAGAGGGAGGGGAAGGCCAGTTTTTTGCTCTCTCCAGATTCCAGAGCCTCTCTAGGAGCCTGGGGAGGGTGAAAACGGCCTTCCCCACCACCACCCCAGGCCCTCCAGAGGCAGGAAACAACCTATTTCCCTACTTCCGGGTGGCCCAGAAGGCCCAAAAATCAGCTGGCCGGCATGCGCACGCACACCGGAGCTGAGCTGGCGTGCCCACCAATATGGTTCCGTGTGCCACCTGTGGCACACGTGCCATAGGTTCGCCATCACGGCTTTAGGCTATTGATCCAATACCATTGGACTGAAGTATTATACTACTAGCTCAGGTGTCAGCAACCTGTGGTTCCGGAGTTAGTCTAGTGAAGAGAAGGACCAGGGGAGACATGATAGCAGTCTTCGAATATTTGAGGGGTTGCCACAGAGAGAAGCGGGTGGGTCAAGCTATTTTCCAAAGCACCTGAAGGCCAGACAAGGAATAATGGATGGAAGCTGATCAAGAAGAGATTCAACCTAGAAATGAGACATTTTCTGACAGTGAGAACAATCAACCCATGGAACAGAAGTTGCCTTCAGAAGTTGTGGGAGCTTCATCACTGGAGGCTTTCAAGAAAAGATTGTTCTGGTTTTAATTAGGAAGTTGCGTGCCCTCGGAAGGAGAAAGGCCAAGATTTAGCCGCTCTCTTAGGCTCAGAACTATTGTTGAACTCACAGGTGGAGATGGTAGTTAGGATTCTTCACCCAGCTGGGGGCACCGGGTATGTCCCTACCTGAAGCAGGAGACTTAGGTAATGATCGTTCATAGCAGGGGTGGGTTCTACTTATCTTTACTACCGGTTTGCAACGGGATCGCGCGCAGATCGCTTCTGATGACGTCAGGGTCAGTGGGCGGAGCCTCCCGCCGGTTTTACTACCGGTTCTATAGAACCGGCCTGAACCGGGGGCAACCCACCGCTGGTTCATAGCCTCACCGCTTCCAAGTTAGATTACTGCAATTATTTTAACATGGGGCTGCCTTTGAAAACTACTTGGAAACAACAGTTGGTGCTGAATAGAATTGCTTATATTTGCCATGTGAGGGCTGCAGGGACTGTTAATAATTTCCACGCTACAATTCAACGCTGGACTTCTCCGATGATTGTAGAAAGGTCCAAATTATCTTACAAGCTCGTTGTTGTAAGTCTAAAGGGAGGGGTTAAGTTAGACCGCCTAACTTAAGCAGCAGCTTGAATTCTGAGGTACAAAGCAGAATTTAAAGCTAGCATTGTGCATCCATCTCTGCCTTATTTTGCCCAACTGACAAAAAGAGAACATCGGAGTCTCTCTAGAAACATGTGCCTTTGGCTTACCATCAAAAAAAATCAGATGAAAACTACATGTTATGGAATGTACACACGATCAGCTTTTAAATGAACAATAATCACACGCCAATCAACAGATGGTCTTCAGTGATTACTAAATATGTCTGCTTGTATCTCTCTCTCTCTCTCTCTCTCTCTCTCTCTCCCTCCCTCCCTCCCTCCCTCCCTCTCTCTCTCTCTCTCTCCCCTCAGGCTGGTTCTAAGACCCAGGTTCCTCTTCTTGATTTTCTGAATGTTCCTGAATTAGTTACCATCTTCTCAGAAAGCACCTCCTCAAATCTCGGGGTGATCTGCTGAGGGTTTGCACGGGTTCTGGAGAACCTCTAGTTAAGAGCTCTGGTGGCTCAGCAGACTAAAGCAGTGTTATTAACTGTTATTAACATCAGCTGCCTGCAATTACTGCAAATTCAAATTCCACCAGGCTCAAGGTTGACTCAGCCTTCCATCCTTTCTAAGGTAGGTAAAATGAGGACCCGGTTTGTGGGGGCAATAAGCTGACTTTGTATAAAATATACAAAAGTATGAAGGCTATTGCTTAATGCATTGTAAGCCGCCCTGAGTCTCTGGAGAAGGGCAGCATATAAATCAAATTAAAAAAAAAAAAGATTCTGTGCAGTTTGGAAAACCCCAAAATCCCACTCCTGGCTTGCCCCACCAACCCAGCCCAGCCCCTCCCAGGAGTCCCCATGCAGCCGTTTTGGATGCAGATAAATGCAGGGTGCATGTGGAGGCTCGGGGAGGGCAAAACAGGCCTATCGGAAGTTTGGAAAGGCTGGAAACGGGCCTGTTTCTGGCCTCCAGTGAGCCTCCGGAGCCTGGGGAGACCATTTTCGCCTTCCCGGATGCCTGAGGAAAGCTTCTGGAGCCCAGGGAGGGCAAAAATGATACACACACCCCACTGTGGTGCAGGAGGCTGGCTAGGCCACACCCATCATGGCCACGCCCACCCAGCAACTGGGCAAAAAAAACCCTTGCTAAAATTTTTGAAGCCCACCCCTGCTCAAATCTACTAAGTCCCATCAAAACTACAACACGTCCTGGCTTTCAGTGGGCAGTATAGATAAATCAAAGCTGAATTTTTCCTAACCAAAAGTTTCTTCTTGCAACTCTGCTTCTTTTTCCAGGATCTTCCCTCTCCTCAGAGGTGAAGGCTCACTCTTTCCAAGCTGAGAAGAAGAAGAAGAAGAAAAAAGACGCTGACTTCCTATAGCCTCCCACCCTTCACCAAAATAGTAGCGTCTGTGTCATTTCGTGGCCTGAATCATAGTTCCTCTCCCTGCCAGTGGCCGCTGTACACTGTTATTCACAGCCGAAAGGAATCGTGGGAGGTACTTATGCAACCCATGCTCAGTATTTCATAGCTAGCTGAGTTAAGCCTGCTGCACGTGACTCGTTGCTTCCAAGGGATCCAGAGAACATTGGACTGAAGTCTTAATATTCTTATACAAGAGAATATTTGTAGCTCAGGGTTGGCCTGAGGGCTCCTTGGTGCTCTCTGTTTTCTTGCAGATGTTTCGTTACCCAACTAGGTAGCATCATCAGTGCTAATAAGGAGTGAATCTTTGCTGATCCTAGACCAAGTTTTGGCAATCCTAGACCAAGCCAAGTTCAAAAATGACAGGAGATTTCTAGAATCAGCCGACAAGAGACACATAAATGTTACCAACTTCTATGGAAAAGAAACACTCGACCAGCCAAAAAATGGGAACAAAAAGACCCAAGCACCGCTTGGATCAATACCCAGATATCAATAGCAATAGCACTTAGACTTATATACCGTTTTACAGTGCTTTACAGCCCTCTCTATGGCCCCCAACAATCTGGGTCCTCATTTTACCCAGCTCGGAAGGATGGAAGGCTGAGTCAACCTTGAGCCTGGTGGGATTCGAACTGCCAAATTGCAGTCAGCTGGCAGTCAGCAGAAGTAGCCTGTAGTATTGCACTCTAAGCACTGTGCTACCATATCAATAGCACTTATATACCACTTTACAGTGCTTTACAGCTCTCTCTAAGCACTTTACAGAGTCAGCCTATTGCCCCCCAACAATCTGGGTCCTCATTTTACCCACCTCGGAAGGACGGAAGGCTGAGTCAACCTTGAGCCTGGTGGGATTCGAACTGCCAAATTGCAGTCAGCAGAAGTAGCCTGCGGTACTGCACACTAACCACTGCGCCACCGCGGCTCATGGCTCAGGTCACCATAGATTAACTCATGGATTAACATCAGACCAACAGTCAAGTAAACAATACCCCAGTCAAGAAACTGCCAAAGAAGCCCGTAGTAAAACAACTCAACCAAAGAATCTCTAAAACCACCTCCATCAACACTGCCTGAGCAGGCCACTAAACCGTCAGCAAACCAGACTCCTTCCTACCGGTAGCACTGATGATGTTACCTAGTTTGGGTAATGAAAACAAGCAAGCTCAGAGAGCACCAGGGACCTCTCATTAGTAATTTTTGTGTTTATTACAGGTTTACGGTTCATGTTTTTTTCTACTTCTTCTGAAACTTCCCATGTTTAATTCCGGTACGGTATTGAAGATTAGTTGCATCATGATATCAAAGGATCTGGTTGTTGGTTAGAAGTGAAGAGTTGTATGTTGCCTTGAGTGAGCATGATCATAGGTTAGGGGAGCAATTGCCTGTGGGATCGAGTGGCTGCACTCCAGAAGGAGAAGGGGAGAAGGCTGGCCCAGCTCCTACTGGGAACAGATGTGAGGGCTCCACTCCCAGTAGAGAATAACCAAAATGGCCGTTAGAACTCAAGTTCTATCCAAGTTAGAACCATCACCCAGATGGTGATCCTACCAAGGGTGTTTCTTCAAAGAGTCCGTGGGTGGACAGAGAGGGCTCCTAAACGTGAGAGACGCTCAAAATGATGTCATCCACAAAGCGGCGTTCTCCCCACAGCTACAAGAATATTGATTCCCCTGCTCTTTGATGTCATATGTTGCCAATCATTATTACAGGCCAAAATGTCTTTTTCCCTTCTGGAGTGCAGCCACTCGATCCCATAGGCAACTGCTGAATCTAGTGGAAAGCTCAGTATGTTTCGGCTAAATTCCCACACCCTTGTATATCTGTCTTGGTTTTCTCTCCCCCTGTCATTTTTTAAACCACTTAAGTTCACTGAACGTCAGCAGGAGTTGAACTTGGGTACATGGCCATGATCTCCCTGGGATACCTCCAAAGGGTGGATGGGAGAGACGTATATCCCATCCTCCAGGATATTTGACTGCTGACTCACTGGATGGCCCTAAACACTCTGAGTCAGATCCAAGCCAACGCCCGGCACTGGCTTAGTTTGGGTGGGGCGAAAGAATGGGTAAGAGTGCCTTAAATTCATAATGCAGTGACTTAGTAATCTTGGCTACAATTCTTGATGATGTCCTGTCACTGCAGGATATCAGGAAACCCTATGAAATCCCCACCATAATGCTCATAAACAACATGGGCATCTATTGCATTCTTAATAGAATAACAAGAGTTGGAAGGGACCTTGGAGGTCTTCTAGTCCATTCCTCTGCTCAAGCAGGAGATCTCTCCATCTGTGCAAGAACAGATCTATCTGGTTAAGAGAACCAGACCATTTTTCTCCTCCAAAAGACCTGAAGGAGGATATTGAATCAAGATAATCAATCAATCAATCAATCAATCAATCAGAATAGAACTGGAAGGGACCTTGGAGGTCTTCTAGTCCAATCCTCTGCTCAAGCATACTATTCCAGACAAGTGGCTGTCCAGTCTCTTTTTGAAAGCCTCCAGTGATGGAGCGCCCACGATTTCTGGTGGCAAGCTGTTCCACTGGTTAATTGTCCTCAATGTTAAGGAGTTTCTCCTTAATTCGAGATTGCTTCTCTCGTTAATTCATTTCCAACCATTATTTCTTGTCCTGCCCTGGTTCTGGTGCTTTGGAGAATAATAACAATAACAAAAACAACAATAACAACAACAATAATAATAATGCCATTAATACATGGGCAGTTCCAGTGATACTCTAGTCAGCTGGAATCATCAACTGGCTTTTGGCTGGAAAACTGGAAAAGTTGGACCGGAAAACGCGCAAACTTTTCAATATGTACCACGCTTTACATCCACGAAGTGACATCGACAGGTTGTACCTGGCAAGAAAAATAGGGGGCAGAGGACTATTGCAAATCCATCAAACTGTAGAAGAAGAAAAACGAAGTTTGAATGATTACGTGAACCAAAGTACAGAAAAATTGCTGCAGGCTGTGAAAACAGAAAACATTATAAAAACAACAGAAACAAAGGCAGAATATAAAGAAAAACAGCTGGATGACAGATTAAACGAATGAAAAACCGAAGCTTTACATGGACAGCACTTGAAAAACGTTGAAGGAAAATGTGATGACAACTTTACATGGGCATGTCTTAAGATGGGAACCCTCAAGAAAGAAACGGAAGGTTTAATACCGGCTGCTCAAGAACAAGCACTACAAACTAATGCCATGAAAGCAAAGATACAAAAATCCACCAAACTGCCCACTTTGCAACAACAAAGTTGAAACTGTTTCACATTTAATATGTGAATGAAGCAAAATCGCACCAACTGATTACAAAGCTAGACACGACCAAGTTCCTAAATTAGTCCACTGGTTATTAGGTAAAAAATACGACTTACCTATATCCAAAAAGTCAGGGGAACATAAAGTGGAAAAAGTTATAGAAAATGAGAAGGTGAAGATCTTGTGGGACTTTCGAATACAGACAGATTGTCACTTGGAACACAATAGGGCCGATATCACAGTTGTCGAAAACCAAAACGTACAATTTATTGATATCTCAGTATCAGGAGATGCCGGAGTCGAAGAAAAAGAACTGGAAAAAATCATGAAATATCGCGACGTGGCCATCGAAACTACACGGCTATGGATGAAACATGTAACCGTGATACCTATTGTCATCGGGGCACTTGGTACCATGTCCAAGAATTTCACAAAACACATCAAGAAATTGCAGCTTCCTGCAATAACGCCAGCGGAACTGCAAAAAACGGCGCTACTCGGAACATCATATATTTTAAGAAGATACTTGGTTGATACCTAGGGCTCTAGCAGCAACCCATATCAACCATTAGCACCAGTCAATCGTATTTGTGACACATTTTTAAATGTTCAGTTGACTGAGTTTCATGTTTAATGAATAATAATAAACATAACAATCCTGATTTAGCCTAACCTCTTACATAATGCAGAATCTCCTAAATGGCCCAGTTTCTCTGGAAAAAAAAATGCTTAGGTTTCATAATCCACCAACAGTCGAACTGAATTGGCCTCTGAATGTGTACCGAACAAGGAAGTAAAGTTTCTTTCACCCCTCCGGCATATGGAGGGGATGATACATTGAAATATGTATTTAACTCGTCCATGCTTTGCACTATTTTTGTGCGGGAGGTAGGTATATATAGTTGAAACCTCTTAGTTGTGTGTGTCAGAAACAGAACCAGAGCTGCTGAATCAAGCAGGGTGTGGCCTTCTTGGGAAATTGGTTTGACAGAAGAAGAAAAAAAGTCCATCCTTTTAGGGAAAAACGACGACGACAGGTTCACAACATTAAGGGCTGTCCCCCGTTCTGTCTTCTCTCAACAGGTCCAATTCAACAGCCGAAAAACCTCTGTGTAATTCTAAGCAGACTTCCATCTCAATACGTCCTATTGCCGTGATGGCGAACCTATGGACACGTGAGCATTGCCCTACCTCAGCTCCAGTGCACATGCGCGCACTGGCCAGCTGATTTTCGGGCCTTCCAGGCACACCAGAAGTCGGGAAACAGGCCATTTCTGGCCTCCGGAGAGCCTCGGGAGGGTGGCGAACGCCGTTTTCACCCTCCCCAGGCTCTAAGAAAGCCTCTGGAACCTGGGGAGGGCAAAAAATGGGCCAACCGGGCCTACTGTGCCATCGTGTGCCAAAAGCGAGGGGAACCAGGGGGCGAAGCGCATTGAATTATGGGTGTGGGCACGTGCAACCCCCCCCCACACGCTCCCCCTACTTTAGGCATGCGGTGGCAAAAATGTTACTGTCCTATTGTATGGCCATCATTCCAATTTTCAAATGCAATTTCCTTTTCTTACAGGAACCATACGAGGCTCTCTCCAAACTGGGCAGTTGTTATGATTGGTGATCACCTGCTGTGCTTAAGCCAGCCAGGGATATGTTTGCTTTTGCATGTTGCATGAACCCAACCGTTGTCGGTTATTCAGCGAAGCATGAACAAGTCACCTGTGTGATGTAGGATCTCAGTGTGAAGCTTAGATAGGCTTAGCAGAATGGCATGCAGAGTTATCTGTCATGGCCTTCAGACTGTTTGCCTGGGGTTCAATATTGACACCCCTGCCTTCTACAATCAGAAGGTCCCTAAGGAATGGAATGGAATAGAATAGAATAGAATAGAATAGAATAGAATAGAATAGAATAGAATAGAATAGAATAAAATAGAATAGAATAGAATAGAATACAATACAATACAATACAATACAATACAATACAATACAATACAATA
>WNWU01000046.1:3999601-4022002 GCA_012654045.1 Ptyas mucosa | reverse complement strand
TACAATACAATACAATACAATACAATACAATACAATACAATACAATAGTTCTGCCTTAGGCATGAAAGACTATCTACCTATCTCTCTCTCTCTCTCTCTCTCTCCCTACTTACCTACCTACCTACAAACCTACCTCTATCTATCTATCTATCTATCTATCTATCTATCTATCTATCTATCATCTAGATCATCTCTCTCTCTCTCTCTCTCTCTCTCTCTCTCTCTCTCTCTCATCTAGAGTAAAGAGCCATGGTGGCGCAGTGGTTGGAGTGCAGTACTGCAGGCTACCTCTGCTGCCTGCCGGCTGCCTGCAATTTGGCAGTTCAAATCTCACCAGGCTCAAGGTTGACTGAGGCTTCCATCCTTCCGAGGTGGGTAAAATGAGGAGCCAAATTGTTGGGGGCAATAGGCTGACTCTGTAAACCACTTAGACAGGGCTGTAAAGCACTGTGAAGCGGTATATAAGTCTAAGTGCTATTTCTATCTATCTATCTATCTATCTATCTATCTATCTATCTATCTATTATCTATCTATCTATCTATCTATCTATTATCTATCTATCTATCTATCTATCTATCTACCTACCTACCTACCTACCTACCTACCTACCTACCTTCTATCTCAACCATCCATCCATCTCTATCTGTCCGTCCATCCTTCCGTCCATCTTTCTCTCAGAATTCACAGCTTTTTCCTCCTCCCAGGCACCACCTGAGGGTCCTCACGGGTGTAGAGAAAACCCGAACGGGCAGCGAATGACACGTGTGTATGAACCCGCAAAAGGCATGTCATTCAACCTGCCGTCTCTTCTCCCTTCGGGCCTCACTTCCACTTCTTTCAAATAGCAATGATTCATTTTGGAGAGCTGTCATCCCAGAGATGATTAACAGCCGAGCCAAAGCCTTCGACACACTTCCCAAGTCTTGTATCAATTACTCTACATTAATAAATAGTTCACAGCTAAACAGGGCTTGTTGACTCATTGGTGGGTAAATCTTTACGGCAAGAGCTGGTTCTCTTCTGGCTAGACTTCTGAAGGCCGGCCTTCCCACTTCCTTTCCTCTACTGAAGGAAAAGAAGGTCTGCAGGGGACACGGTCAAATAAATCAAATAACCTGGGGAAAGGGAGTCAAAGCGCCAGCCATTTTTAATGTACTAAGAGAGCTTCATCTGAACTGCTTCAGAGATCCTGAAAAATGGGGCTAAAGCCATTGCAGAGGAGAAGCCTAATTCCTTTATCTCTTTGTTTCCTTTGTATCCCAACCTATGAATATAGACCTTCCACAAGGCATCCTTAAATCCGAAGGTCCTCTTTATTTATTATTAGTTCGATTTATATGCCGCCCTTCTCCGGAGACTCAGGAAGGCTTACAATGCGTTAAGCAATAGCCTTCATACTTTTTGTTTATACCTGCTTAGTAGGGATTTCGCCACCCCCCCCACCCCCAAGCGGTGTTCTTTTTTTATACAAAGTCAGCTTATTGCCCCCACAATCAGAGTCCTCATTTTACCTACCTCGAAAGGATGGAAGGCTGAGTCAACCTTGAGCCTGGTGAGATTTGAACTTGCAGTAATTGCAGGCAGCTGGTGCTAGTTAACAGCACTTAAGTCTGCTGCGCCACCAAGGCTCCTCTTGAGATCATCAAGCCCACCCCTGTAGAACTTAAAGAGATCCAAATAAAAATTAAAACCTCTCCCTGTCTCTGTCTCTGTCTCTGTCTCTGTCTCTGTCTGTCTCTGTCTGTCTCTCTGTCTCTGTCTCTGTCTGTCTGTCTCTGTCTGTCTGTCTGTCTGTCTCTCTGTCTGTCTGTCTCTGTCTGTCTCTCTGTCTGTCTCTCTCTCTGTGTCTCTGTCTCTCTCTGTCTCTCTCTCTCTGTGTCTCTCTCTCCCTCCCTCCCTCCCTCCCTCCCTCCCTCCCTCTCTGTCTCTGTCTCTGTCTCTGTCTCTCTCTCTGGGAGAGAGAACCACTTCGGGGAAATCCTGAGTTTTGAGAACTTCACAATTGCTGATCTCTGTTGTTTTGTAATCATTATTTCTACAACCTCTTCAGCCAAAAAATGCTTTTAAAAGTAAAAAAAAAAAAAAGCCTCTGATGATCGCGTGGCTCAGCTGGGATCATCAAAGGTTTTTAAAAGAAAAAACCCTTTTTTTTCTTTTAAATGCCTCTAATGATCAGGCAACTCAGCTTGGATCGTCAGAGGCATTTAAAAGAAAAAAGTCTCTGCCGATCAGGCAACTCAGCTTGGATTGTCAGAGCCTTTTGAAAGCATTTTTTACAGAGCCTTTTGAAAGCATTTTTTCGGCTGAAGAGGTTGTAGAAAAAATGTTTAAAAGTAAAAAAAAATGGCCACGCCCATCCAGTCACCTTACCCCTCCCACCAAGCCACGCCCACGGAACCAGTAGTAACAAATTTTAGATTTCACCACTGGTCAGGGCTGTCCATCGGGTGTGGACAGTTCCTCATGCCAGTTTAGGTCCCCAAACTGTAATTTGAGTCTTTCTTTGGCGAGCAAACACTTTTGGGAGATGTCCATGGAGATTCTCAGTCCTCCAGTCACAGTTGTCACAAAAGTGCTTTTTCAAGAGGCAACTGGACTTTCTTGTTTTTCTTTGAAGATGTTTCGCTTCTCATCCAAGAAGCTTCTTCAGTTCTGATTGGATGGTGGGAAATGCAGGGATTTATATTTCTAGATCCCACCATCCAGTCAGAGCTGAAGAAGCTTCTTGGATGAGAAGCGAAATGTCTTCAAAGAAAAGCAAGAAAGTCCAGTTGCTTCTTGAAAAAGCACCTTTGGGCAGTGGTGAAATCCATATTTTTTTACTACCGGTTCTGTGGGTGTGGCTTGGTGGGTGTGATGTGGCTTGGTGGGCGTGGCAGGAGAAGGATACAGCAAAATGTCCATTCCCTCCCCACTCCTGGGGGAAGGATATTGCAAAATTCCCATTCCCACCCCACTCGGGGGCCCAGCCAGAGGTGGCATTTACCGGTTCTCCGAACTACTCAAAATTCCCGCTACTGGTTCTCCAGAACCTGTCAGAACCTGCTGAATTTCACCCCTCCCTTTGGGTCTTTGGGGAATTTTTTTTATTTTTTTAAAAATTTGATTTACATGCCGCCCTTCTCCGGAGACTCAGGGCAGCTTACAGTGCGTTAAGCAATAGCCTTCATACTTTTGTATATTTTATACAAAGTCAGCTTATTGCCCCCACAATCTGGGTCCTCATTTTACCTACCTTAGAAAGGATGGAAGGCTGAGTCAACCTTGAGCCTGGTGGGATTTGAACTTGCAGTAATTGCAAGCAGCTGATCTTAATAACAGTGAATTAGTCCACTGCGCCACCAGGACTCATTTTATCAGTCACGGCAGGCCAAAATGTAGATGAAGTCTGCCATTGTGTTGTCTTATTCTCTTTTAATCCTATAAAGCAGGAAGCTTCTCTGTGGCTGGATAAGGATGAAGCTTACAGAAATCTACCTGGATCTATTTAGAAATCACAGATAAATCTGGGTAGGGCTGCAGTGAGACACAACTAATTTTTCCCAAGGTGCGTAAATGATTCACCACCTCAAATTCTTTAAGTGTAAATACAGGAAATATTGGTTTACGTTCTACTCCAAACAGCTATGCGGTATCCAAGATACAAGAGGTAGAAATGAAAGAAAGTAAGGAGTATGACTGTTAATAACCGTTAGTATGAAATAAAGATATAACTAAATAAATAATAATAAATAATAAATAAATAATAATAAATAATAAATAATATAATAAATAAATAATAAATAATATAATAAATAAATAATAAATAAATAAAAATAAAACTATAACCATAGTAAGGGATAAAAATATAAATAAGCTAAGGTAAGAAGAAATGTATACTATTATAATTACTGGCATTATATTATTATGACCGTTATTAGTTGGTGTGTTAAGATTTACGCTTAATTTTTCTGTGGTTTTGCACCATTTGTAAATGTTATCCTGACAAGGCACTGTTTTTTTTTAAAAAAAAAAGAAAGAAAAAAAAGAAGAAGAAGAAAAAAGCCCTTTTGGGACAACCATGACCTGAATGACTGAGAAACTCCATAGACAACACGGTTTATTTAAGGGCGTCGTGGGGACACACAATCGCGGATCTCCGGTTCACTTTTCAGCCCCGGTTCTTAGGCTCGCCATTGGGCGTGTTTCTAGATCAGTTTTCGCAGCCAGCTCTGGATCCTGGGCGTTTTGGAAGGAAGTGGGGGGTGGGGGGGCAGAAAGAGAGAGATGGGGAAGGGGAAATTGATTCTCTGCCCCACTGGTTGCCAGCCCCCCCCCTCCCCCAAGCCCTTCCTGCCCCTATGAAGTCCCAAGTCCCCTGACGCGCCGCCAGGCACTCGGCTCCGGCCCCTTCTCGCCTTTCCACACTTCGGCCGGCCCTCCTTGGGCAGCCCCCGCCCCGTCTCGCTTCGTCCCGCCCGCTGACGAAGTGCCCCAGCCCTAAGCACCAGCAAGTTCCTCCGGCGGTCTGCGGGGCTTAGCTGGGCAGCAGTTGGGTCCGGGACTCCGCGCGAGCGCTTCGGCTTCTTCAGCACTTTCTCGGGACGGGGATTCTCACCGGGCTGCTGTTTTTTTGTCTTGTCCCGTTGCTCTCCACTTTTGCTTTCTTATCACTTTCACTTCTTTTCTTTTCTTTTCTTTTCTTTTCTTTTCTTTTCTTTTCTTTTCTTTTCTTTTCTTTCTTTCTTTCTTTCTTTCTTTCTTTCTTTCTTTCTTTCCTTCCTTCCTTTCCTTTCCTTTCCTTTCCTTTCCTTTCCTTTCCTTTCCTTTCCTTTTTCCTTTCCTTTCCTTTCCTTTTCTTCCCTCCCTCCTTCCCACCCTCGTCCTGGCTGCCTGCTGGTTGCTCAAGAGGCAGGGATGGGGGGCTGCCCAAGGGGTCTTCAGCCCCTGCCTCCCAACTCAGGGCAACAAGCGCTCTTCCGCCCCCAGCAACGCTCAAGAGATGCAGATCAAACAGGACCCAGCTGAGACCGGGGCCCTTCACATCCCCCCGGAGCCTGGCGAGAATTTGCGTCGCCTTCGGGGACGGAAACTCTTGCTGGGCGAAGAGAAGAACCTGGCAGGGTGGTCGTTGCTGATGGCCATGTCGGGCATCTTTCTGATGGTGCTGCATACAGAGCTGGCCTGGTTCGGCCACTGTGAGGTAAGTCACTGGCTGCCAGCTTCTGGCTTTTCACATGGGCTCTTATCTTGCTTCTTAAGCCTCACTTCAGCCTGGAAACCGGGTTTGTCTATTCCTGCTCCTGTTTTCATCCCAAATCACCTTGCACAGAGTATGGTTTAAAAAAATAATAATATTGGCTTTCTGGAGAGTTGATCCTGCCAGATTTGGGCAAATGAGCAAGGGACTTTCTCTAATATAAGATTCAGTGGCTGAGGCAGGTTGTTGGAAAGAGGCAGACAGATGTTTGAACGAGGAATGCTTTTTCTATGGACTTCTCAAAACGTTGGGATCATCCCGTGTAGGGAAAGGGGGAAGGGGTTGGGTTAGGCACTGGGAATCCCCCGATTTTAGTCCTTGCTCGGTTTTGGAGGCTTCCTTGAACCCGTTAAGTTCTCAGTCCAAACTCCTTCCCAGGGTTGTTGTGGGGATGAAATAGCAGAAGAGGGCCTTATCAGTGGTGAAATCCAAATTTTTTTTTTACGTGGACGTGGTGTGGCTTGGTGGGCATGGCAGGGGAAGGATACTGCAAAATCTCCATTCCCACCCCACTCTGGAGCCAGCCAGAGGTGGTATTTGCTGGTTCTCCAAACTACTCAAAATGTCTGCTACCGGTTCTCTGAACTGCTCAAAATTTCCGCTACCGGTTCTTTAGAACCTGTCAGAACCTGCTGGATTTCACCCCTGGGCCCTATTTATGTCACCTCCCTGGTCCATAAGAAAAAGTAGGACGGAAGGCTAATTCAGTGTTTCACGATATCTTATGGAGATTCTCAGTTGTCTAGGTCCCAGTAGTTCCAAAGGTGCTTTAGCGAAAGGCAACTGGACTTTTGTTTTTCCTTGAAGAACTGAAGAAGCTTTTTCGACGAGAAGCGAAACATCTTCAAAGAAAAACGAAATCCAGCTGCCTTTTGGAAAAAGCGCTTTTGGGATTCTCAGCCTCAACCACTTTAAGCTGAGTGGACTTCAAGAAGCTTCTTGGATGACAGGTGAGATATCTGCAAGGAAAAACCAAGTCCAGCTGCCTTTTGGAAAAAGTGCCTTTGGGATTCTCAGCCTCAACCACTTTAAGCGGGGTGGGCTTCCACTCCCAGAATTCCCCAGCCAGCTTAAAGTGGTTGAGGTTGAGAAATACTAGCCCAATTACTCACTAATTCTAAGGATCTTCTGCCCACAAGTTCCGTGGAGTCCCAAAACTGTCCTCCGGCATTTTTATTAGCCAGAGTGCCATCTGTCTACCCAATATAGCTCCTTATTTTAAGCAGAATCTGTCAAGATCTGGCAGAAAAGTCCCTGCAATGTTGCGGTTACAAAGCTGGAATTCGGCATAAGGAGTGGTAGATTATTATTATTATTATTGTTTTAGTCCCCTTTACAACAAGGTTGTGCAGGGATCTTAACACGGTTCACCTCGCCCATAGGGGTGAGAATAAGTTAGGCAAAAAGAAAGAAAGAGAGGAAGGAAGGAAGTGATCCGGGCTCCACAAAAAAGGCCCAGGACAGAATAAAAATAAAAATACAACATTTTCTCTTGCACGTGTCCTCTTTCTATTTGCACCCAACCCTCCGAACACATTTTTATGGCCCGAAAAGTGGAAGGAAATGTTTACGGTTTCCTAAATCAACTTGATTGCAGCACATGGCGTGAAGGGATATTTTCTTTCCCCGTTTCTCTAACGTTGTGATAAAATGACGGCCTTTCGAACAATAAGCCGATGTCCTCCCCCATTTTGTGGGCTTAAAACCAATTTTTGATGAACGCCCTGTAAAACCTGTCACCAAATTTAATGGTCACAAGCTTTCACATGGCTTAAAAAAAAAAATAGAGAGAGGATGTTCTCCACTTACAACCATTCGTTTTAGTGGCCGTTCGAAGTTACAACAGCCCTAAAAAAAAAAAAGGATTTATAACCTATCCTCGCCCTTACGAGGGTTGAAGCCTTCCCAAGGTCACGTGACCAACGGGATTGCAACTTTCCCAGTCCCGCTTCTGACAAACAAAATCGGCGGAGGAAGCCAGATTTCTTAAATGACTGTGTGGCTCGCTTATCAACGGCAGCGTTTCGCTAAACAACGGTGACAGGAAAGGTTGTAAAATCAGACGTGACTCACTTAACAACTCCTTTGGTTTAGCATTGGAAATTCTGGTGCCGATTGCGGTCGTTAATTCGAGGGCTAACGGTACCTGTAGCTGCAAAAGGTAGACACACTTTTCGGTGGGTTACTGTTCGATAGGCTCAAAAGCTGGGGTGCTCCTTTCAGAGAAAGCTGGGGGGAATGATAGTCCTCGAGTGACGACCACACTGGAGCCCGAAATTTATGTTAAGTGAAAGATTTGTCCCATTTTATGACTTTTCTTGCCACCGTCGCTAAGTGAATTGTTAAGTTAGCGGCTGTTAAGTGAATCTGGCTTCCCCCATGGCCTTTGCTTGTCAGGAGGTTGAAAAAGGAGACCCCGGAATACTGCAACCGTCATAAATATGAATCTGTTGCCAAGCAGCTGAATTTTGAATCACAAGACCACGGGGATGCTGTGAAGGTGGTAACTGTGAAAAATTGTCATAAGTCAAATCAATCGGAATAGAGCTGGAAGGGACCTTGGAGGTCTACTAGTCCAGCAGGAGACCCTAAACCAGGGCTCTGCAAACTTAAACACTCAAAGAGCCATTTGGACCCGTTTTTCCACAGAAAAGAAAACACTGGGAGCCACAAAACCCCTTCCCGTCCCTGACTATTTCTTTTTTTTTTTAATTGAAAAAGTTTTACAAATACAAATTTTCCCCCCCTTTTCCCCCCCCACCCTAACCCAACATTATAAAATACATATAAAAACAATATATAATTCCATCCCAACCCCGCCCTAGCCCTCCCCCTCCACCCTCTTCCCTCCCCCCCTTGACTTCCATTATATGCAATGCTAATATTCCCAAACAATATATATGTTATTCAACCTTATCTTTTTTCTATATTTACTAACATAATCATCAATCCTTCTCAGCTAAAAGCGACATAATATTTTCTAGTCTGATACTTATTCCGTCCCTGACTATTTCTTGAGCAACCACAAAGCTAGCATATGTAGTTCTGTTTTCTTCTGAAACTTTTCTTTTCTTGGATTTATCCATGGTTGGCCTACCGGGGGTTGAAAAGCTCAATAAATTGCATGCCGGCAGGTGTCGCACATTGGCGGTTGTGACGTTTATTTTGAGTGACAGGGAGCCGCAGCAGAGGGGTGAAAGAGCCACATGCGGCTCCAGAGCCACAGGTTGCCGACCCCTGCCCTAGACCATTCCAGACAAGGGGCTGTCCAGTCTCTTCTTAAAAACTTCCAGTGATGAAGCAACTTCTGAAGGCAAGCCGTTCCACTGGTTAATTGTCACGTTTTTCAATGCCGTTGTAACTCTGAACGGTCACTAAATGAACTGTTGTAAGTCGAGGACTACCTGTATATGGAAGGGACAGTTAAGAACAGTTGGGGCACATCTGTGCTGCAAAATTGCGTATAAAGGCTTTGCCTTCAAAACCGAAGGGAGGCTTAAATGGATTTGCTGATTTTGACCCGGTACAGTTTTTCTGAAGTGGCTTTACGGACAGCTGCTCCAAGCTGAGTTTCTATCAGCTGCAAGACCAGATTTGAGTGAGTTTGGGGCCTCCCCAGAAACTTGTAGAAAAACCAGTGTTCTGGTGTACGGTTATTCAAGAAAACGTGCAAAGGACACGTTTCCAACCTTTCGCCTTAGGAAATAGCATTTCGATTTTCTGCATCTGACTCGGAAATAATAGGATAGCTATTTGCACAATCAGCACATTATAAATCAGTTAATAGCAATTACCCCTGTCTTAAAAACAAGTTTGCACACTCAGATTTTCATACTTCCACTGTCTGAGTGCAGGGTTAATTTACTCTCCAATATTTCTGCCTTGTTGAAATAAGACATTTCTTCCACCGAATCTCCTGATTTATTGCTTATTTTATCTTCCCAAACTTGTCCTTACTAGTGGTGTTATTTCGAATGTTTCTTCTGTACCTGAGTGGATTCAGTTTGCATTATTTGCAGATTGTCCCCCAAACTGGTGTAGACCCGGTGGGGAAAAAAACACCCAATCCCATTTTTCTATCTTCTTCAATGCTTCCGGCTTTATAATCATTTGGGCCATGAGCGACTTTTAAACACTCGAAGCGTGCGTGCTTGTTTTATAAACTTTTGTCGAACTTTCTGCCTGAAAGTTTTGGCAAGAATTAAAGTATTTCTGATGAAATGGATCGAAAACTGTCACTCCTTTTGAAACATTTTTCTGTTTATGATTAAATTGGGGTGAATCCTGGCTGTCATGATTACAAGATACGCAATTTACTCATTGGGTCCGTTTGTGCAGAGTTACGGTGAATTAGGAATGGGGAGACCTAGGCTTAAAACTACCTTCAGCTGTGAAAAAATGTTGGTGATTTTGGGCAGTGGTGAAATCCAATTTTTTTTTACTACCGGTTCTGCGGCTTGGTGGGTGTGGTGTGGCTTGGTGGGCGTGGCAGGGGAAGGATACTGCAAAATTTCCATTCCCACCCCACTCCTGGGGGAAGGATATTGCAAAATCTCCATTCCCACCCCACTCTGGGGCCAGCCAGAGGTGGTATTTGCCGATTCTCCGAACTACTCAAAATTTCCATTACCGGTTCTCCAGAACCTGTCAGAACCTGCTGGATTTTACCCCTGATTTTGAGCCATTCTCTTTCCTTAACCCTAACCCTTATTTTATTTATTTAGCATATGGCAAATACATGGACTTACAGTAGTTCAAATGTTAATGTTCAGAGGTGGGATTCACTTACCTTCCCTACTGGTTCGCAAATGTGAGCGCACGCACAAGGCCTTCCACGCATGCGCAGTGCTCGCACATTACGTCCGGGTGGGTGGGAGGAGCCTCCTGCAGTCGCCGCTACCAGTTTGCCTGATCCGGACACAACTGGCTGAATCCCACCTCTGTTAATGTCCAGTCCACCCAGCCATTCAAGGACAGGGTGGTCTACGTTGAAAAAAAAAAACAGACATAAGTTCTTGATGGACATTCGGACACAATGTGATGGATATTTTGTCGAGGAGCACCACAGTCACACTGAGGGGTAGAGACAAGACAATGAGTCCTGGCAGACACCATGTTGGGTACGGATCCTGTTCAGAGTTGACCAATGCTGGCGAGGAAGATCAAAACCTGGCATCTTTTGTGTAGGGTCATCTACGGAAACTGCCTGTATCTGGGCGGTCAGCAACCCAAATTTGGCTTTCCATTGTGCGTTGATGTCAAAGTTGTGAGACAGCTGTTGAGCGAGTGCCAGGGAGGGCTTCCTGGATTTAAGCCTGCCAACCCTAACCCTAATACCCAACTACAAGATCCAGAGACACTCTGAACAAATGGGGCTATCTGGTGGCTTCTGCCCTTTGCGATTGTGGTGACATGCGGGCAACAACACAGGTGCATACCTACCCTTTGTGTCCAGATCAGTGTATGCTTGAGCACTTCCTGGCAGTGCGACAGAACGCAATGAATGTTGCTAATTTCAGGGCAGGATCTGTTTCCTTTGTACATAGGTTCATCTTATATTTTAGGCCGTAGTACGCCTTGTTTTAAGCGTGGTGCTTCTGACACGAATAAGCAACAAATAAAAACCCTACCCCCTACCCTACAGGGTTGTTGCGCAGAAGAGTGGAGGAATGCAACAGACGTTGCTTTGCGTTTGTTTGATCTAACAAACGAAAGGACAAATAAACATCCGTCCATCGGACAACGAAAAACGACGGGAAGAGAATCAGTTTGCTTCACTTTGGTATGAAATCTATGTGCGTTTCCCTCCACGTGCATTGAACACATGTCCCCGTACTCAACCCCGAGAAACAAACTCCTTTTTCCTCTGAAAAATGAACCAGATTGGCAAGGCAGTTGTTAAGTGAGTTTTTGCCCAGTCGTGAAATCCATTTTTTTTTACTACTGGTTCTGTGGGTGTGGCTTGATCAGCATTGTGTGGCTTGGTGGGCATGGCAGGGGAAGGATACTGCAAAATCTCCATTCCCTCCCCACTCCTGGGGGAAGGATATTGCAAAATTCCCATTCTCTCCCCACTCCTGAGGAAAAGATATTGCAAAATCCCCATTCCCTCCCCACTCCTGGGGGAAAGATATTGCAAAATCTCTATTCCCACCCTACTCTGGGGCCAGCCAGAGGTTTTGTCCTGTTTTACGACCTATCTTGCCACAGCAGTTAAAAGAATCACTGCAGTTGTTAAGTTAGTAACCCGGTTGTTAAGTGAATCTGTCTTCCTTGTTTGATTTTGCATATCAGAAGATCGCAAAAAGGAGATCCCATGTCCTGGGACATTGTAACAGTCATAAATACATAAATGTATGCCCAAATTTTGATCAGGTGGACATGGGAATGCTGCAATGGTCCCCAGGAGTGAAAAATCAATTTTTTTTCAGGGCTGTCGTAACTTCAAACAGTCACTAAACCTATGGTGGTAAATTGAGGACTACCTGTATGAACTTCATGAATTAGACAGAGTAGGTCTGTTTCTTCTCCAGATGTTTATTCCATTGTCTCCCCCTTTGACCACATTAAAAATATCAGGTTGGGGATGAGGTGGGTGTGACTATCAGGCTGGGAATTCAAATGTTGCCTCTTTTGCATCTAGGAAAAATTAGAAGCAGGTAAGGGAAAGTGGAAAAAGGGTGGCTCAGTGGGTAAGACACTGAGCTTGTCAATCGAAAGGTTGCCAGTTCAGCGGTTCGAATCCCTAGCGCTGCGTAACGGGGTGAGCTCCCATTCCTTGTCCCAGTTTCTGCCAACCTAGCAGTTTGAAAGCACGTAAAAAATGCAAATAGAAAAACAGGGACCACCTTTGGTGAGAAGGGAACAGCGTTCTGTGAGCCTTTGGCGTTGAGTTGTGCCGGCCACATGACCACGGAGACGTCTTCGGACAGCGCTGGCTCTTCGGCTTTGAAACAGAGATGAGCACCGCCCCCTAGAGCCGGGAACGACTAGCACAGATGTGCGAGGGGAACCTTTACCTTTACCTTTAAGGGAAAGTGGAATTAGCTAGGGTGCATTACCTGTGCATTCATATCTGTTTATCTCACCGCATAAACGAAGCATTACCTTCCTTCAGACTCCGTTGTGAATTAGCCATAGAAGTGTGAGATTCCTAAATTGCCCTATGAGTTACCTTCCCACCCATATAAGTCACCTTCTGTTTTATTTCTCTTTTTCCAGCCGTATCTTGAACTTGTATTTTTTAATCTTGTGAGTAAAGAACTTCGGCGGCTCCTCCACACTTAAGGCTTTCTACAATCTTTGCATTTCCCAGCTTGGTATTTGCACTGATTAGAATGTCTTCTCAAACCCGGAGAATAAACTTGGCTTAGCCTAATGAATGAACCCAGTTTAACCACTCTGGCAGTTGGAGGTTATGCCCAGGATCCAGGGGTGAAATCCAGCAGGTTCTGACAGGTTCTGGAGAACCGGCAGCGGAAATTTTGAGTAGTTTGGAGAACTGGCAAATACCATCTCTGGCTGGCCCCAGAGTGGGGTGGGAATCAAGGGTGGGTTCTACTTACCTTTACTACCGGTTTGCAATTGTGTCTGAGCAGGGACCTGACAATGGAATAGAGACTCTGCGTGCATCCCTTAATCAAGGAGACAACCAGGGGTGGGATTGAAAGTTTTTAGCAACCGGTTCGCTGCCCAATTGCTCGGTGGGTGTGGCCATGGGGGCGTGGCTTACTCAGCCTCCTGCCCTATGGGTGGGGGTGCGTTTTTGCCCTTCCCGGGCTTCGGAGGCTTTCCTCGTGCTTACAGGAGGGCGAAAACAGCTTCCCCCGGGCACTCTGGAAGCTGGAAATGAGCCCGTTTCTGGATTTCCGGTACTTCTGGTAGGCCCATTTTTCGCCCTCTCAGAGCCTCCGCGTGGACCTTGCACTTACCTGGCATCCAAAACGGGCCACGTGGAGACTCCTGGGAGGACAGGGTGGGCGGGGTCAGCCAGTTCTTGCAACTACCGGTTTGGCGAACTGGATTAAAATTAACACCCGGTTCTCCCAAACTGGCCCGAACCGGCTGAATCCCACCCTTGGAGACAACCACTCTAGAAATAAGGAGAAATTTGGGGAGAAATAATAAGAAATAAGGAGAAATGCTCTCGTGCCTTGCACACCTCTGACCTCTACAGGTAGGCTGCCTTAGAATATGGAGTCTCTCCTTAGCCAAAGTGGCAAAGGCTCCTCCAATGGGTTCCAGATGTTATATATGGCAGGGGTCTCCAACCTTGGCAACTTTAAGACTCGTGGACTTCAACTCCCAGAGTTCTTCAGCTAGCGAAGCTGACTGGGAGTTGAAGTCCACAAGTCTTAAAGTTCGCAAAGTTGGAGACCTCTGATATATAGGATGGGGTGCACGGCTCAGTGGATGAAAGGCAGAGGTGGTATTCAGCCGGTTCGTACCGGTTCATGGAAACCGGTAGCGGCGACTGTAGGTGGGCCACCCCACTTAATGGGGTGCCAACCCGCATAATGCCATCCTATTTAGTTACGTTTTCGAGGCTGGGTGCATGCGGGGAAGGCCCGTGCGTGAGCAAAACCCTGCACGGAAGGCCGGGCGCATGCGTGGAAGGTTTGCGAGTGTGCGAAGCAAGCGTGCGGCAAATCGGTGATAATATGTGAAACCCACCGCTGATGAAAGGTGCTTTTTCAAACGGCAACTGGACTTTGTTTCTTCCTGAAGACATTTCACGTCTCACCCAAGAAGCTTCTTACCAGTTCTTCAACGGGTGACCTTTGCAAAATGACATGCGTTTGCCGAAAAGGTGATTTTTGCCTTGCAGCCAAGAAAAAAATCCTGTCCCATTCGTTGCTTGGCCGTTGCCTTGTGGGAAGTGTAGAGGAGCCAGCTTAGCGATTCTGTTAATGTGGGGGGGGGGGAAAAGATGTCAGTTGGCTTAAACACCCCATAAATGAGCTTCTCTCAATAGTTGGAATGTTAATGAACATTCCATAACGCCACCCTGCTCAACCAGGACAAAAATCCCAGTTGATGGACTGACTTACTGAAAAGTATTCAGAAAACGGCGCTTGTAAAGAAATCCTTCTCAGTTGCTACACTCACACAATGCACCAAGATGGATTACTTTTGAAACTTGCTTAATGTGCTTTTTTAGCCTAGTGGTATTATGCACGTCTTTAATTTTATGGTTTATGGTTATAGGGATGTAGAAAATGAAACAGAATAGGGTTTCCTAAAACGGTATAAGGTTCCCTGCCTGATCAGGAGGTTGGACTAGAAGACCTCCAAGGTCCCCTTCCAACCCTGTTATTCTGTTTAAAATGATCAGTGACAGTTAAAAGTTGGAAGGGACCTTGGAGGGCATCTAGTCCAACCCCCTGCTCAGGCAGGAGACCTGTACCAGGGATTCGAACCGCCGAACTGCCGACCTGTCTGATCGACAAGCTCAGTGTCTTAGCCACTGAGCCACCTAGTCAGGCTCAGTGGCTAAATTAATTTAATTAACCAATTAAATTACTCAATCAACCAGAGTCAAGTACAGTATGGAAAAGAACCAAGATGCCAGATGAATCTTCCCAGACTGTAGGCACTTTCTTCCCTTTGGATCTGGATTTCTTAAATCTGGATCTGGACCAGACAGGAAAATTGAGGGATTGAAGCTTCCTTTTGCATAATCTGCATGAAACATAAATTGGATGGGGAAGAGAATCGTTTCCCCCTTCCAATTAAAGAACGGTACATCCAACCAGTCCAGAATTTCCTCCTAAAATGTTGATCGTGTCTCAAAGGCAGAGTCGTCCTGAGAAAATGGAAAAAAAGGCAACGGGGAGGAAGAATCACTGGGAATCTCTTTTCTCCTGATCTTTTGCTTTCTCTCAAATTTTTCTTGGGTGTGAATAGATTTGTGTGTGTGTGTGTGTGCATAGGTGTACATGATTACACATAATCTGGGGGATGGAATTTATCTTATGAGTTTCGATGCAATTAATCTTGCCAAGAAAAAAACTGCAAGGACTTGTCTAGACCAGGGGTCTCCAACCTTGGCAACTTTAAGATTTGTGGACTTCCAACTTCCAGAATTCCTCAGCCAGCTTTGCTTAAAGTCCTACAAGTCTTAAAGTTGCCAAGGTTGGAGACCCCTGGCCAAGACAAGTCCTTGCAGTTTTTTCTTGGCAAGATTTCAGTAGTGGTTTGCCATTGCTTCCGTCCTAGGGCTGAGAAGGAGTGACTGGCCCAAGGTCACTCAGCTGGCTTCTTGTCTTAAGGCAGGATTAGAACCAAAGGTCTCCTGGTCCTGAGTCCAATATCTTAACCACTATGCCAACCGGACTCTCTGGAATGGCTTCCTAATTCTCCAGAAGTCAAGATCTACTTGCAGAAGTTGAAGACAAGGGGGGCTTTAGGTTGTGCCCCATGGGGCCGAGAGTCCTTCCCCAGTTCAAGTTCACCGCTGGGTTAAAACACTTGTTTTGCCTTTTCAGTCTAGAAGTCTGTTGCAATCTGCATTTTTGTCTTTGCAAGGAGGGTCAAAAACGGAAATTGGAGAAAACGCCAACCCGTTGAATAAATTCCCAGCAAAACTCAGCTTACAAGGGTGGTTCTAAGCGAGTTATCGTAAGTTGTTGCAACCACTCAAAATATAAGAACTGGCAACAGCAGGGCAAATATGAGATAAAACTAACATGGGATCGGTTTATTTATTTATTAGCTAATTCCCGTCCTTCAGGGATCTGACCGGGCATCCTTATCCAATGGCCTATTTTGTTTTTCACTAGGAAGCAAAAGAGAACAAATTATTTTGCCCCTACAGGCTGATCTTTCCATGGCTCTGTGGTGGGTTTCAATTTTTTTTACTACCGGTTCTGTGGGTGTGGTATGGCTTGGTGGGCGTGGCTTGGTGGGCATGGCAGGGGAAGGATACTGTAAAATCTCCATTCCCACCCCACTCCAGGGATAGGATACTGTAAAATCTCCATTGCCATCCCACTCCAGGGGAAGGTTACTGCAAAATCCCTCCCGATCAGCTGGGACTCAGGAGGCAGAGAATTGATGGGGACGGGGCCAGTCAGAATTTTTACTACCGGTTCTCCGAACTACTCAAAATTTCTGCTACCAGTTCTCCAGAACTGGTCAGAACCTGCTGAAACTCACCTCTGGCTCTGTTCCTTGCAAACTGTACCTTAATAATAACGATCGTAGTCATAATAATGCAACATTACCGCTGCTGCAATGACAGACAGTCCTCGACGTACGGCCACAGTCGAGCCCAACATTTCTGCTTGTTAAGTGAGACATTTGTCAAGTGAGTTTTGCCCCCGTTTTATGACCTTTCTTGCTTTGTGGTTAAGTGAATCACTGCAGTTGATGAGTTAGTAACACGGTTGTTAAGTGGATCTGGTTTCCCCATTGCGTTTGCTTGTCAGAAGGTCGCAAAAGTGGAATCACGTGATCTTGGGACACAGCAATGGCCAAATATCTGAATTTTGATCCCATGATCCTGGGAATGCTTCAAAGGTTGTAATTGTGAAAAATGGTCATTTTCCAGTGCTGTTGTAAACTTTGACTGATCACTGAATGAACTGTTGTTAAGTCGAGGACTACCTGTACAATAGGATGAACAAGATTTAAAAGAATAATAGTGACAAACTGCTACTACAACAGGCAGTCCTCAGCTTACAACAACGGTTGGGGCAGTCAGAATTTTCATCCCGAAGCGAGGCAGTTGTTAAGTGAGCCAGGCCTCATTTTATGACCTTTTTTGCCACAGTCGTTAAAGCAAATCATTGCAGTTGTTCAGTGAGTCAAGCAAATCTGAATTCCCCTATTAGCTTATCGGAAGCCAGCTGAGAAGATCGCAAATAGCGATCTGGTTGCCGGTTGTCAAGGACCCTAATTTTGATCATGTGATCCTGAGGATGCTGTAGTGGTCATAAATGCAAAGACTTTTAAAGAAGAGATGGGACAACCAAATTCAGGGCAGTGGTCCTGAATTTTTTCTTTACCACACACCACATTTAAATAGCTTCTGTGGCCACGCAATGCCAAGACTTAACTCAAGATTTAAACCATAACATTTCTTCAAGCCTTCAGGGAGCCCCTGAGATGACATCACAGTCCCTCAGGGGTCTGTGGACCACAGGTTGAGAACTACTGGTCTACAGTTTCCTGCCCAAGCAGCAGGTTGGACTAGAAGACCTCCGAGGTCCCTTCCAACTCTATTATTCTGTTCTTCTGACTGATCGTATGTCACTTTTTTTCAGTGCTGTTGTAATTTCAGTCACTAAAGTAAAGGTAAAGGTTCCCCTTGCACATATGTGCTAGTCGTTCCCGACTCTAGGGGGCGGTGCTCATCTCTGTTTCCAAGCCGAAGAGCCAGCGCTGTCCAAAGACGTCTCCGTGGTCATGTGGCTGGCATGACTAAACGCCAAAGGCCCACAGAATGCTGTTACCTTCTCATCAAAGGTGGTCCTTATTTTTCTACTCGCATTTTTTACGTGCTTTCGAACTGCTAGGTTGGCAGAAGCTGGGACAAGTAACGGAGCTCACCCCATTACGTGGCACTAGGGATTCGAACCGCTGAACTGCCGACCTTTCTGATCGACAAGTTCAGCGTCTTAGCCGCTGAGCCACCGCGTCCCTCGCGGTCACTAAACAAATGGTTATAAACCGAGGACTACCTGTCCTGTTATTATTTCCGTAGGATCATAGACAAGATTTAATTTCAAACATTTTGGCCTCCGGAGCTGCAGCCTGCGGGGCTACAGCAGGAGAATAGCCGATATGAAAAGTTTTCAGGTTGTTCTCCGGCCAGTATCGACAAACAGCCCGGAGCAATTTAGCTTGAAGTGAAAGAATTGTGCTCGGTAGTTCATGTACCTGCGTTGTGATCCTCATCAATCCCGATATCCTGCTTGTTTTGGCAGCGGGCGCTCATTATGGGATGTGAGTTACGAGCAGCCACTTCATCCACTCCCCCGGTGCAACGGGGGGATGAAGTGGAAAACACAAGGGAACTAAGCGTGCAAACCAAGTTCGTGGAGATGGCGAAACAGTGTAACTTTCCATTCCGAGTGCGCCAGTTCAAAACAACACATCGTGAAAAGGGTGCGCGGAGGGGAGGCAGGCAGCTCGGGATTTTAATTCCCACAAAATATTTGGCCGCCGGCCCGGAGATCAAGGAAGCAACAACAACAAGAACCAGGATATATGTGTGTTGAGGCCTGTGTGTGTTTCTATGTGTGTTTCCTCCTGGTTCAGTTAGCAAAACTCCCAGCCGTGTCTTGCAGGAGCTGCAATAAGAACGACTCAGGCAGTGTTCCTGCAAGAGATCCTGTATTCAACTTAGCCTTAAATCCCCCTTCAAATCTCGCAGGGATCAGCGTGTGAGAAATAGCCAGTGCAAACCCCGGTTGGGTTTCTCAATGCTGCGTGCCAGCGAGAGGAAGACGAAGATTTCCTGCGGGGCTGGCGCAATCGCTGAATGCTTGTCTTTGCTTTTGGATTGACAGCCCCAAAAGCTTTGAGGAAGCATCTTGAAGGAACTTCCTTGTTTTGGGCTACCGATGGGATAGAAAGCGGCCTTTTGTTTGGGAGTTGGCGGATTGCACAATTCCTCCACACTTGGCGCAGAACCAGGGGCCCTGGCACACGTGCCCCATATCGGCTCAGAGACCTGCTTTCCCCACCGGCTCTTCCTTATTCCGGATTGCCGGCTCCTCGCCTTTGCCTGACCGCCGCCAAAGGGCACCGGTCAGTTTCCCTTGATGGATGAGGATTTTTTTTAACACCCCCACCCCCCCATCTTGAGTCTGCAAGCAGACCTTGGCTCCCTCCTGGATCTGTTTAGGTTTTTTCTCCTCCTTGTTTGGGAACACGGCGGAGAAATTGTCGGAGACGTGAAGGAAAGCATTACTCAGAAGTTCTGCAATCGGTACAAAGGGGCTGCATTTGTGGATTTTGGGGTTTGTTTGTTTTTTTCAAATAGAAGGTAGAGAAGGAATAGATCAGCCTTCCATCCAGAGGTGGGTTTCAGCAGGTTCAGACCAGTTCTGGAGAACCGGTAGTGGAAATTTTGAGTAGTTCGGAGAACCGGTAGTAAAAATTCTGACTGGCCCCGCTCCCATTTATTCTCTGCCTCCCGAGTCCCAGCTGATCGGGAGGAAATGGGGATTTTGCAGTAACCTTCCCCTGGATTGGGGAGGGAATGGAGATTTTACAGTATCCTTCCTCTGCCACGCCCACCAAGCCATCCCACACCCATCAAGCCACGCCCACAGAACCGGTAGTAACGTTTTTTGAAACCCACCACTACATCCAGTCCTTGGTTATCAGTGGAGACCGAGTGGAGCAAGTGGCCAGTTTTAAGTTTCTGGGTGTTATCATAAAAGAGGACCTGACCTGGGACTCTCAAAAGGGAGTCAAAAGGGCCCAGCAGAGATTATACTATCTGAGATTTCTCAGGAAACAACAACAGAATGAAAAACTGCTGGTGACCTTCTACCGCTGCACTCTAGAGAGTATCTTAACTTACTGCACCTGTGTATGGTTTGCCAATTGCACAGTGGCAGATAGGACAACGCTCCAGAGGGTCAACGTCCTTGCCCCGAGGATCATCGGTTGGCCTCTCCCTTCCTTGGAAGAGCTTTATAGCTCCCGCTGTCTTAAGGAAGTTCAAAACATTCTTAAAGAAACATCTTATCTTGGGCACCTTTTTTTTATTATTATTATTACCATCTGGCAGACGGTACAGGACAATAAAAACAAGGACAAATAGATTGAAAAACAGGGCAATAACCATTTTGAATTCTATGGTATAGTGCCATATCAGGTTTTCAATTTTAATTATATAGAATGTAAAGGATGTATGTTTGTGTTTTTATCTTATTTTTATAGTTATAATGTACCCTGAAGACGGCCTTTAATTTCGTTGTACCATGTGCAATGACAATAAAGTAAACTAAACTAAATCCAAAATTATTATGTAAATGAGCTACTTTCTTAACGGTAAAAGCTCTACCTTTACAGCCAACTCCTGTCCAAAGGATGGGTAGTCCTTCACTTACAGTCATTTGTTTACTGACGGTTCAAGGTTATGACAGCAATGAAATTCCAGCCAGTCCTCGTGCTTATGACGGTTGCAGTGTCCCTGGAGAGGTGTCACATGATCACTCAGGAGGAGCCTGAGTGGCGTAGCAGGCTAATGCCTCCTATTAAGGCAGCATTTAACATTCAGCTGCCTGCAATTACTGTGAGTTCTAATCTCACCAGGCTCAAGTTGACTCAGCCTTCCATCCTTTCTAAGGTGGGTAAAATGAGGACCCGGTTTGCGGGGGCAATAAGCTGACCTTGTATAAATATACAAAAGTATGAAGGCTATTGCTTAATACATTGTAAGCCGCCCTGAGTCTCCGGAGAAGGGCGGCATATAAATATAAATACATTTTTAAAAAATGATCAGAATTCTGGTGCCTGGCATCTAGCACCTGGATTTATGACAGGTGCAGTGTATCTCCATTTGCAACTTTCCCAGGGGACTTCAACACACAAAATCAAACGAGGAAAGCGGGATTTGCTTAACGATCATGGTAGAAAAAAGGTTGTAAAAATGAGGGATGGCTCACTTAACAACTGCATTACTTAGCAATGAAAGTCCCAGTCCCAGTTGCGATCGTTAAGTCGAAGACGACCTGTCGGTCGGGATTCTGAAGCACCTTCATTTCCTGTACCAGCGAAGAAAAGAATGAGGGTCTCGTGTTATTTTCAAGCCTGCGTATGTCGCTGATAACCCAGCTAAGCCAAACACAACTCATCCACCACTCATGGGGGTCTGCTGGGGGTCCCCCCTTTGCATTCCCATTTCCCTTTCAAGAGGATTGGATGGAGCATGGGATGGGTCAAAATAGGTAGGTAATTCCTACCGGAATTACTTACTTTTGAACTGCCTTCTTGTGCCAACGACTGTTGGCATGAGAGCGGCGCCCATCCTTTCCTCTTGAAAACTCTCCTGTGATTTTTCTGTTTTATACCCATTTATCTCGCAACCACTTGCTTTACTCTGGTTTCTGATGAAGGGCCTGTTAGTCAGCTGGTAGGGAGCTGTTTCCGAGGAAGTTGAATGGGTCACAGACTCACAGCGCTCATTACAATGCCAGCAGCTGTTCAAAGGCAGTGACACACGGTGAGTGTTTGCCAGCAATGGAAGGATAGAAGAACACTCAGCCAGGTGTGTCTGTCCAGGTACTTTTTACACCAGTGTCAGCCCCACTCCTCCTACACTATGCAAGCCTCAAAGGCAGCCTAGGATTTGCGGGCCATACAACATGGACTTTGTGGTATCGCGTGAACCTAGGGCCATATTTGGCCTTCAATCCAGATTAGGGGTCTGTAACCTTAACCACTGAAAGAGCCATTTGGACCCGTTTCTCACAGAAAAGAAAACGTCGGGAGCCACAAAACCCTTCTCGTGCTTGACTATTTCTTGAGCGGCCGCACAACTAGCCTATGTAGTTGAATTAACGTTCTGTTTTCTTCTGAAACTTTTCTTTTCTTGGATTTATCCATGGTTGGCCTTCCGGGGGTCGAAAAGCTTAATAAATCGTGTGCCGGCGGGTGTCCACGTTGGCGGTTGTGACACATATTTTGATTGACAGGGAGCCGCAGCAGAGGGGTGAAAGAGCCACAGGCTAAAACATATGAAGAACGGTTGCAGGAACTGGGTATCTCTAGTTTAATGAAAAGAAGGACCAGGGGAGACATGATAGCAGTGTTCCAATATCTCAGGGGCTGCCACAAAGAAGAGGGAGTCAAACTCTTCTCCAAAGCACCTGAGGGCAGGATGAGAAGCAATGGGTGGAAACTAATCAAGGAGAGAAGCAACCTAGAACTAAGGGGAAATTTCCTGACAGTTAGAACAATGAATCAGTGGAACTACTTGCCTCCTGAAGTTGTAAATGCTCCAACACTGGAAGTTTTTAAGAAGATGTTGGACAACCATTTGTCTGAAGTGGTATAGGGTTTCTTGCTTGAGCAGGGGGTTGGACTAGAAGACCTCCAAGGTCCCTTCCAACTCTGTTTTCTATTCTATTCTATTCTATTCTATTCTATTCTATTCTATTCTATTCTATTCTATTCTATTCTATTCTATTCTATTCTATTC
>WNWU01000046.1:3978680-3999591 GCA_012654045.1 Ptyas mucosa | reverse complement strand
ATTCCATTCCATTCCATTCCATTCCATTCCATTCCATTCCATTCCATTCCATTCCATATTGAGTTGAATACAGCTCCTTAAATAATGGCTTTATGGCCATATCTGGAGCTTGTCTCTGCTTCTGATCAGACTGAAATTCTTCTTGAGGTGTAACCCTTCCTACACGCAAAGCATTTTTGCTGAATGAGTAAGCTCAGGTGAGGCCACTGGATGAATCAGCTCTCATATGCAGGCCATCATGGAAATAGGTAGTTCTCGACTAATGACTGAAATTGAGCCGGAATTAGGGCCGTAGGTCATTAAGCGGGACTACCTGTACAATCACAGCTTCACCTTTTCGGTGGGAATTATGTCTCTGCCCAGGTGTGGGTTCTACTTTCCTTTACTACCAGTTTGCAACGGGACCGTGCGAGCACACATTCTTCTGCACATACGCAGAAGCTTCCTGATGACCTCCGTGTCAGTGGACGGAGCCTCCTGCCGGTTTTACTACTAAACTGGTCCGAACCGGGGGCAACCCACCGCTGTCTCTGCCCCAAGGTATTGCCAAACAATTGCAACCAGCCTGCCTTCCTTTGATGATCTGAATATGGCACGAATGAGAAAGAGGGCTGAAAAAATATCTACAGACCTCTCACATCCTGGACATAAATCTATTTCGACTTTTCCTCTCTGGAGCTATAAAGCATTGCGTGCCAACTACTCCTGCTACTACAACTACTACAAAACTACTAAATGCAAAGATATTTTTCCCCCTGTGCCATCACTCTGCTGAACACTTAATTCCTACAGCCCCATTTGTTCTCTTTTCTCATCCTCTTATCTTTCCTGTTGGTTTCACCTTATAGAACAGAACAGAACAGAACAGAATAACAGAGTTGGAAGGGACCTTGGAGGTCTTCTAGTCCAACCCCCTGCTTAGGCAGGAAACCCCACGCCACTTCAGACAAATGGTTATCCAACACTTCCAGTGTTGGAGCATTCACAACTTCTGGAGGCAAGTTGTTCCACCGGTTACCATATTTTCTGAGTATAAGACGCACTTTTTTCCCTCCTAAAAGAGGCTGAAAATTTAGGTGCATCTTATACTCCGAATGTAGCTTTTTCGAAGCTTTTTTTCAGCCCTAACGAGGCGCTAGCGATCTTCCGTGCTTTGCCTGCTTCCTCCGACTCTCAGCTGTGAAGCTTTTTTTTCAGCCCTAACGAGGCGCTAGTGAGTGAAGTGATCTTCCGCGCTTCGCCTGCTTTTTTCATTGCTTCTCTCTCCAAACATCAGTTGTGCTCTAGGAGATGTTTTTTATCCCCAAGCAAAGAATAAAAACCAGCAAACTAATGTCCTGAAGCTGACCAGACTAAGGACGCTACTAGATGAATACCTGGTAGGCAGATTTCCCCCCCCTCCCATTTTCCTCCCCAAAAACTAAACTGCGTCTTATACTCCGGTGTGTCTTAAACTCCGAAAAATACGGTAATTGTTCTAACTGCCAGGAAATTTCTCCTTAGTTCTAAGTTGCTTCTCTCCTATTGGTTTCTTACGATTTATCAACTGTTGTTTATTATGATCGATGATCTATTACTTGCTGTTTATAGGTACATTGCAGACTTATGCGCCGGAGACAAATTCCTTGTGTGTCCAATCACACTTGGCCAATAAAGAATTCTAATTCTAAATCTAAATCTCTTATTCTACCTCATGCACTATCGTAGTTAAGCCCTTGGTCCGGGTCTGGAAAAAAGGAGTTCAAATCCCTTGCAAGATTGTTGTTGCAAAAATAAAACAGGAAGGGTAAACATTCTGCGCTCTTGTCTTGTGCTCCTAATGAATGGATTCAAAGACGGAACTTTACAGGTGTAGGAAGTTAGCACCCAACCCCGCTCCTGGAAGAATGAAATATTCTAGGAAATATTAAAGAGGCAAAATATTACATTTCCCTGGATGAGAAAAGGAGAAACCGTGTTTTTAAAGACAAAACAGCTTCCTGAGCTCCCTGCCTTCCCCTCCTTCAGCTCCAGGGTGATGGGATTAAGACATGGCCCTCAGGATATGATAGGATTAGCTCTCTACCCATCTCACCACATGGCAGCTGGGAAAATTACATCACCCAGCAAGGCTCAACCAAGTCTGGGACATAGACAGCCTACAAAGTTAGCTAAGACCCCCGCCCCCTGGGAGCCTGACAGCCAATGGGATACATTTCTTGTGCAAGAACAAGACGGGGCCCAAGAGAGTGTATAAAGAAACCCTTCTCTCTACTCCATGTGCCTTTTTGCCCAGAACCTCAAACCCATGTGGTCCTGTCCACCATTAAAAACCATCTTTCTAAACAGCCTCTATGTTTCCAGTGTCTTTCTCCCCACTTGGAACTGAACCCAGATGGACATTTCTTCCAACTCAGGGTTCCAGATCTTATCTCTGGAAGCTACAGTATTTTCCCCTTGTTTCTTAGCACAGCGGGGGAAAGAAAAATAGAAAAGCTGTGCTTGATATTGGTAGGAGCTCTCTATCCGGAAACACCTTTTCCTCCTTCCCCCACTTTCCTTTTATTTTCTTCTCCAGCTAGTTCTGGCACATAATCCGAGTCCAAGGAACAAGTAAGTCCCTCTTGTTTAGACACAATTGCTTCCTTCATGGCTACAACTGGAGAATATATATATATATATATATACCGCAGCTGGACTGGAGTCAGGATAAATATGAATTTGGATAGCCTGGTGACAGGTGTTAACAAGAGAACAATCCTCAGTGGTGGGAACTTCCCTCTTCTGCTTACAAAAAGGTAGGAGATGAGAAGATCCTAGGGCTGGCTAAGAGTGGCCTTTCTCAACCGCGGCAACTTTTAAGACGGGTGGACTTCAACTCCCAGAATTCCCCAGCCAGCCAGCCGAAGTTGACAACAGTTTAAAGTTGTTCCCATTGAGAAATACCGATCTACCAGTAGTCCTTGACTTACGACCCCAGTTGAGCCCATTGTTTCCGCTGCTAAACAAGACAGTTGTGCCCCATTTTTCGAGCTTTTCTTTTTTCCCCCCTTCTAAGCCCATCACTGCAGTTGGTAAATGAATGATATGCGCTGTTGGGTGAATCTGGCTTCCTCCGTTGATTTGGCTTGTCGGAAGCCAGTTTAGAAAGCTATAAACCAAGTGGTCATATGATTGTGGGACACCACAAGGGTCACAAATGCTTGCCAGTTCCCTAGTGCCTGAATTTAGATGCTGCGCCACTGTGGTGTGGAAACCTCCCTTCTCTGAAAAGGTCTCCCTCCCTCCTCTCGTGCTCAAATATCCCCCAATAAACAACAACGCTGTCAGGGTTCTGACAGATGCCCTAATTAAATTGTGAGTCTCGAGCCAAGCTTCAAAAGAAATCCAGTTATTTATTAGGAGCTTCATGTCGGCACGTTCACAAGTGAAGCCAGCTCTGACCCTACATAATTTACGTTCCAGTTATGACCCTGCTTCCCCCCCCCCCCAGGGTGTGTCATCAATCACATTCGCCAATGGAGCAATTTCGCAGGTTGTAGAGGTCACTCCCGTCGGCTGCTGTAGGTAACCCTGGGATACAGCCTTGAGACAGATAAGTGTGGAATGTGCATCTGCCTTTGGCTGCTGTGCCATTTCGCCGGTTTCCCATCCCCCCTGGCCTATGGCAACTCGAGAGCAGGCCAGGGATGCTTTGCGAGTTGACAAACATCTCTCAAAAACATTTTTTTTAAAACCTTTGCCCTGTTCATAGACACTACCTATATCAGAGTTCCCCAGCCTTTTTCCGGCTTTGCAGACTGGCCGTGGGATGGTTCTGTGTGAGGGGGCTGGCGATCCCAAAGGTGCTTTTTCAAGAGGCAACTGGACTTTCTGTTTTTTCTTTAAAGACGTTTCGTTTCTCATCCGAGAAACTTCTTCAGCTCTGACTGGATGGTGGGGAACGGACGGATTTATACTCCTTGTAGACAGCTGGACATTTGCATCCTTTTAGAGAGTTGTTGAGGCTACCTGGAGGTTTATCTGTGTTCTCAGGGTCACCTGCGTAGTGCAAGAAGCTTCTTGGATGAGAAGCGAAACGTCTTCAAAAGAAAAAAACCAGAAAGTCCAGTTGCCTCTTGGAAAAACATCTTTGGGACTACCATGATCTGGATGACTGAGAATCTCCATAAACGCTGAGTGGCTAGCAAGCACACACAGCTCCATTTGGCAAATAGCGGGCACACTCTCACCCGCTGCTTCCCTGGACTGGTTCTGAATGGCTCATGGCCCAGTGATGGACCGCGGACCTGACTTATACAAAACAGTTGCTGAAAGAAGAACAACCTTGTTCCTGCCTATTTGCATCAAACACAGATAAAAATCAAAACTACGAAACAGGCAAATTTTAGAGTCTTAATAAATTACTGATGGCAGGCCTGGTAGCAATGAATGGGGAAGCACTTTTATGGTGCAGTGGGATGTCTGCAAACCCCCCAAAAACCTTCGCTGCTGCTCTTCACGCAAGACCCATATGCTGCACCTTGGGGACACCAAGCCCAGATTTTACCGTGCAGCCTTTACTGTGCTTGGAAAGAAATGGCAAGAAGGCAGAGCTTGGTAATTAATAGAACTGTGATTGATGAAACCAGTTTGCAGGGGTGGGGTTCAAAAATTTTAGCAATTGGTTCTCTGCCCGGTTGCTGGGTGGGCGTGGCCATGGTGGGCGTGGCCTACTTGGCCTTCTGCACCACGGCGGGTGGGGGCGTTTTCACCCTCCCCAAGCACTGGAGACTTTCCTCGAGTCTCCGAGAGGATGAAAATGGCCTCCTCCGGGCTCCAGAGGCCCTCTGGAGGCCGGAAGTTTCCAGACTTCCGGAACTTTCAGAAGTTCCATTTTTCACCCTCCCAGAGCTTCCGCGCAGGCCCTGCACTTACCTGGCATCCAAAACGGGCCACGTGGAGACTCCTGGGAGGGGCGGGGCAGGGTGGGAGGGGCCAGCCAGTCCTTGCAACTACCAGTTCGGCGAACCAGATCTAAAATTAGCATCTGGTTTGCCCGAACTGGTCCGAACCGGCTGAATCCCACCCTTGGGTGTACGGGTAAAAGACACCAGACCAGGAAATGGGTGGCTGTGAGTTCTAGTTCTGCTTTAGGCATGAAGCAACATTGTGACTTTCAGACAGTCCCTCTCTCTGAGTTCTAGGAAAAGGTGTTGGAAACTCCGTGGGTGACTTTGGGCCAATCTGTTAGCCCAGCCCAGGTTAATGTTGTATCAGGGAAACAGGAAATAGAAATTCATGGAGAAAGGAAGGAAATAGATCCAATAAACCACGAAGTGTTTCTTAGGTGTGCTTTGATGAAACCTGCCGTCTATATAAATATGCATGTGTATGACGTATGTGTATAGTATAATCTTTTCTTGCCACAGTTGTAGGAGCACAGTGGCTCATATGGTTAGGACATGGAGGTTAGCAAATGTTCAAGACCCTGCTGTCCTAGGACAGGGTGTGCTCTCGTCCTTTGCTCCAGCTCCAGCTAGGGACAGAAAAACAGCCCCCAACTGGGCATCCTCCCAGATAACGGTGATGTCACTGGCTAATCCTTTCAACCTAAAGGTGCTTCTGACCTGAGTGCAGTGTCACAGTTGTTAAGCGAAACACTGCCGTTGTGAAGT
The DNA here is from genome assembly GCA_012654045.1 of Ptyas mucosa. NCBI lineage: Eukaryota > Metazoa > Chordata > Lepidosauria > Squamata > Colubridae > Ptyas > Ptyas mucosa. The sequence goes on along the minus strand of WNWU01000046.1, from coordinate 3,993,955 downwards.
GGTAGATGATTCCAGCTTCCTGCATTCACTTTCCTTCTCGGAAGCTGGCTGGGAAGGTCACAAGTGGGGATCACATAACCTTAGGCATTTATGTATGTATAGGGCGAACACCAGTGGTGGGATTCAAATAATTTAACAACTGGTTCTCTGCCTTAATGATTTTTTCCAACAACCATTTCACCAAACTGCTCAGAAAGTTAACAACCGGTTCTCCCGAAGTGGTGCGAACCGGCTGAATCCCACCACTGGCGAACACATAGCTAATTATCTTGATTGTTAACTTCCGAAGGTCCTTTGCCTGGTTGCAGTCATATTTATTGAGGACGTTTCTCCGCTGCTGCCTTGGCTGTCCTCCAATACCCAGAATAATAATAATAATAATAATAAATCCATTGCTTTTTATTTTCCTTATCAAATCAAACTTGAGCAATGCCTCTTCTTCGAAGCTGAACAAACATTATTCTCCAGCACGTACCTGAAGCTTTTCACGAGCCCCTTATCATCTTCAAAGCGGAGTTTACAAGGATCCTTGGAATATAAGTGGTACCTGTTTCCTTAGAACGGTGAATCAGGCGGATTGTAAAACTTTTTCAAAAGAAACGTTTTATGGCTGTTTGCAGAAAAGCATGTCCGGAGTTATGACCTGAGGGCGTGGGAGACCCGACTTCCCTTGAAACAGGCGGCTTCTTCTAAAGGAGCACCTGGGTCAGGTGTCAGGTTAGTTTATCTGGGTGAATGTCACGGCAACAAGAAAACACATCGCACATTTGGTCGGTTGGCACAGCCTTACTCACTCACCTCACCTGTCTTTGAGGTGGCAAAATTTAACTCCTTCCATACAGCAAGGAGAAAAAAAGACAGTACCGATAGGCCTCGGTTTGCATTGGTTCATTTAGTGACCGTTCAAAGTTGCAACGGCACTGAAAAAAAGTGTCTTACGACCATTTTTCACACTTATGACTGTTGCAGTATTCCCCATGGACATGTGACTTACATTCGGATGCTTGACAACTGGTTCGTATTTATGACAGTTGCAGCGTCCTGGGGTATGTGTGTGTGTCACGTTTTGCGACCTTCTGACAAGCAAAGTTGATGGGGAAGCCGGATTCACTTAACAACCGTGTGACTAGCTTAACAGCTGCAAGTGATTCAAATCTAGAACAAATCTAGCAAGAAAAGTCGTAAAAGTAAGGCAAAGCTCACTTAACACATTTCTCAACTCAGCAACATACCTTTTGGGCTCAACTGCGGTCGTAAGTCAAAGGCTACCGATATTTCTCAACCTTGGTAACTTTTATCATGGGTGGATTTTAACTCCCAGAATTCTCTAGCCAACCAGCATGGCTGGCTGGGGAATTCTGGGAGTTGAAGTCCATTCTATCTTAAAGTGACCAAGGTTGAAAACATACATTAAATGAATGAGAGAGGTGGATTAAAGAAGCTACAACCATTGTAAGAGAAAAAGTGGGTCACTTTATGGCAGCCAAGAATCAGATTACAGATTAACAGAGTTGAAAGGGACCTTGTAGATCATCTAGTCCAACCCCCCACCCAAGCAGACCCTATACCATTTTTGACAGATGCCAGTACAGTCTCTTCTTGAAAGCTTCCAGTGATGAAGCTCCCACAACTTCAGAAGGAGCTTGGTAGCACTTTTTTTTTTAAGGCAGAAGTCTTCATGTGCCACAATCTACCTCACCAGCTAATCTATCTGCTTGTGCATCTGGTGTCATAAACAGCACCTCACAAAAGCTTCTGTCTTCAAATAAGTTTGGTTAGTCAGGAAAGGTGCAACCAGACTCCTGATTTTTGGCCATAAAATAGAGGTCTGCATTTTGAGCTAGACTGTTGCCATCAAATCAGAAATTCAGCAAGTTCTGACAGGTTCTGGAGAACCAGTAGCGGAAATTTGGAGTAGTTTGGAGAACCGGCAAATACCACCCCTGGCTGGCCCCAGAGTGGGGAGGGAATGGGGATTTTGCAGTATCCTTCCCATGGAGTGGGGAGGGAATGGAGATTTTGCAGTTTCCTTTCCCTGCCACGCCCACCAAGCCACACCATGCCCACCAAGCCATGCCCACAGAACCGGTAGTAAAAAAATTTGAATTCCACCACTGCATCAAATATGAATATATTTGGACACAGTCTTTAGGGATACAGGCTACATTTACGTCGCACGGAATGTGTTGGGAGCCGCACATATAAGCAATCCTCGACTTACAACCGTTCCTTTAGTGACGGTGTGAAATTACAATGGTCCTGGAGAAAAGCGACTAAACAACCGGTGCCTAACTCCAGACCGTGCCGGGAGAATTGCGGGAAATGAAATGCCTATTTAATTTTGGCTATTTCCAGCTGGGGCACCAAGCCAGGTGCTCTGTTTGTCTTTTTCTTTTAAAAAAGAAGAGGAATGCTGCAAGACTCGTGAAGGGGCCCGTAGAGATCGTGTGGTCCCCACAGCTACCGCAGGAGCCTGATGTTGTCCCTGATCCAAAAAAACAAATGGGAACCAAACACGGATCTTTCAGCACAGATAAGGTGTGACTCCCGGGGCAGCGAATCCCTTGTTAATAATCTTTTGTTTAAACTGTGTGAACAATGACTTCCTTCTGTTAACCTTGAACTGATTACCCCGTGGTGGTTTCTGGAGTTCCAGGCAGCTTCTGTGACTGACAGCCAGGTATTGGCCTGGCCTGGCCTGGCCTGGGTGAATTCACCTACCATAATCCCTCCAGCAAGATGTCAAGAGTGCAAGGATGTTGCGTGAGGCTGATGATCCTAGTGGGAACGCAGACAGCCACAGCTATGTTATGGTTTGGGGGGAGGTTGGGAAAAGTTGGGTTCAACACCTCAACTTCATGTCACCGTTCCAAAGGTCCACATTCCCCAAAACAGCTTTTCAAAAAAAAAAAAAAGACCGTCAAGCAGAATCATGCATTGCAGAAGAAACAAGATATAGACATCCTTTGAGTGAAATCCTGCAGAATTTTCAGGAATTTATGCACATATTTTTTTTAAAAATAATCGTTCAAATACGTGTGTCTTTTTCCAAGCCATTGCAACAGCTTTGAAGGTCTTCTGGCTGTTTTGGCTTGACATGCCACTGCTTGTGCCACCGGGGGGGGGGGGGGGGAATGGTTGTCTCTTCAGCAAAACAATGTGCTTCATGCACATTCGTACATGCTCTATGGGCCTTATTTAATGGGCAGAGGCAGTGGTGGGCTGCGCATAATTTAACAACCAGTTCGTCTAGTGCAGAAATGAAAACGTGAGCGTGCTGGCACGCGGCTTCAAACATACGGCTATTACATACGTGCGGCTTCCAGCATACCTTCTCGGGCAGCTGCGGTGAATAGAGTGGGAGAGGTGCGGAAATCAGCTGGGCTGCGTGGGCTGGGTGAGCGAGCCAGAGAGTGAGATATATAGGACGGGATAGCGCCGGGGCGGGTGGATGGGCCCAGCTGGTAGTCAGAACTACTGGTTCGCCCAAACCGGCAGCAGCCGACCTCTAGCCAGAGGGAACATGGTGGTCACAGTCCCCTGTTTGAATGGATCGGAAGTCAAAATAGCCATGGGAAGAGTTGAAGGAAGGAGCGTTAGAGGTTCTTCTCTAACCAAAGGGAGACCTCTCAAACCTTTGTTGGTCTTAGGCTCATGGACTTGAGGAGTTTCTTTTGTGGTCTGCCAGCAGCCTGTGGAACTGGCAGCGGAGTTGGACAGAGATGAGGCTGAGGAAGAATATGGGCCAGTCCTGGAGGCTGGGGAAGAACCGGATGAGGGCTCTGTGTCAGAGGCAGAAATGGGCCATCTGGGAGTGATGTGCGGACTCCGGAGCCTCGAGAGGCTGACAGTAGAGAGGCAGAGGAACAGGAGGAGCCTGTTCCTAGTGCACGTATGAGAAGAGCTGCCAGAAGGGAGGAGCAGCTAAAGCAAAGAGGACGACTCGGGAGTAGGGCCAAGAGATGATTGGCCCCTTCCATAAGGCTTAAAAGACCAGCAACAGCTCTTGGGCTCTTTGTCGGAAAACGACTTTTGATAGATTTGTTTCTTGTCTTGCTGCATTTATTTCTTGTCGGCGTCTTCTGCTTCTGAACTTTTGCCAAGAAAAGCCATTGGCAGGTTGCCTAATTAGACCAAGGTTGGTGATAAGGCTGAAGAATTGTGTTATGAAGAATTTGTTTTGAATTAGTTTGGACTACGCTGAGAATGAGGGTTAATTCTCAGCAGTTCTAATAAAGTCTGTTTGTTTTCGAACCGATTGTGTCTGATACTACCTACTTGGGCCCTGGGTCACAACAGTTTCCTTCACGTATCTCTTCTCCCTTGCTCTCCTTTCAGTGGTTCGCTTACGCCTTCATGACCAAGTGCCTCATCACCCTCTCTACCGTGGGATTAATCATCCTGATCTTGGCCTTTCACATCAAAGAGATCCAGGTAACTATAAGGGAGGGGTGGGCGATGATGCTGGCATCTATTGGGAGCTTCAGCCTATTTTAACTGAATTTTGTTGAGGGCTTCCCGTTGCATCTCCGAGCCTCACCTCAATGCTCGGAATCCAGTGTGAGAACTATTGACCCAGGGCAGCTTCTAAGAGTTTCTACGAAGCAGCACAAGATAAAATAAAGGGCAGAGAACTGTTGGGACTCACCCAACAAGGTTATCCATCTCAACGGCTACCTTAGTTAGACGGGCCCATCCCTTTTATGGGTTATTATGAATATCATCTGTTGCTTTATTTTAAAATTTTATTTTATTTTATTCTACAATTTTAGCAAGGGGTTCTCTGCCCGGTTGCTGGGTGGGCATGGCCATGGTGGGTGTGGCCTAGTCAGCACCATGGTGGGTGTGGCCTAGTCAGCACCATGGGGGGGGGTTGCCCTCCTTGGGTTCTGGAGGCTTTCCTCAAGGCTCTGGGAGGGCAAAAATGGCCTCCCCAGGCGCCAGAGGCCCTCTAGAGGCCGGAAACAGGCCTGTTTCTGGTCTTCCCGAACTTCCGGTAGGCTCGTTTTTCACCCTCCCTGAGCCTCCACATGTGCCCTGCACCCAAAACAGGACACATGGGGACTCCTGGAGGGACAGGGTGGGGTGGGCGGGGCCAGCCAGGAGTGGGTTTTGAGGGTTCTCCGAACTGCACAGAATCTTAGCTAGAGGTTCTCCCGAACCCCTGCAAACCTCCAGCAGCCCACCCGTGGTCATAACTCACTTTTTTTCAGTGCCCTTGTAACTTTGAATAGTCACTAAACAAACTGCTGTTAAGTCAAGGGTAGGTGGAGGGCAGCGCAGGGTAATTATCCCATAAATATGAGAGCTACTCCAGAATGAGACCTGAAAAACAGCAAACTTTGACTTGGGGAAGGGCAGGTTTACTTAGCCCAGGTCTGCCAGGATCAACACTCTTCCTTTTAATTCTGTCATAACAAAAAGGTTGTTATGTATGCCAAACTCTGACATACTTTGCAGATGCCATTCCTCTAATAAGAAAATGAAATAACCCTGGAAAATATTTATCTGAACTGCAAGGTGGTGGAAGTAATAGGTCTTTCACATGTGCCGGGTACAATCAGAATTATTAAAGGGGAAGAACAACTAGAATAATTCGCCCCCATCCAGTGGTGGGTTTCTCCCGGTTCGGCCCGATTCTCCCAAGCCGGTAGCGGTGACGATGCCATGTCACCGAACCATTCCTGCTCCCCGTGCCCCCCCACCCCTCACACCCCCACCCCAACCCCACATTATTCTTACCTTTTATTTGCCCCCACCCCCAATCTATTGCTGTCTCCTGAGTCCCAGCTGATGGCTAGAGGGAAAAAAAAGCTGTTTAAACTCTTGCTGCAGGGCTTCAAAGGGCCGCCCTACAGCTGATCGGTGTTAAAAGAAAATAAATGGGATCAGTGCCTGCAAAAATACATGGGTAGATCAGTTCCTGCAAAAATACATGAGTAGATCAGTGCCTGCAAAAATAAATGGGTAGATTAGTGCCTGCAAAAAATAAATGGGTAGATCGGTACAGCTCTGCAATCAGTTAAAAGCCTGGTAGACCAGTACCTCTGATAAATCCTAAAGAATTGTCACATGACCATCAAGCCATGCCCACAAAATAAGCCATGCCCACAGAACCGGTAGTAAAAAAATTTAGAACCCACCCCTGTCCCCATCCCCTCAAAATGGGACTTCATACATTTATACACATTCGTATAAATAGATAAGTAGCTTCATCAAAAACAGCTGATTTCAAATCAAGGCTGAATTTCTCCTTCAACTGATGGTCCATGAGCTGCACTTCAGAATCTGGACACAGGCTCCTTTAATATAAATTCAATGCAACTAAAGAATAAGTGTAAAAGTTTTTTTTAAAAAAATAACCAAAAAAACCCCTCCCAACTCTGTCCTGGTGTTGAATCATTCCCCCGTCTGTTCCATGTTAAAAATTATACGTTTGCATTGCAACATTTGCAAAGAAGCATCGGAGAACTGAGATGACTAAGATAATTTACTGATCTTAGTTATTTTAAGTTCACGAAGATGATTTAGATGAGCTGGGCCATGTAGAAATGAGATAAACAAACAAACAAACAGACAGTTTACTTTATTGTCCTTGCACCTTTTACAACAAAATTAAATGCCATCTTCGATGTACATTATGCATATAAAACATCCTTCACATTCTACACAATTGAATTGAAAACCCCTGATATATAAAATAAATGACAAACAAAGAAACACACAAATAAATTACCGGTATACAATTAATCAGGGATGCGGTGGCTCAGTGGCTAAGATGCTGAACTTGTCGATTGAAAGGTCAGCAGCTCAGCGGTTCGAATCCCTAGTGCCGCGTAATGGGGATGAGCTCCCATTACTTGTCCCAGCTTCTGCCAACCTAGCAGTTTGAAAGCATGTAAAAAATGTAAGTAGAAAAGCTTGGTGGCGCGGCAGACTAAGTGCTGTTAAAAGTAGCACCAGCTGCCTGCAATTACTGCAAGTTCAAATCTCACCAGGCTCAAGGTTGACTCAGCCTTCCATCCTTTCGAGGTAGGTAAAATGAGGACCTGGATTGTGGGGGCAATAAGCTGACTTTGTATAAAAAAGAACACCGCTTAGGGGGGGGCCGAAAGCCCTACTAAGCAGGTATATAAGTATGAAGGCTATTGCTTAACGCATTTTAAGCTGCCCTGAGTCTCCAGAAAAGGGCAGCATATAAATCGAACCAATAAATAAATAAATAAAATAGGGACCACCTTTGGTGAGAAGGTAACAGTGTTCCGTGCGCCTTTGGCATTTAGTCATGCCGGCCACATGACCATGGAGACGTCTTCGGACAGCGCTGGCACTTCGGCTTTGAAATGGAGATGAGCACCGCCCCCTAGGGTCAGGAACGACTAGCACATATGTGCGAGGGGAACCTTTACCTTTATACAAATAATCAGCCCCAATGTGGCACAAGAAATTGATTTATTTATCTGATTTCTACAGCTGTCCATCTCAGCAATTGAAATATAGATGGCGCATCTTTCCTCTATTTTGGGGACAGTGGTAGTTCTCCCTCAAAATTTGAGTACCGTAAAACGCCTAAAATCTGGGCACCTTAAGTCCCCTTTGGGGGAGTGCTCAGCATCAGCCAACACCCCCGTTAACAAATAATATTAAAGAACACTAGTGTTAACTCTGTGCCTGTCACTCTGCCCTGGTTTTAGTGGTCAAAAGCAAAGAGAAGGAACTGCATTCCGGCCACAAAGAGGATTCTTCTGAAGAAATTCATGTATAAACAGTACTCAGGGTTAGAAAATGCCAAACAGATTCAGGCTGAAATCGAGACTTGTTCCTCCAAGACTGACTGGCCAGCCCAGACATTTAATCCTCCCCTTCTGTAGAGCTCAACATGTCTTGGTTTGTGGCGGGCGAGCCAGCGACAGTCGGAAAATATACTTCAGAAGAATTTTTCTTTCTTTCCTGTGGACTGTTTGATCTCGTTGCTGATTGGAGAGCACCATTTCCTGGCTGAGTCAGAGTGGGTTCACCCGGCTACTGCCAAGCTGTGACGGCTGGCAGTGACTTCGGGCAGCTGAGGATTAAAGTGGTATAGAATAGAATAACAGAGTTGGAAGGGACCTTGGAGGTCTTCTAGTCCAACCCCCTGCTCAGGCAGGAAACCCTACAACACTTCAGACAAATGGTTGTCCAACATCTTCTTAAAATATTCCAGTGTGGAGCATTCATAACTTCTGGAGGCAAGTTGCTCCACTGATTAATTGTTCTCACTGTGAGGAAATTTCTCCTTAGTTCTAAGTTGCTTCTCTCCTTGATGAGTTTCCACCCGTTGCTTCTTGTCCTGCCTTCAGGTGCTTTGGAGAAGAGCTTGACTCCCTCTTCTTTGTGGCAGCCCCTGAGATATTGGTGATGTTCCTTTGATGGGCATTTCCCCAAAGTGCATTTTAGGCCCTTAAATCAGGAGGTATTTCATCTGCTGATATGTTTACCACGGCTTCCCTGCTACTCCAATTAACCACATTTTGGAGCAGCTCCCCATTTATCGTTGGCAATTGAAGGGTTAAAAAAAACCACAAGTCAAAATCACATAATAAAAGCAGAAAAGCTACTGCGATAAACATTGGGCTGCTGGAGAAATATCGAACCTCAGTTGTTGACCAATGCAGCTGAAATTGGTCTGGTATAAATGTAAAACTGAACCTGCATCCCCAGGTAGTCCTCGACTTACGAGAGTTCGTTTAGTGACTGTTCATTTGTTACGACATCACTGGAAAAAAGTGACTTATGACCGTTTTATGACTTATGACTTACAATCAAAATTCAGATGCTTAGCAACTGGTTCGTATTTATGACCGTTGCAGTGTTTCGGGAATCCCGTGATCCGGTTTTGCGACCTTCTGACCAGGAAAGTCAATGGGGGAAGCCAGATTCACTTAACAACGGTGTGACTGACTTAAGAACTGCAGTGATTCACTTAGCAACAATAGAAAGAAAAGTTGTAAAACGGGACAAAACTCCCTTAATAAATGTTTCACTTAGCAACATAAATTTGGGGGTTCAATTTTGGCTGTGAGTCGAGGACGATCTGTCTTTGGCTAGATTTTGTGCTCCTCTCCTGGGAGTCATCGAGAAGTCAAGACTAAACCATCAGCAGCCTATAAACTGATTTTAATAATAATTTGCTTTTGCACTTCCATCAAGCATAATCTGTACTTGCTTTGTAAAAATAAAAAAAACAGTTGGCATTCAGTTCCGTTCCTTAGGTTGTGATACCGCAACGGCAACGTTTGACAATAGAGGTTTTATTCTGATCCCAAGGGGGAAATTACTCAAGTGTTACCTGTCTTGAATCACAGAAGCTCGATTCCAGATGCAGGGAGCTGTCAAGCATTTGTGGACTACCGCAAACCTCTCTGACGCATACCTTGAAACAGGTTTCCCTTCCATTCTCAGCCGCAGGAGCTCCCCGAGTTGACTTTGGGCCACTTCTTCCCTCTGGCCTTAAGAGCCAGTGTGGGGTGGCAGTGCTGAAGGTGCTGGATTAGGAATGGGGAGACCCAGCTCTAGAAGCTCCCTGGGTGATATTAGGCCAAGGAGTCAGGTGTGGTGAAGGCCCTGGATGAGGAGAAGGGAGACCCAGCTTCCTGGGTAGGGGCTCAGGGCCTGACATGTGTTTTCCATCTTAAGAACCGACAATTAATCAGTGGAAACGTTTGCTTCCAGATGTTCTGAATGCTCCAACACTGGATGTTTTTAAGAAGAGATTGGACATCCGTTTGTCTGAAATGGTATAGGGTTTCCTGAGCAGGGGGTTAGACTAGAAGATCTCCATGGTACCTTCCAACTCTGTTATTCTGTTATTCTATTATATTCTATTATTGTATTCTGCTATTCTGCTATTCTATTATTCTGCTATTCTATTATTCTGCTATTCTATTATTCTATTATTCTATTATTCTATTATTCTATTATTCTATTATTCTATTATTCTATTATTCTATTATTCTATTATTCTATTATTCTATTATTCTATTATTCTATTATTCTTCTATTATTCTACTTCAGTAGTGGGTTTCAATTTTGGCCGCTACTAGTTTGCTCGTGGGTGTGCGCACGCTTGTGCACACAATACTTCTGTGTGTGCGCAGAGACATCTGGGCAGGTAGGCGGAGCCTCCCGCTGCTGCTACCAGTTCACCCAATCTGGTAGCAACCCACCACTCTTTTACTCTACTCTACTCTACTCTACTCTACTCTACTCTACTCTCATGGAGTAGGGGGGTTGGACTAGGAGCAGAGAGACCCAAATTCACAGCCAGCCATGGGAGTTGAATGGGTGACTCTGGGCCAATCCTTTTCTCTCAGCCCAACAGCCAACATGGTGTAACTATAGAGGTGTTCAGCTAGGAGTAGGAAGATCCAGAACCTCGTCTATTCTAAATGTTGAAGTTTCTTGGGTGACTCTGACCCAATCCATCTCTCTTAGCCCAAGAATCACTCTGGATTGGAGGGGAAGGTGCTGGACTAGGAGTAGAGAGGCCCACGTTCCAGACCCCTCAGGCACAGAAGCTCCCTGTGTGATTTAGGCTTAGACCCTTAGATCTCAACCATAAATTGGCAAATACAGGTAGCGCTTGACTTACAACAGTTTGTTAAGTGACCATTCAAACAGCACTGGAAAATATGACTTATGGCCATTTTTTCACAATTACGACCTTTGCAACATCCCCATGATCACGTAATGATAATTCGGATGCTTAGCAACTGGTTCATATTTATGACTTATGACTGTTAACCACCTTTCCTCCATGAAAAGTTGGGCATCATTCTTCTCAACTGCCCAGTTGATTGGGAGGGGTTTAGAAATTCTGTTTAGATTAAGCATCACATAGAGCAAACAAAGACCACAGTCACCATGTGCTTTACTGCTCAACTATATTACTGTAACAGGAAGCAGGAAACTCTAAGCATAGAGTATACACCGCAGATCCAAACTTGTAAATACTACCATCTACTGGCTGAATACTACTGTAGTTGTTGCATAGAAATACATTCCAACAATGAATTCCAACAATGGGACAACCTCGCAGAGGGAAGCTTTGCTTCCGGCTCGTTCATGTTCTTGTGTTCCCTTTGCCTTGTAGCTCTTCATGCTGGATAATGCCCTCACCGACTGGCGAATTGCAGTCAGCACTCCGAAACTGGCTCTCATCATGCTTGAGTTTTTAGTCTGCTCCCTTCACCCTTTCCCGGTGGGAGATTTCTTTTGCCTGGATCCCCAGCCGAAGCAGACCTTCGTCTTTCTCTCAGATGTCGACATGTTGCTCTCCCTGGTGATGTTCCTCCGCCTCTACCTGGTGCCTCGAGCTGTGCTGCTGCGGAGTAGTGTGCTGGGAGATGCCTCTTACCGCAGCATCGGGTCCCTCAACAAGATCCACTTCCAGTACCCTTTCGTGTTACGGGTGATGGTCAACAGCCAGCCGGGCCGTGTGCTGCTGATCTTTACAATGGGACTCTGGATCATTGCTTTTTGGATACTCTCCGTCTGTGAACGGTGAGGAACCTGTTATATGCTCTCATAACTAGATCCTCGGTATGAGTTTGTTTGTTTTTTAATAGCCCACGTTTCCCCAGACTTGGATAGGAGAGCCTTTCCTGTCTTAGCAGAGTTCCTTTCTTTCTTTGAGAGCACTTTAATGTGAACATTTTGAACAGTGATGGGTTGCTCCTGGATCTCTCCGGTTCTATAGAACCAGTAGTAAAACTGGCGGGAGGCTCCGCCCACCTGCCCTGACGTCATCAAGAGTGATCTGCGCATGTGCAGAAGCACGCGTGCGTGCTCCCATTGCAAACCAGTAGTAAAGGTCAGTAGAACCCCCCTGATTTTGAAATAGATCTGGTATAAAAAGACAGACACTGTCCAGCAACGGGCCCACCAGGTAGACCAGGCCAAGGATTCAAGTCCACAGGTAGTAATAATTTTATGGTGAATGGCTACAATCAGAGAATTTTGCAAGTCTGATTCTCTCTCTCTCTCTCTTTTTCTCTCTCCCTCCCTCCCCCTCCCCCTCCTCATTTCCCTCTGTCCCTCCCTCCATCGCAGGGTGACATGATAGCAGGGTTCCAATATCTCAGGGGCTGCCACAAAGAAGAGGGAGTCAAGCTATTTTCCAAAGCACTTGAGGGCAGGACAAGAAGCAATGGGTGGAAACTCATCAAGGAGAGAAGCAACTTAGAACTAAGGAGAAATTCCCTGACAGTGAGAACAATTAATCAGTTGAACAACTTGCCTCCAGAAGTTGTGAATGCTCCAACAGTGGAAGTTTTAAAGAAGAGATTGGATAACCATTTGTCTGAAGTGGTGTAGGGTTTCCTGCCTAAGCAGGGGGTTGGACTAGAAGACCTCCAAGGTCCCTTCCGACTCTGTTATCCTAAATATTCTCTCTCTCTTCCACTTGTCAGGCCTCTTCATGGCAAATTATCCTCGAGAACCACTTTGTAAATTTTGCATAATTGCATGATTGGCCCGTTTTTCCCAATCTGCTCTGGGAGAATTTGTAGGTCAAATCTTGGGATCCTTTGCACAGCAAGCAGGGGTGCCCAACTTCTTGAACTCTGTCCTCTTCTCCGAAGGATTCCTACCTCCTTCTAAGTTGAAAAAGCCATTTCCTTTGGATTTTTATTTTTTTAGGACAGCTCCATTTACTGTCTTGTCAGCCAGCCAAATGTCAGCTCACCTGAGAAGGCCAACAACTAAGTGAGCCACTCTGCTGGAGGAAAAAATAAACATTTTGTCACTTTGGGTGACACGGATTTTAAAAAAGAAAAGAAAGAAAAAAAGACTCCTTCTGATTTCAAAAGAGTTGAAAGGTGGCTCAACTCTAAAATCAACAACCTGTTCTCTTGTATTAGTTGGCCTGCTTCTCATAGAGCCTGATGGGAAAAAACTTCTGGTCAGACTGGCTTGGCTTAGAGTTGCTACTGGATTCCCACCATATTTCTGAAGGACCGAATATTTTCCCATGAACGAGAGAGTGTCTAAATCCTGGGACTTCTGACCAAGTTGTCCTGATGTCTACTGAGTATGTTTTTAGGTTGTTTTCATGAGCCGATAAACCCCATTGCTAAATGATCCCCGTAACTCCCAGATTCTGGGTCTCTTGAAATTATCTTCACATAAAGATGTTGTGTCAGAATAATGCTGGAAGGGACCTTAGAGGTCTTCTGGTCCTGCCCCCCGCTGAAGCCGGAACCCTATATCGTTTCAGACAAATGGCTGTCCAGTCTCTTCTTAAAAACCTCCAGTGATGGAGCACCCACAACTTCTGAAGGCAAGTCGTTCCACTGGTTAATTGTCCTCACTGTTAGGAAGTTGTGTCCGGAAGGTCCGAAAATCAGCTGGCCAGTGTGCGCATGCATGCTGGAGCTGAGTTAGGGCAACGCTCGCGTGCCCACAGATATGGGTCCACGTGCCACCTGTGGCACACCTGCCATAGGTTCGCCATCACAGGTATAGGGTATACCAGAAGCTAATAAATACAGTTCCTTGCAGAGATCTATGTGGACACAGAGCCTTCAACCTGGACTATAACCAGAGCATTTATGTGCATGAGATTAATTTCTGAAACACGATTGCAGCTTTCGGTATGTGATCTGGACTAAGAAAACTAATCAGTTGTCAACAAGAAGGGTAATGAACCCACCCCTGCTGAGAGACCCCAGAGACCCCACCCTTAACTGAAAGCAATAGGAACATCAATATTACCCACTGTTAGGCTTGTTATTGTTATTAATAGCTGTTTGGTCATCAGACAGTTTTATTTTCTTTAAAAATGTGGGTTTTAAAAAAACCCACCAGACTCAGCTGCTATGGTTTAGCCAACCTGCATTTATAGATGTATTTGCATTTATGTATTCGAATCTTTTATTTTATTATTTTATTTTATATTTCTTATTTTTGTTACATTTCATTATTATTCTATTCTATTCTATTCTATTCTGTTCTGTTCTGTTCTATTATCTATTCTATTCTAATTCTATTCTATTCTATTCTATTCTATTCTATTCTATTCTATTCTATTCTATTCTATTCTATTCTATAGTATTCTCTTCTCTTCTATTTTTACTCTACTCTACTCTACTCTGTTCTGTTCTGTTCTATTATCTATTCTATTCTAATTCTATTCTCTTCTCTTCTCTCTATTCTGTATTCTTAATACTATTCTATTCTATTCTATTCTATTCTATTCTATTCTATTCTATTCTATTCTATAGTATTCTATTCTATTCTATTCTATTCAGTATTCTTAATTCTATTCTATTCTATTCTATTCTATTCTATTCTATTCTATTCTATTCTATTCTATTCTATTCTATTCTGTATTCTTAATACTATTCTATTTTCTATTTTCCATTCCATTCCATTGTTTCATACCATCGTTAGCTGCTCCAGGAATGGTCAAACAATTAACTGGGATATAATACAGGGATTCCTACATTCATTCATTCACCAACTGTTCAGCATTGAAGAAAATGACTTATGATTGATTCTTGAATTAATGACCATTGTAGCGTCTTCAGGGCCACATGATCAAAATCTGGGTGCTTGTAGCATGTATTTATGACAGTGACAATGTCCCAAGGTCACGTGATTTCCATTTGCAACTTTCCCAGCTGGCTTCCAACAAGCAAGGTCAATGGGGGGAGAGCTGGATTCGCTTAACAACATGATTCATTTAACAACTGCAGTGATTTGCATAACAACCATGGCAAAAAAGGGGCGTGACTCACTTAACAACCGTCTGACTTGGCAATGAAAATTCTGGTCCCAGTCATGTTCTTAAGTTAAGGACTACCCCAACAACTGCCTCGCTTAGCAACGGTAATTCTGGTGCTAATTGGGGTCGTAGGCTGAGTACCAACTGTGCCTTCCTAGATAAATATGAGCATGAAATCTATTTTCATATTGATTCTCTCTTATTTGATTTGCCAGGCAGTATATGGATGAGAACGAATACCTGGGTGGGACATTCTGGTTGATTCCCATCACTTTTCTGACCATCGGCTACGGAGATGTGGTGCCCGAAACAGTCTGCGGGAAAGTCGTGTGCTTGTTCACTGGTGTTATGGTAAGGAACATGACAACATCTTACAGTGAGAAAGATGATGCAAGGTTGCAAGGCTTATTTACACACACATATGTATGTGTGTGTGTGCATGTGTGTGTGAATAGATAGGTGACAGATAGATAGATAGATAGATAGATAGATAGATAGATAGGATGGATGG
>WNWU01000046.1:3957384-3970098 GCA_012654045.1 Ptyas mucosa | reverse complement strand
TTCTTCTTCTTCTTCTTCTTCTTCTTCTTCTTCTTCTTCTTCTTCTTCTTCTTCTTCTTCTTCTTCTTCTTCTTCTTCTTCTTCTTCCCTCCTCCTCCTTCTCTTCCTCCTCCTTCTTGTCTTCCATTTCTTCCTTCTCCTCCTTTTCTTCCTTCTCCTCTTCCCCCTCTAAGCCACAAACAGCTGCTGTTCCCAAAGGGGGTGAGCCAGAAGCAAGCCATCTATGGCACTTCAGAAGTTTAGCGCTAACTCCCAGCATCTTTTATCATTGGCTGCACTTAATTGGGAATGTTGAGAATCAAGAGTCTAGCAACATCTGGAGGGGCCACAGATCACCAACCCTTGATGTCCACATGAGCTAATTTACCCTACTGCGATACAGTACAGTGCAGCTTATGTCTTGCAAACTTAACTCAAGTCTCAGGTTAGGGTGAGAAACAGTGGTTGTCCCGAAGATAATCTCTTTCTTGACCAACTTTGCATGTGCCTCCAGATGAAATGCTCAGCTGCCAATGTACTACAAGAAGCCTGGTTATTGCACAAGCACACCAAGAGGAAGGATGGTCTAAGAACACGCAAACACCACCGGCGGCTGCTGGCAGCCATTCACATGTAAGTTCTTACCCTGTGTGAAATCCAGCAGGTTCTGGAGAACCGGTAGCGGAAATTTTGAGTAGTTCGGAGAACTGGTAGTAAAAATTCTGACTGGCCCCGCCCCCCATCTATTCTCTGCCTCCCGAGTCCCAGCTGATCGGGAGGAAGTGGGGATTTTGTAGTAACCTTCCCCTGGAGTGGGGTGGGAATGGAGATTTTACAGTATCCTTCCCCTGCCACGCCCACCAAGCCATGACATGCCCACCAAGCCACGCCCACAGAACCGATAGTAAAAATTTTTGAAACCCACCACTGGAGCGTGCATCTGTGTGCCCACCAGGATGGGGTGGGCCAGGATAAAGCAATGTGGGCCAGCCCCTTTAATTTTCCAGGACAGCCCCATGGGCCGGATCAAACCACATCGCGGATCCAGATCCGGCCCGCGGGCCTTGAGTTTGACACCCCTGCTATAGAAGAGGGTTGTCCAACCTTGGCAACTTTTTAGACTTGTGGACTTCAACTCCCAGAATTCCCCGGCCAGCCATGTTCTGCCTTCAGGAGCTTTGGAGAAAAGGTTGACCCTCTCATCTTTAGATCTTGGAAGACCGCTATCATGTCTCCCCTAGTCCTTCTTTTCATTAAACTAGACATACCCAGTTCTTGCAACCGTTCTTCACGTTGTAGCCTCCAGTCCCCTAATCACCTTTGTTGCTCAGGGACTAACTCTCCCCTTGTTGCAGGTTTCGCCATGTGAGGATGAAACACCGTAAGATCCGAGATCAAGTCAATACCATGGTGGATATTTCTAAGGTGGGTTTTCTAGCCAGCCCTTGAGAGGAAAGCTCTTGCCCTGGTTTAAAAGAAGGCCTGACTCTTCTACACGTGGGTGCCTGCACTACAATTTCCAGCAACCCAGCCAGGGCAATCAAGGGCAAAGTGTCCTGGGAATCAGCCACGTCTGGAAAACTATCACTTCTCCATCACTGTCTTTAGCGGAGATGGAATAGATTTTTCTGCTTGTAGGTTGTATTTGTTGGCTGACCTTGTTTGGGGTCAGAGGTTAGGCAGGATGGGTGACCGCCACACTCTAGGTCAGAGGTCAGGGGTGTCAAACTCGATTTCATTGAGGGCCGCATCAGGGTTGTGCTTGACCTCACAACCCTGACCACGGGATCACTCGTGTCAGGGGCACCAATGGTGGGATTCAGACAGTTTTGTCCGGTTCGGATGAACTGGTAGTGCCGACTGCGGTAGGCTCCACCCACCAGCCCAGATGTAATGCTGTCCCTATTTAGTCACATTTTTGAGGCTGTGCCCATGCACGGATGGCACACGCACGAACAAAGAGCATGCACGGAAGGCTGAGCATGCGTGGAAGGTGGCGCATGTGCTCACATTTGCGAACCGGTAGGGAAGGTAAGTGAATCCCACCTCAGAGGGACGCCTATGGTGGCCTGGCCGCTCTTCCAGTGAAAACGGGCTCCTGAGCTCCGTTTTCAGCTACCACGGTCTCCTGCAACCCTCTGCCAGTGAAAACGGAGCCCTTCCGAGCTCCGTTTTTGCCGGCAGAGGGACCACGGGCCTGTCTTTTGCTGTTTCCAGAGCAGCCCTGTGGGCCAGATCTAAGGACCCCATGGGCCGGATCCTGCCCCCTGGGCCTTGAGTTTGACACCCCTGCTTTAGGTTAGAATGGGAAGCTAAAGGACCCTCCCAAAAAGAGCTGGACGGATGTTGTCCATGAAGTCACCAGGAGTTCCACTTGAGACTTGTACTTCTGACTTCTATCTTCAAGGAGTCAGGAGACCTCTAGAGATATGCCGACCCCGATCCCACCAGCATGACTTGTGTCTTCTCCTCCTTCCAGATGCAAATGATCATGTGCGACCTCAGATCCAGCCTTAATCTCTCTCACCAGGAGCTGGAAAAACAGATCACGTCCCTTGAGGGGAAACTGGATGAGGTGACCAGATTGCTTTCTGCCCTTGTGCAGTCCAAGCAACAGGAGGAACAGCAGGTGCATTGATGGTCAAAGACTACCAGGTGAGGTTGGGCCTCTGTGGACCAGAACTGGTGGGTCTTTTGGGGGGGGGGGGACAACTTTTTCTGCTTGCAAAAAGTAAATGCACGAAATGACAGGGCTAAAAACAGGGAAGGTTATGGAATGTGGGTTCAAGGAAAGGCCAAAGTAAGTGAAAATCTTTCACCGAGTGTAATGTGGGAACGACCCTGAGAGGCAGGAAGGGGAGGGAAGAGATGCTGCCTAGGGAACAATCAGATAAGAGGAGTCTTGGCCCACAGTTACATAACAGGCAGGGAAAATAAATTAAAAATAATCGGGCAGTCAAAGAGATTGTGGGCTATTTGAACTTGCAAGGTTCTGTTAATGTAGCTTGACAATAAAAACAGGATTAGCTCATCTGGCCACAGTTTCCACTCTGGATCATCTGAGAAGCCTGACACTATGCTGCATTTTAGAAGGGGTCGCAGTTCTAATTTAGCTAGAATAGCCTTCTCTTGGTTGTGCCCTCAGAAACCCAAAATTAATGGGTTTAGGTAGATGGTTCAGGTAATTTTACTTTGAATGCCAAATCCGTGCATCTAAAATGTAGAGAGTTCTTTTTTTTAAGAATACCTGCTATATTCCACCCTCAAGTTTGGTTTAGTGGTTAAGGCACCAGGCTAGAAACCAGGAGGCTGTGAGTTCTAGTCCCTGGCTGGGTAACTTTGGGCCAATGGCCAGGAGACCGTGAGTTCTAGTCCCACCTTAAGTGTCTTCCGCCATGCCCTTAAAACATTCCTTTTCCAACAAGCCGGGCTGGCCTAAGCAAATCCTTTTAAACGATTTTAAATTGGGTTGTTTTTTTAATTTTGGGCCAATTAAGATATTTTTTAACTGTTCTTAATGTTCGCATTGTGTGTTTTTTTACTTGGCTGTACACCGCCCTGAGTCCTCAGGGAGAAGGGCAGTATAAAAATTCGAAATAAATAAATAAATGAAATAAATGAAAGCTGGCTGGGTGACGTTGAGCCAGTCTCCCAGCCTAACCCACCTCACAAGATTGTTGTGGTGGGTAAATAGGAAAGAGGATTACTAGCAATGTTCACCAACTTGGGTTATTTACAAAAAAAATAATAAAACTGGGATATAAATATTTTTTTTTAAAAAAAAATAAGGATTTGATTTTTTAAATAAACAATACCTGAGTTCAGTCCGTTAGGTCTGGTGCAGGTAGATAAAAGGCATTTAGGTTGATATTTATTGGAGCTAAGCACAGAAGTAACATGTCATCCCTCTTTCGACTTTTCCCCCCGTCATCTCAGGTGGCCATCGAGAGGATTTTGAGCTCTCATTTTCTCACTCCTGGCTCAAGATATGGACTATTAGAACACCGACTGCCTTTTTTTTTAATGGATTCCGTAAGCCAAAGCAGTACACAGAGAAGAAAATAACTGTCACTGCAGCGCCATCTCGTGGTACCTTCAAGACACAAAGAGCCTTATAACTTTACTCAGAATGGCCGGACGGCCAGGCAGCCAGTATAAACCCTGGTTTGCAGTTGAGGAAACTTATTGTGTCGGTGAATTTATCTGCAGAGACATAATATGCCTTGGCCGGGGAGGTGGGTTGGGAGGTTTTCTTCTGGATGGAAACCATATCCTGGTATCCTCTCGTTGCTGAAGATAAAAAACGAACCGTAGAAGGAAGGGGATGGAAACCACTTACGGGACAATAGGAAAACGGCCAGAAATGTACTTGAAACGGAAGAAGAAAAAAAACTCACCACTGTGGAATGCAAAGGTTCTGCCTTTGGCCTTGGGCAGAAACCTTTCCAGACGTGGCAGGAATCAAGATCTGCAGGAAGCAGTTGGGTCTCCTACTGCCCAGAATTTCTCAAGGACGGAAGACGCCGTTCTGTTTAATTTTGACAGCTTGCCACCCGGTTTTGGTGATTTGAGCTTGAGCGACAAGCCACCCTACAGACTGGAATGCTTGCCCTGTTCACAGGGACAGGGTTTCGTTTGTATTTTTATTTTTATTATTATTATCTGTGTGAAATTCTCGACGCTACTTAAGAAATCATACGACTTGATCGGATTGAGTTCCAATCGCGCATTTGGTGCAAGAATCTAAATTAAAGCATCTCCAACAGGAAGACGGGATTCGGTCTTAAGTGCGAACGGCAAAACGTGGGGTCAGGGGTTTCCACGGTCAGACATTGAATTATTAACAGAGTCACCAGGCACGCTACCCAAAGAAGTTTGTTCTCGACAGTGGTGTTTGGGTTGGTTTACGAGTAGTCCTCAATTTATGACCGTAATGCAGCCTAGGATTTAAGTCACGACGATCATTAAGTCAAGACATCCACACGACCAATCCAATTTTATGACATTTTTTCCCATAGTTGTTCAGCAAATGCCATAGTCATTAAGCAAGTCAATGCATTGCTGTGGGTATTGTTTGAAAATTGCTGAAGATCTGTCATAAGTCTGTTCACCCACATGACCAACCCAATTTTAGCACCTTTTTAGCAGTGGTGGTTGAGCAAAAACCCTTAGTCGTTAAGCAAATCATTGCATTCTTATGGCCATTGATTCTTTGCTGGAAACCCGCGGAAGACTGGATTCCAGCAAAAACTGATGTAAAGAGCCAGGGTGACACAGTGGTTAGAATGCAGTATTCCAGGCTAAATTCTGCCGACTGCCAGCAGTTCGATTCTCACAGGCTCAAGATTGGACTCAGCCTTCCATCCTTCTGAGGTCGGTAAAGTGAGGACCCAGATTGTTGGAAGTGGTATGCTGACTCAAGGTTATTTTGTCCGAAATGCCTGTGTCGTGACTGTGCCCACAATTTAAGAGCCGTGGTGGCGCAGTGGTTAGAATGCAGTATTGCAAGCTAACTCTACTCGCTGTCAGCAGTTCGATCCTGACCGGCTCAAGCCTTCCATCCTTCTGAGGTTGGTAAAATGAGGAGCCAGATTGTTGGGGTGGGTGGGTGGGGGGACAGGCTGTAAACCAGTTAGAGGGGGCTGCAAAGCACTACAAAGTGGTATATAAGTGTTATTGCAAAATCGTCACGCGACCACAGAATGCTGCAACTTAACATAAAGGTGAGGCAGCTGTCGAGCCCGGAATGAAGCCATGTGACCACTTGGGAGCATGTGTGCGCCACTGTTGGAACTTTGTAACTGGGTCTTAAGTAGCTTCGGGGGGGGGGAAGGGGGTCCATTGGAATTTTGAATGGTCGTGAAAGCAACTGATCATTCTACCTGTACTGTATATTAAACACCCAGCAAAAGAAAGGAACATCCAGTAATGATCTGAACCAAGCTAAAGAACCATATTCCGCGAAATGTTAAGGACAGATGCTTTGCAAGCAAGCAATTCTTTAGGTTTCTATGCTGAACTCCCCTTAAAACCCCAGATTGAGATTACGAGATCACAGTTTTAAGGGTACCCACACGCCAGACTTGATTTAGCTTTTCACCTTGGATGGCTCTTTTGCGAATTACAGCAGTTGCCGTGCAAACGTCCCTTCGCCTGTTTGATTTAGCTCATCGTTCAAGGTATTTTGTTCCAAAATGCCCGTCTTGTGATTGTGTCCACAACTTTAAGAGCCGTGGTGGCGCAGTGGTTAGAATGCAGTACTGCAGGTTAACTCTGGTCGCTACCAGCAGTTTGATCCTGACCGGATCAAGGTCGACTCAGCCTTCCATCCTTCCGAGGTCGGTAAAACGAGGACCCAGATTGTTGGGGGCAATATGGTGGCTCTGTAAACTGCTTAGAGAGGGTTGTAAAGCAGTACGAAGTGGTATATACCGTTTCCCCGAAAATAAGACATCCCCTGATAATAAGCCCAATCGGGCTTTTCAGTGCATGCGCTAAAATAAAGCGTCCCCCCCCCCGAAAATATTTAAACGCAGAGCTGGAAATCAGGTAAGATGGCAAGAGGAGCCCCATCTTGCTCCACGCACCCCAAAATAATAAGACCTTCCCGAAAATAAGGCCAAGCGCTTATTTCGGGGTTCAAAGAAAATATAAAACAGGGTCTTTATTTTCGGGGAAACACGGCTAAATCTAAGTGCCACTGCTGTTCTGAGACATTAACGTGAACAACTCTGCTTCCAAAGTCCTGCACTTAATTAGAGGCAGGAAAGGCGGCCTTTGTTCCGACAAAATTATCTGCTATCTCCCATATAGTGTTCTCCAGATGTGCCAAGTGCAATATGCCGTCTGGAATTTACACTCTATACCAGTGATGGCTAACCTTTTTGCCATCGCGTGCCAAAAGTGGGGGGAGCGGGGGGGGGTGTCACACGTGCACATGCCCACACCCATAATTCAACGCGCCCCGCCCCACTGCACTCCCCTTACTTTTGGCAAGCAATGGCACAGTGGGCCGTGTAGGCTCGTTTTTTGCCCTTCCCAGGCTCCAGAGGCTTTCTTGGAGTCTGGGGAAGGCCTTCCCTACCACCCCCGGAGGCCAGAAATAGCCCGTTTGCCGACTTCCGGTGAGCCAAGAAAGCCCGAAAATCAGCTGGCTGGCGTATGCATGCGTGCTGCAGCTGAGCTAGGGCAACACTCGTGTGCCCACCGCTATGGCTCCGTGTGCCACCTGTGGCATAGGTTTGCCATCACGGCTTTATACCTATCAAGAGCTCGCTAAGTCAGATGAAGTTTCTATGAATCCATCGGGACATCAACTCTGAAGGTGGAGGAAGTACTCGCAATCGAAAAGACACAGCTTGTTTGGAGAAAGGGGAAGGGGTGTGTGTGCGACAGGCTATTTTTTAAATTGTCATCTTTTAATTAGCGTGGGTGACCTGTGGCCCTTGGCCTAATTTCATTTAGGGAAGGGCAGAAATCCGGAAGGAAAGAAGATAGAAGAGAACCATTAAAAAGAAAAGGGGGAATGTGGAAGAGATTAACTTAGCTGTTGGGGGAAGGGGAGGGAGGGAAGGAAGGGTAGGTTGCAAAATATGCAGATCAGACCTTCCATCTTCTCTCCCATCTGCGACCCACTGAATGAAGGATGTCGGGGATCGGAAGGCCGTTGAAGGCTATCAAAAAAGGAAGCCAAGACAGTTCCTGTTCTCTTATCACAAGGGTCTTCTCCAAAGAATTTGTAATGGTCTGTTTTTTTATAAACACTTGCGTAAAAAAACAGCATACAGGTAGACTTCCCTTAGCGACTGCCCTGCTTAGCAACCAAAGTTATGTCGCTGAGAGAGCAACTGTAAGGCCGGTCCAGAGGCTTACGACCGCGGCAGTGTCCTGTGGTCATGTGATCACCAGGTGTACGTGCATGCTTCCCAGCTCGCTTCCAACCAAGTCCAGGCCGACGACTGCAGTCAAATTGCAAGCTGAGGTCAGGGGATGCTTTGCTTACCGACCGTAGGTGATTCGCTTAGCAACCGTGACGGAACCAAGATCATAAAAGTCGTGTTGCGGTCACGTGAGGTCAAAGTTAGCAGCAGAGTTGCCAGTTCCAATTGTGGACGTTGAGCGAGAACTCCTTGCATACAACTATTGTCGATAAATTGGTCTAGTAAATATTGTACCCCCTCAGGAAGAATGCCATCACCCCCAACCAACACAGTTTAGGTAAAGGTAAAGGTTCCTCTCCCACATTATGTGCTAGTTGTTCCCGGCTCTAGGGGGCGGTGCTCATCTCTGTTTCAAAGCCGAAGAGCCAGCACTGACCGAAGACATGTGACTGGCATGACTAAACACCAAAGGTGGTCCCTATTTTTCTACTTGCATTATTTACGTGCTTTCGAACTGCTAGGTTGGCAGAAGCTGGGACAACTAACGGGAGCTCACCCCATTACATGGCACTAGGGATTCAAACCGCTGAACTGCCGACCTTTCGATCGACAAGCTCAGCGTCTTAGCCACTGAGCCACCACGTCCCAATGCAATTTAGTTCCTGGTAAATGGTTAGAAGGTCCCTCCCTCCCAATGGCCCCCTCCACACAGGTAAGCAACACATTAGGGGCTCAGGATCTCAGCTCTTTAATTACCATCTTTATATTAATTACATTGGGGGAAACTAAACAAACATCAGACAGCAACAATCAGCGAATGGGCCCCGACCGATCTCCTCCTCTGAACGCTCCCCCACCCCCGCCCTTTGGCCGGCCCCACCTGCCCACCCAGCTCAGGTGGAGGAGAGGAAACCTGCGAGGGTGTACACTCTCAAGCCGGGCCGCTGGCTCCTGACATGATGCCAGAGGTAACGGGACAAACGTCGGAAGTTGATGCCACAAGGGCAGCTGAAACGAGCCAAGCCGGGTTGGCAGGAGTTGTGCCTTTGCAAACCGGCGTGTCCTTGGAGCGACTTCCCGCAGGTTGAGCAAATGAAGAGGGCTTCCTCCAGGTGCCGGAGCTGGTGGCGCAGCAGGTGGAGCAGGCCCCGGAAGGGAGACCCGCATTCACACAGGAAGCTCCTTCCCCGGCGTTTCCGCCCCTTCTGGTGGGAGCGCAGCTGGGAGTGCTGGCTGTAGCAGACCCCGCAGTCGGGGCACTTAAAGCGCCAGATGCTGCCGTTGCGAAGGGGCGGCTTTCTGGCTCGCCGGAAGGTCCGTTGCCGGGGGCGGTCGTGGTGCTCGCCCACCACCAGGCCTTGCTGGCCTGACTCGCTCTCCATCTCCACCACAATAAAGCCATCTTCAGCTGCCTGGATTGGACTGGGAGTGTCTTGCCCGGCGTGCAAGTTGACGTCCCAAGGCTCCGAAGCTACCGGAATGCCACCCCCGGTGTCGTACTCTAGGTCCAAGACCTCAGGATGGTCCCCTGTAGGGCAAGGCAGCAGCCGCATCACCACCGGACTTCTGGGACTGGTGGTCACGGTGGGAGGGGTCTGCTGCTGCTTGCTTGCCTGGTACAAATTGGGCAAGCAGAAGCTGGCTTCTTGCGACTCCCAGGCCTTTTCTCCTTCATCTGTGGCCTCGCTGTGGTCCAGAGGCAGGGAATTCCCGTAAGGGAAGGTGACGTATTGAGGCTCGGGGACCAAATGGAAGGCGGCTGGGTCCAGCGAAGACATCTGAGGATCCAGGTAGAGCGTGGGGGAGACTTCAGAGGTCTTGATGATCACTTGCTGGAAAGGACCGGGCTCCGTTTGGCCATCCACGACGGCCGCCTGATCGTCCGCTTGCAGAAGCACTGTCCGGTAAACGGTGCAAGGGTTCTGGCCGACCCACTCAGGGCCGACGGCCACCTGGTCTTTGTCTCCGCCAGCCTGCAGGGGATTGGTGCTAACTGGAGGATCTAGGATGGCCGTCTGTTCCTCGGTTCTTAGGAACACCGGCTGCACCGTGTTGGTGGTCCCCTGGCTGTCAAACACGGTGGCCTGCAGCTCGGCGTAATGCCGCTCGGCGGCGACAGGCACAGCCTCTGCCTCGTCGCCGTCCAGAATGATGATCTGGTTTTCGGCACTCATGACCGCCGGTTGGAAGAGACCCCCGGCAACCTGGCCTTCCAGGACTCCTTCCTGCTTCTGCCAAGGCTGCAGAAGGTTGATCCCGGTGGCCCCATCCAGGACAGCCATGGAGTTGCCGGCTTGGGTGGAGCTGAGCAGCTCCTGAGGTTGCCACATCTCAGCGCTCCTCCTCTTCTGGTGCTTGCCCGCTTTCCGCTTGCCCGTCCTTTGAGGCCTGGGGACCTGCAGGCTGGCTGGCTGGCTGGCAATCTCCTGCACGACGGGGAGGTCAGAGATTTCTCTTCCTTCTAGGGGGTTCCTGGTGCCGCCAAGAGGCTTGTAAACATACGAAACTTGGGAAGAGCGCCGACTTACCTTCCTGTGATGGATTTTGATGCCCAGACGCACCAGCTTCAGGTGCCACTTGGTGTGCCGTGCAAATTGTTCTGGGCGCAGGAACCGCTTGCCGCACTCCAAGCAGCGGAGCTTGCGAGGTGGGGACGGGGGACGGGTGGGGTTCTGGGCTGCGTGCAGCTGGGCCAGCTGCTGTTCCTCCTCCTGAGCGTGGTCCTGGAGGTGCTGGGTGTAGTGCCATTCCTCCATGAAAACCTGCAGGCACTTCTGGCACTGGTAGGCACCAAAGGCTGGTATTCCGGGAGGGGGCGGACCTCCGGGGCGCAAAGGGCAAGAGAACAAGGGAGGGATCCATTTTTCAGGAGCGGACAGTTTCGCCGCAGCAGTGGGGCGGTGGACCGAACGGCGCTGGGCGGGGCGCGGGGGCCGCCTGACGGGCAAGAAGAAGGTCAGATGGGATTCTCCATCGTCATCACTGCTGGAGATGTCCACGGATTCCAAGCAGAGGCAATTCTGGACGTTTTCCTGGTGGGGGAAAGAAATCACAGGACGTATAAGCCAAAAACGACCTTACAGGTTATCTAGTCCAGCCTCGTATATCGACCTAGCTGGGGTTTAAGTAGTTTTTAAAATGTCAATTTGTAGGATTTGGAGTACAGCTTTTTTTTCTCCCTGTTCTGCATCTCCAGATGGCAGAAAATGGCACCTCCAGTTTTCGGCAACTGTGGTAGTTAGAGAAGGCTCCAAAAATGGCCAAAATTAGGGGCCGCAGGTTGTCCACCCAACCCCAGAGACAGGCAGAGCATGTCACACCTGCATCCAAGATCAAGATAATTACCTTCTCTAGTCCAGGTGCAGCATTAAACCCCTCTTGAAAAGTTTGGATTATAATAGTTGTTTATTATTATAATTATAATTATAATAATTATTATTAACATGATCTTTAGCACCAAACTATGGCATACAGACACGAGCATTGGGGCTTCTGGTAAAATTCACCACTAAAGGGTTGAGGAGTTTTAAGGGGAGAAAATTAGCACCTTTTTTGTACCATCATCTCCTCCGACAACCCAAAAAACAAGGAAACCAAAAGAAGATCCCCAAACTAGGAGAGGTTTTCCAGAGACTGAAAAAGGGATATTAGGTAAAGGTAAAAGTTCCCTTCGCACATATATGCTAGTCGTTCCTGACTCTAGGGGGCGGTGCTCATCTCTGTTTCAAAGCCGAAGAGCCAGCGCTGTCCGAAGACGTCTCCGTGGTCGTGTGGCCGGCATGACTCAATGCCAAAGGCGCACGGAACGCTGTGACCTTCCCACCAAAGGTGGTCCCTATTTCTCTACTTGCATTTTTTACCTGCTTTCGAACTGCTAGGTTGGCAGAAGCTGGGACAAGGAACGGGAGCTCACCCCGTTACACGGCGCTAGGGATTCGAACCGCTGAACTGCCGACCTTTCGATCGACAATCTTAGCGTCTTAGTCCCTATATAAAGGGATATTAGGTGACTGCATTCCCCCTTCCCACAAATTCTGATGTCAGAGTAATTTCCTGTACGGCACTCCATGGACCATCTGGTCAGAGAGCTTCTAGAAACAACCTATCCCCAAACTCCAAACTGAAAAGAGGGCGACGGTGCCTGCTCCCTACCAAACGCAGAGGCAATTCATCCAGGTCCCCATCTTCAGTCACTTCGATTTCAGCGCCAACGTCCATCCCCATCACCAAATCCATCGTGTCCTGAAAACAAGAAAAGGAAACCTCCGGTGTGATCTTTTTCCTTGGCAACTTAAGGCTCCAGGAGTCCATGCCATAGGTAGTCCTCGCTTAACGACGGGTCGCTTCAGGGACGGTTCAAAGTTACGATGGATCCTCCCTCTCCTCCCAAAGTTACTTAGGATGAAGTTCCGGAGGCAACTGGCCTTTTTTTTTGACTCTGCAGCTCCCTCCTATCTGCAAACCCCCTCCCTGTGTGTGCGTGTAATGTGTAGGGAGAAATCACACCTATAAAAAGAGACTGGGTAGGTCTAGTTTAATGAAAAGAAGGACTAGGGAGATATGATAGCAGTGTTCCAGTATCTCAGGGGCTGCCACAAATAGTTGGAAAGGACCTTTGGAGGTCATCTAGTCCAACCCCCTGCTCACGCAGGAGACCTGTACTAGGGATTCGAACTGCCAAACTGCCGACCTGTCTCATCGACAAGCTCAGTGACTTAGCCACTGAGCCACCTAGTCAGGTGTCTAGTCAGTCAGGGAGTCAAGCTCTTCTCCAAAGCCCCCGAGGGTAGAAAAAGAAGCAACGGGTGGAAACTAATCAAGGAGAGAAGCAACTTAGAACTAAGGAGCAATTTCC
>WNWU01000046.1:3942170-3952384 GCA_012654045.1 Ptyas mucosa | reverse complement strand
ATATATATGACTTTTAGTAACTCATAACCATGAAGTACTCTAAGGCATGTAACAGCCAGAAAAAACTGATAACGTTTTTTGTTGCACTATAAATACCATCATCCTCAGCAAGAGTGTCCCAAAATCAATGGAAATGCTAGACAAGGCTATCGTTAATTTCCCACCTCCACCACTACATGGCGCTATCACTGTAGCAATAAGGCTGTCTCCAATCCACCCAATAGATTCCGGTTTCAAGACACGCCCCTCCAGGCTCATACTTTGTAGGCTTTTGGCGCATGCGTACGCGCGAAACTGCGCCACCGAACCAAACGCTGACGGCCACCCAAGGTTTGACGTGGAGAGGGAGCATGCGCCAAGTCAAAGCTAACGGTGCTCTCGCTCGGGACGAGCGATGACCTCCTGCGCCTGCGCGCTAGCTCAAACAACGGTGGCCGACGAGGATCTTTCTTTGCTTCCTTCCTTCCTTCCGTGATCGCACATCGCTAATCCCATCTGCCTCGCAACGAGCTTTTCCCCCCATTGACGCTACCTTCTACTTTACGTGACGCTGGGCCGGAGTGCTTCTTCCATAAGCGAGGTTCGTATCGGCTTTCGGGACTCCACAGCTCAGGTATTGCTTTGCGGGACTTGAGAATGGGTAGTTCCTGGTTCAGTGCGCCAATATTCTTCCGCGAACGTTGAGAAAAGCCAGCGTTATCCTTCCGCGAGAGGATAGATAGTTCCGACGGCTGCTTTCTTTCTCTCGTATCCGTCCACGGGCCGTTGCTTAGCAACGACATCTGACCCGCAGAGCGTGTATCTCTCCGCCAATTACTATAGGTCCGTCTCTCCCTAGAAATTGTGTTTTTTTTAATCCCAAATTTTGGATGATCTGTGATGGTTCATCAAAACTGTAGCACTTTGCACATGCTCAGTAGTATTGGTTGCTTGCATTCTGCTTCCCCGATGTTTTGCCTTATTTAGGTCACTTGTATTTGTTTACTTAGGTTATTGAATTTATATAGCTGCCAACCTCGTGTATGTGACATTGGGCAGCGTAACGCAATTAAAACACAAAGCTAAAAAACATAACCCAAGAACAACAGCAAAAACAGTAAAAAAAACCCCAACAACCTATAATAACAAAAATGTATGGGAGATTGCATGTGTTCTCTCTCTCTCTCTCTGTGCAGCATATTATTTTATTTCAGAATTATAAACTGCCTTAAAGATGGTATTTCTTCCTCCATCCCTTGTTGGTCTGACATACAATATAATATGAAGAATAAGACATCAAAACTTTTTTAAAATTCTAGAACTTACAGCTAACGTATCTTTTATTTTATGTACACTGAGAGCATATGCACCAAGTCAAATTCCTTGTGTGTCCAATCACACTTGGGCAATAAAAATTCTATTCTATTCTATTCTAATTCTAATTCTAATTCTAATTCTAATGTCACCCAGTTTTCCCTAATCTGGTTTACATTTTTGGAAGACACAAGTCTAGGGAAAAGTCTGACCTTCACATACATGAATACCATGTAGAAAGTAACCCAGATTTAGTGACATAATTGGGAGTGGAAACTTGGTTATGAAGCGGTCACTGAGTGAAACCGTGACTGCTTCCGATCTGACTTCGTTTTTCTTTGCTTTCCTGCAAAGATCATAAATATGAGTATTGGCCACAAAGTTGCTTTTTCATCCCAGTCATAACTGTGAATGGTTGCTAAACAAGGCAGTCACTAAATAAGGACTGCCCGTGTTCCTCTTTGAGGACTCAAGCAATTCCTCCCCTAGTGAATAGTGAACAGAGGTGTGTATCTTTAGCCCACACCCCAGGCCTTTACACTGCTTCCAAGATTAAAATTTTCTTCTGCTCCTCATACTCAAAGCCTCCTGATACAACGTGATGATACAACATCATTCAAGTGATGTTTCTCCATTACTCCATCCTAAATGTCATGCTTTTTCATTCTGAGGACAGATCAGTGGTGGGTTGCTCCTGGTTCAGCCCGGTTCGGCCGAGCCGGTAGTGGTGACGATGTGACGTCACCAATTTGGTTCTCTGTGACTGGGAGCTGGGCCCTCTCACGCCCCTGCTTTATTCCTACCTTTATTTCTTGGTTTTTAACCCAGCTGATAGGCACGGCAGAGTGGAATGCTGCACCTCAGCTGGCCAGAAACCTAACGCGCATGCGCGGAGTGAGTGAAGCGAGCATGCACGCGGCAATTGTGCGCAAAGTGCGTGCGCGAAGAGAACCGGTAGTAACAACCATTGGAATCCACCACTGGGACAGATAATACATTTCTTCACTCGTGTGATCGTTCAGAACCCAGATGGGCTCTCTTGTCCTCTTCCCAGATCCCATTGCCACATGTCGGAGTCGGGGCACAGTCAACCTGGGTTGTACGAACGACGCCGTCGCTGGAACCGGGAGAAGGAACTGGGTCACCAAAGCCTGTCTGGGCCAGGGCGAGAGCGTGACTATGTCCCCTGGGACCGGGATCGAGACCGAGACCGAGACCGGCGGGTAAAAGTCTCTACACTTTGGTTGGGATGGCCATGAGGGCAGGGATCCACCTCAAGTTTGACCTTGATTTCATCGTAGGAACCGATGGATGAACCAGTGGGGACAATGATGCAGAAGACGCCC
Source organism: Ptyas mucosa (assembly GCA_012654045.1). NCBI lineage: Eukaryota > Metazoa > Chordata > Lepidosauria > Squamata > Colubridae > Ptyas > Ptyas mucosa. The sequence continues at coordinate 3,949,745 of WNWU01000046.1, read as the reverse complement.
ATCATTCTGGCCAAACCTCCGGCAGAGAGGGTAGGTAGGAGAACACGATCCGCCGCTTTTAGGTTTTATAAGAATGCCTGATAAATCATTTGGGGTCCAGAGTTCACCAGTGAAGGTTTCTTCATTCAAGGCCTTATTTAGCTGCCAATTCTTCTCTCACGCATTGGGGCCAAGTAGATTTAACTTCTATGTCTGAATGAGTATAATAGAAATTTGGATTCCTATTGATTTTTCTTGTTTACCTGTATTAGTATTTTTCCCCTCATCATATACAGATAGTCCTCGACTGACGACTGTCAGTAAGCTCAAATTTCAGTTGTAAGTTGTGATGGTTCTTAAGTGGGTCATCGCGTGACCACACCTGATAATACCACCTTTTTTGTGGCAGTCGTTAAAGGAATGCTGTACTTGTTAAATGAACCCATTGTTTGCTACACGGTGCTTTTCTGATGACGTTTTTGATGTTAGGCGTCCATTTTAGATCTTGCGATATGGTAGAACCTAGAAATTTGAAGGTCTCTACTGTTGATACTGTGTTGTCTAGCATTGTAAGATATATAGTGATATAGTGTATTGTAAGATATAGTGAAGGAGCTGTTGAAAGTAGGAAAAAGGTTATTTGAAAGCTATTTTAAAAAAAACAGTTAAAAGAAAAAAATCTTGGCTTGCTTGTCTTCACAGTCCAAGGTGGCTCCAGCCTCTGCCCCTGTCCCAACGCCTGCTGCTGCTCCTGCTATGGAAAAGCCCATTGTGCTGATGAAGTCCCGAGAGGAAGGCAAAGGCTCTGCTGGAACCCCAGAGGTGTCTGCTCAGCCCCCTGCAGCTGTGGCCAAGGTGGAGAAGGAAGGCCAGCGTCCCACCCAGCCAGTCTATCAGATCCAGAATCGGGGCATGGGATCGACTGCATCCAGCGGCATCATGGACCGTAAGTCTGGATCACAAAAGGCAACTTCTTGGGATGAAAGCATTGTACCTGTGGCGGCTGGTAAGGAGCATCTCTCCTGGCAGTTCAGAGGCAGGCACGATATATCTTTGCATGGGTTTAGACCTGCCTCTCGATCTGGACTTAAATAAAGGCTGCTGGCCCTTGATCTGGGCTTAAACAATCAACAGGGGAGTGAACGGGCGATATAATATTACTATATATGTTTTTGTTATGGGGAGCTTGTGGATTAAGTTGTCGCCTGCTGATTTTTCTAGCTGTGGTTGGCCAGGCAAAGTTGTTAGCCCCGGAGAAGATGAAACATAGCATCAAGCTGGTGGATGATCAGATGAACTGGTGTGACAGTGCTATTGAGGTATCTGGACTACCTAGTAGTTTTTCCCTGCTTGCTTGCTCTTTTTGTATTCTGTATCTCCCATTCTTGCAAGTTTCTTAGAAACCCTGCTTTGATCTGGCTCAGGGGTCTGCAACCTTAAACACTCAAAAGAGCCATTTGGACCCGTTTCCCACAGAAAAGAAAACACCGGGAGCCACAAAACCCTTCCCGTGCCTGACTGTTTCTTGAGCGGCCCCAAAACTAGCATATGTAGTTGAATTAAATGTCCTGTTTTCTTCTGAAACTTTTCTTTTTTTTGGATTTTTCCATGGTTGGCCTACTGGGGGTTGACAAGCTCAATAAATCGCATGCCGGTGGGTATCACACATTGGCGGTTGTGATGCATATTTTGAATGACACGGAGCCGCAGCAGAGGGGTGAAAGAGCCACATGCGGCTGCAGAGCCGCAGGTTGCTGACCCCTGATCTGACTAGTTGTCCTGAACCAGTTGCTTTCCAAAGCTGTTGAATGTCTTTTTCATTTGCTTTTTTGTTTTAATCAGTTTTTCCCCAGACTTCCTGGTGAGCTACGTGGAGAGGTTTTTGGTTTTATTAATGTTGTATTCTGTCCCAAGCTATTTGTTGTAAGCAAGTATGTTAGAATCACAAGTAATTTTATTAAATATTTGTATGTATCTTAACTTTCGGCTGGAATGCAACTTGGAAAAAAGAACAAGATTAGCAAGGGTGCGAACAAACAAATAATAGATTGATAAGTTCCACCATTGCTAGCCAATATAAGTGGGTTATATTTTGTTTTAGAATATAGATAATATATATTAAACTACCACCATACTTTTACGAGATGTTATGCTTACAATTGTTCCCCATTTCTTCTTTCTCTCTCTTATATTAGTATCTCCTGGACCAAACAGATGTGCTTGTAGTTGGGGTATTAGGACTGCAAGGCACTGGGAAGTCCATGGTGATGTCACTGCTATCAGCCAATCAACCTGAAGAAGATCAGAGGTAGGTGGGCATTAGGAAGGGGAACTGCCTTGCCATTGGATACCAGATTGATCAAAGAGGGTTGGCCATGAGCTTTGAAAACAAACTGAATAAGGAAGATTGTTATGGTGCTCTTAATTCATTAATGGGTGTTAATTTTGGAAGTTTTTTTCTTGCTTCAGTGTAGCATAACGGAACAAAAGGAACCAGGAAAAACATAAAGCGATACTTACAGGAAACAATTCAGCTTAATTTTTAAACACATTGTTAAAGTTTGACCTCATGAAATAATATTGATTTGTTTTTCCATTGCCTTGATAAGATCGAACGCAGGCACAGTTCGTGAAGGTTTGTAAATCTAGGGAATACACTGCCTTTCCTTTTCTGCCTTTGCTGCTCCTTGATAAAGCTGTAATTCTGTTCCTGTGATGTTGCAGATTGTTGGCAGATTCCTTAGATTGTAATCATTTTTACCATAACAAGAATATATGGATATTAAACCAAAACAGGGCCAGTGTCCATTACTAGTTCAGAAATTTTCATTCAGCTTCTTCGCTTATTTGAATATTCCTGTTTTAAATATGTAAGTTATTATTTTCAGCTGACACAGCCGCTTCCTTCCTTTCGCAGAGACGCTGAACTGTAGACCCTGCCGACTTGCTCTTTAAATATTTGAACATTTGAACATGGCGTGGCACTGGTTCAGCAAATCAGTGTAATTCCCTGAACCTTAACCCATAACGCGGTAGATTTTCAGTCCTCCTTCATTTTTCTATGAATGTTTTCCCCACCTTTTGTAGGACATACGTGTTTCGCACTCAGAGCCAAGAAATCAAAGAGCGCGGGGGCAACCAGACCAGTGGCATCGATTTCTTTATTACTCAGGAGCGAATCATCTTCCTTGATACTCAGGTTGGTGATGTGGCGATATTTCTGTGATTTGTTTTAGCTCACCATCACAATCTCCCGATTTCCGGTCTGGTGCCTTTACCACGAGGCCAAATTGGGGCTCTCTTTATTTGTTCAGTATAAATGCTGCTTCCAAGAGCTGGTTACACAAACAATATCCATTAGTACAAATTGCATTCAGGACTCCTGTCCTCCATTCCATTTTCTCCCGAGGGAGGATTAGCTTTCTATGAGAACTGAAGGCGGGACTTGGGTTACTTTGGCTAAAAACTCCCCATTGTTTTCCTTCTCTTTTTTGTAGCCCATTCTCAGTCCCTCCATCCTAGATCACCTGATCAATAACGACCGCAAGCTGCCACCGGAGTACAATCTACCCCATACCTACGTTGAGATGCAGGTAATGGTCCATCTGATCTTTTGTAGAGCAGAGGGCAGATGGTTGTAGGGAAATACCTGAAGCACTTTCAGTTCAGGTAAACACCGGTACGAACTTGCCTATGGAAATGATGATCCAGTAGTGGGAGTCAAATTTTTTTACTACCAGTTCTGTGGGTGTGGCATGATGGGCGGGGCATGGCAGGGGAAGGATCCTGTACAATCTCCATTCCCACCCCATTCCAGGGGAAGGTTACTGCAAAATCCCCATTTCTTCCCGATCAGCTGGGACTCGGGAGGCAGAGAATAGATGGGGGTGGGGCCAGTCAGAGGTGGTATTTACCGGTCCTCCGAACTACTCAAAATTTCCGCTACCAGTTCTCCAGAACTGATCAGAACCTGCTGAAATCCATCTCTGCCCTGATCCGTATGTGTTTGCTGCTGAAGGAATATGATAGTTGGAGAACACAGGGACGATAAATCTGTCTTCTTCATTTCCTTTTTATTATTTATTTGTGTTTCTTGAGGATTCTATATAAAGTGAAAAGCATTTCTTAAGAAAACGAGGGGGGAAAAAATAGCATAAGAAAAAAGTGAAAGGAGAAAACTCTAAAAGAAAGTTTTGAAATGTAATTATTGCCAACCTTCTTTTCAACAGATGTTAACAAACCTATTGTTTCCCCTCCTCCTTAACTTCCAGAAATTCTTTAACCCCTTGTTTAAATCTCATCTGTTTCAGTAATTAAATCTATAAGTCGTTTCACTTTAAAAAAAAAAAAGCAAAAACTCCATAAAAGCCTTCCAATCTTTTAAACAAAGCACCTTGTTTTCTTTCTGTCCAAACCGTTTAGTTTTGTAATTTCCACTAAGTCTGACATTGTGGGAATTTCTACTGTTCCACCTTTGGCCACGTCATAATTCTGTGTTCCTCCTTTCCTTACATTAATCAACTTAGTCTTCTTGCAGTTTCCCTTCATTGTAACCTATATTTCCTTGGACTGCACCTTCTTAAGGTGACTGCACCAATTAAGAATTCACCATTCTTAAATGATGATGATGATGTCATCAGTTCAGGAACAGAGAGATCCTTTGTTCTTGTGAACGAAGCTCCCAAGAATTTGGCCATGATTTTTGGCATGCACCCAGAGGCCCTTTCCTGCCTTTCTGCCCATTTACTTGGAGTTTCTTTTTTTCTAGTCCCTTCAGATCGCTGCCTTCCTCTTCACCGTCTGCCATGTGGTGATCGTGGTACAAGACTGGTTTACTGACTTGAGCCTATACAGGTGAGAGATGGGTTGGAACATGCCCTATTGCAGGGGTCTCCAACCTTGGCATGCTGACCAAAATGCCAACTAGTAGACAGAAACCAGTGTGCTTCCTGGGCGATTGCTATATATGTGGTTAAATCGGTGTGCCCCCTTCCACCCTCAGTTTTTATATCTCATCTTTAAATCTGTCTTTCCTCTTTGAACTTTCCTGACAAGATTACCACTGTGAGATATTTTTGGAGTGACAAAATTAGGAAAGTGTAACAGAAGAATCCTGCCGTCCTTCCTCTCCTGTGCAAGATTACTACTAGTGGAAGGGTTTTCTTCTCCATTGCAGGTTCCTTCAGACAGCTGAAATGGTAAAGCCCTCCACTCCGTCTCCCAGCCATGAATCCAGTAGCTCCTCTGGCTCCGATGAGGGGACCGAATACTACCCACACATCGGTATGGAACAGGGGTCAGGAACCCGTGGCTCTGGAGCCGCATGTGGCTCTTTCATCCCTCTGCTGCAGCTCCCTGTTGCTGATCGGATCCACAATTGAAAGGGCTTTCGGTTAGGACAGGTAGAGGGAAAAGCATGCCGCACTAGGAGGAGACTCTATGGTGAGGGAAACCGACTTCCAGTCAGCAGAGGAAAAAGGACACCATGCTAGGAGGAGACTCTATGGTGGGGGAACGGGACTTCCAGTTGGCAGAGGAAAAAGGACGCCGCACTAGGAGGAGACTCTGTGGTGGGGGAACTGGACTTCCGGTCGGCTCCAGAATTGAACGGGGGCTTCTAGTTAGGACTTTTGTGGCTCTTTGAGTGTTTAAGGTTGCCAACCCTTGGTATGGAAGAACAGATTTCCTCTGTAATTGTCCTGTCTCTAAACAAAGTGGTGTTGGGCTGGAAGACAGGAAGTGGTAGGTGGCCAAAGTAGAAAATTGTGAAGAAGGGGAGGGGGTGGGATTAGGAGAGGCCAAACAGAAGGACATCATCACAAGTCCCTCTTTATAGTGCCCTCCTCTGTGTGGGGTGGAATGTAGTCTGGATTCCCAGGAGGGAGGGGCTGTAATCCAGAAGGCCAAGAAGCTGCTAGGTTTAGATAGCTTGACTGGGAGAAAGAGAGTGTAAATCAGCAATCTTCAATCTATCCGGCTCTGTGGACCGGCAGCAGTGCCGGCAATGGGGGGGGGGGATGGTTTGGTGCATCCGCTTGCCGCTTGTGCAAATGAAGCTTCGTGCGCTCGCCGGCCACTTGTGTGGCCCGGTTTCCAAAGGGCCGCGGACCCCTGATCAAGACAGCTCTTCCCTAGACATTCTCAAGAGTATATGTATTTAATGCTGCAGTTAATTTGTTTGCAGGTTTCTCTTTAAAGATGAGGAACAATAAAGGGAACTGCTCAGAAGTAATTCTGTGTTGTCTTTCTTGATTCTTGGGGCCTCACACCTGTGACATCTGGTGGCGCAGTGGTTAGAAGGTAGTATTGCAGTCTTAATTCTGCTAACTGCTGACTGCCAGCAATTCGGCAGTTTGAGTCTTACCGGCTCAAGGTTGACTCAGCCTTCCATTGTTCCGAGGTGAGTAAATTGAGGCCCCAGAGTGTTGGAGACAATATGCTGACTCTGTAAAATGCTTCGAGAGGGTTGTAAAGCACTATGAAGCGGTATATAAGCCTTAAGTGCTATTGCTACTGCTTTCTAGTTGCTTTCCAAATATGTTTTCCTTTCTTCTTGCACGAGAATTAAACTTCTTTGCTTGCCGATTTCTAGATTCTGTCATCATACAGAACCTTCCTGTACGTGTGGGGAGGTTGCATACTTGCTCCACTAAGAAATTCTTACTAGAAAATCAGAAGAAAATCTTCCTTTTTAGTTTGGCTGAGCCCTGACTTGTAGAAGGCAAGAATTTACATGAAGTTGTGAGCTGAGAGAACAAGGGCCCTGGACTCATGATTCTTGTTCATTCTCCCCCCCCCCCTCTCCCCCATCTCTAGTTTTTCTCCAAAACAAAGCCAAGAGAGAAAACTTCTGCCCTCGGAACCTAAAGCAGATGCATCTCGTTATTGACAAGATTATGATGCATTCACACCTGAAATACAAAGGTAAGGGCTTGCTTTCCCATTCGCTTGGAGGACTGGAGGGCAGTTCTTGAATGGAAACGCAATTCAAGTGGGTAGTGGACAAACTGAGACTCTTGATACTGATGTGAGGAAAATGAGATGCTGCCATGGACTCTGGAGGAATTCACCCAGTATTAAATCTTCTTGTGTGTGAAAACCGTCTCGCAAAAAAAAAAAAAAATACCGTATTTTTCAGAGTATAAGACGCTCCGGACTATAAGACACACCTACCTTTTTGGGGGAGGAAAACAAGAGGGAAAAAATCTGCCTTTGTCCATTCGCCGTCACTCGTTTACTGCCACCCATTTGCCGTGGCCCGTTTGCCACCGCCGCAGCCTATTCATAGCCTGTTCGGTGGTGCCGCGGCCCATTCAACACAGCCCATTCCCTGTGGCCCGTTTGCCACAGCCCGTTCACCGCCTGGAACCGGCTGAAAATGCAATGCGTGGAGGCCGAAAACAACCAAAGGGTGGGGATCGGCGGGTGGGCAGGGCTTCGGCAACATTCAGTGTATAAGACGCACTGCAATTTTCACCCACTTTTGGGGGCAGAGGCACTGCGGGCCGGTCCTTCGCTGTTTCCAGGGCGGCCTCGCAGGCCAGATCTAAGCATCCGATGGGCTGGATCTGGCCCCCAGGCCTTGAGTTTGACATC
>WNWU01000046.1:3914577-3932424 GCA_012654045.1 Ptyas mucosa | reverse complement strand
GAGAGAGAGAGAGAGAGAGAGAGAGAGAGAGAGAGAGAGAGAGAGAGGGAGAGAGAGAGAGAGATCAAGAACAAAGAAGAGAGGAAAGAGAGAGAGAGAGAGAAGAAAAACGGAGGGAGAGAGGGAGAGAGGAAAAAGGAGAGAGGAAAAAGAGAAAGGAAGATAGAGAGAGGGGACAAAGAAGAGAAGAAAAAGGGAAAGAGAGAGAGAGAGAGAAAGAAAGAAGAAAGGGAGGGAGGACAAAGAAGAGAGGGGGAGAAAGAGAAGAAAAACGGAGGGAGGGAGAGAGGGGAAAGGAAGAGAGGAAAAAGATAAAGAGAGGGAAAGAAAGAGAGAGAGAAGAAAAAAGGAGGGAGGGAGGAAAAAGAAGAGAGGAAAGAGAGAGAGAGAGGAGAGAGAGAGAGAGAAGAAAAACGGAGGGAGGGAGAGAGGAAAAAGAAGAGAGGAAAAAGAGAGAGAGAGGAGAGAGAGAGAGATAAAACGGAGGTAGAAGGAGAGAGGAAAAAGAAGAGAGGAAAAAGAGAAAGGAAGAGAGAGAAAGAGAGAGACAGAAGAAAAACAGAGGGAGGGAGAGAGAGAGAGAGAGAGGGAGGGAGAGAGAGAGACAGAGAGAGAATGAATGAATACTGGACTATCGTATTCCCCGAAGTGACCAAGGCTGGACTTTTTAAAAAACCCAGATCTGGGTATTTCGATCCGTGTCTGAGTTTCAAGAGTTTTTCCTCTCTCTTCAAATGTAATGAAATCCAAGTGTTTCTACACATTGCATGATATTAAACGGATAAAAATAATTTAATCTGAAACTGATTGTGTGTGTGCTTTTTTCCTTCTTATCTGGTTCTCCCACCCCACCCCACCCCACCCCAGTAGAATTTGGCATGAATTTGAGCGTGAAACTTTCGGGTTTTTAGGAAACCCCTCTGGCACCGCCACTTGGCTTCTCAACCAGGCATGAGGTGCGGAAGAAGGAATTATTGGGCGATGCGGGTGGGGACTCCGGTAGCTGGATGGCCCTCAGCCAAGCGACACAGGTTGCTTCTGTGTAAAGTGGGAGGGAGGGAAGGAAGGACGAAGGCCACCTGAGATGGTGCGTTGCAAGGAGAGTGAAACTGTAGTAGGAAACTCTACTTCGGAGGCTACGGCTCGGAGCAGAATCTGCAGGTGAATTTGGAGCTGTTGGTCCGGTTGTTTTTTAAAGGCAAGGGGGATTTTTACAGGTTGCTTTTATGTGTGCGCTTATTTATGATACTAATGGCGGCAACTATTAATATATAACCTAACTATAAACTATTCGTCTATAGTATAACTATTAATGTAGTCTAGTCTAGAGAAAAGAAGGACTAGGGCAGAAATGGGTTTCAGCAGGTTCTGACCAGTTCTGGAGAACTGGTAGCAGAAATTTTGAGTAGTTCAGAGAACCGGTAGTAAAAATTCTGACTGGCCCCATCTATTCTCTGCCTCCCAAGTCCCAGCTGATCAGGAGGAAATGGGGATTTTACAGTATCCTTCCCCTGCCTTGCCCACCAAGTCACACCCACCAAGCCACACCCACAGAACCGGTATTAAAAAACCCACCACTGGACTTGGGGAGACATCTTCTTGGATGAGAAGCAAAACGTCTTCAAGGGAAAACGAAGTCCAGTTGCCTTTTGAAAAAGCACCTTTGGAACTAGGGGAGACATGATAGCAGTGGTTTTTTTTAAAAAAATTCTTATTTATATGCCGCCCTTCTCCGGAGACTCAGGACGGCTTACAGTGCGTTAAGCAATAGCCTTCATACTTTTGTATATTTTATACAAAGTCAGCTTATTGCCCCCACAAACCGGATCCTCATTTTACCCACCTTAGAAAGGATGGAAGGCTGAGTCAACCTTGAGCCTAGTGAGATTTGAACTTACAGTAATTGCAGGCAGCTGGATGTTAAATGCTGCCTTGTAGGAGGCATTAGCCTCCTACGCCACTCAGGCTCCTCGGTGTTCCAGTATTTGAGGGGCTGCCACATTTATTTTCCAAAGTACCAGAACGCAAGTCAAGAAACAATGGATGGAAACAAACCAAAGAGAGAAGCAAACTGAAACTAAGGCAGTAGTGGGTTTCAAATCCCGGCACTACCAGTTCGCTATCAGGAGCACGCGAACGTGCAGTGCTTCTGCACATGTGCAGAGCATTTTTTTAATAAAAGTTTTTTAATTTTTTTTTTAAAAGAAACACACATATAAACATACAATGTATTTTCTTTGAACAGAGTATCTGGCCGGTTCACAAATTTAAACAATATTTAGTCATTTCAATTAAGTTTCTCCCGAACAGGGGCAAACCGGTAGCAACCCACCACTGAACTAAGGAGGAATTTCCTGACAGTGAGACCAATCAACCAGTGGGATGGCTTGCCTTCAGGGCTTGTAGATGCTCCGTCACCGGAGACTTTCTAAAAGAGACTGGACAGCCACTTGTCTGAAATGATACACGGTCTCCTGCTCGAGCAGGAGTTTGGACTAGAAGACCTCCAACTTCTGACTAAAATTTATAAAAATATTCATATTTCTAAATATTTGCATCGATTTATTTTGTATAACCATAAGACGTTGAACTGTGCTTATAAGAAATAAAACCCTGATTTTATTTTAATTTTTTTTAAATTTGCCTTTGTTTTTCTTTTAAAAAAACACACCTTATTTTGATCAAATCGCCTATCCAATGCTGATGACCTCTCATTACTTTTAGGAACATGACTGTTTTGCTAAAAAATGAATTCCAGGGGGAGCCGAGAAGACGGTGGCTAACGTCTCCAAGTCGGGTCAAGAAATTTGCGATCAGATCCCTCGTTATCGTCCTGACGGCATTGGCGTTGTGCCTAACCATGGCCAAAATGAAGGATCCTCCCATGGATGTGGAGCAAGCCGTTGCCATGGTAATGGAGACCCTGATGCCTACCTGGGAACCCCTGACCGAATGGAATCTCGAGAAGCATCGCATTCAGTTGGCCAAAGACCGACCACTGCTTCAAGCATGTTTTACCGTGGCCATCAATGGATTTAGAAAGGAACCGATGATAGTACAACAAAATGCCCGGCTGTTAATCCAATGTGAGGGGCGAATCATGGAATTTCGCACGGGCAAAGGCCAATGTGAGATTTCAGTGCTTGCCTTGAATGAGAAAATCCAATTTATCGTCAAGGAACTGACTGCGGAAACGTATCACGCGAGGATGCTCGTCCGGGAGGAACCCTGGAGTACCAACGATTTGCTAAGAGTGAAGCATACTTTGGAAACCTGGAGAATCCTTTCGGAGACTTTCAGGAAATGCTTGCAATTGACCCTGGAGATGTTCCCTATGGAGCCGTGGTGCATCCAGAACAATGCTTATGTGTTAGTGGACTGTGGTGCGTACATGGTGAAGTTTGTGTCAGGCAACAAAGAGAATTACGTCTATGTTTACAGTGACGGTGAAGGCGCCCACTACAAGGTCATCCCTTATAGTACATGGAACCAAATTGCACGCTTCTTCAGTGGGGCAAAATAGCACGCAACCAGGGGTGGTATTCACTTACCTTCGCTACCAGTTCGCAAATGTGAGCACATGAGGCACCTCTGTGCATGCGCAGATCCTTCCGTGCATTCACAGAATGTCAAAAACGGGACGTGATGACATCCGGGCGGGAGGGCAGAGCCTCCCGCAACCACCGTTACCAGTTCGCCTGAACCGGATAGAACCGAGTGAATACCACCACTGCACACAACCCCTCCAGCGAGAAATCGCTTGCAATTAGGGTGCAATCAATGCTGGAAAAGGGTACAGGTAGTCCTTGACTTACGACCACAACGGAGCCCAAAATTTCCATTGCTAAGCGAGACAGTTGTTAAGTGATTTTTTTTCCCCTTCATTATATGGCCTTCCTTGCCACCATTGTTAAGTGAATCACTCCAGTTCAGTGGTGGGTTGCCCCAGGTTCGCACTGGTTCTATAGAACCGGTAGTACAATCGGCGGGAGGCTCTGCCCACTGACCCTGATGCCATCAAAACTTCTGCTTGCGCAGAAGAGTGCGCGCGCGAGTGAAGCAAGTGCATGCGTGCAGCCCCATTGCGAACCGGTAGTAAAGGTAAGTAGAACCCACCCCTGCTCCAGTTGTTAAGTTAGTCACACAGTTGTTAAGCGAATCTGGCTTCCGCATTGAGTTTGCTTGTCAGAAGGTCACAAAAGGGGTGGGTTCCTCCCGGTTTGGCCGAGCCGGTAGCGGTGATGATATGACATCACCAAACCGGTTCTCTTTGTTCGGGAGCTGGGCCCTCCTGCCCCCCGCTCCCCCCCCCATGTTATTTTTACCTTTTATTTGGCCCCACCCCCAATCTATTGCTGCCTCCCGAGTCCCAGCTGATCAGCTAGAAGGAATAAAACTGTTTCAACTCTTGCCGTGGGGCCGTCCTACAGCTGATCAGTGTTAAAAAGCAGTGTGGTGGTAGACCGGTGCCTCCAAAAACGAATGAGTAGACTGGTGCCTCCAAAAACGAATGGGTAGACTGGGGCCTCAAAAAACAAATGAGTAGACCAGTACAGCTCTGCAAGCAGTTAAAAGCCTGGTAGACCAGTACCTCTGCTAAATCCTAAAGAATTGTCACATGACCATCAAGCTACGCCCATAAAATAAGCCACGCCCACAGAACCGGTAGTAAAAAAAATTAGAATCCACCCCTGGATCACATGACCCCCCCCCCCCCCCCAGGATATTAAGACCGTCATAATTATGAGCCCCTGGCCAATCATCCCAGTTCTGATCACAAGACTATTGGGATACTGCAATGATCATAAGTCAAAAGTCTTATTTTCAGTGATCATAAGTGGTCAAAAGCCACATTTTTAGTGCCAGTGTCACTTCGGACGGTCCCTAAAGGAATGGTTGTAAGTTGAGGGCTCCCTGTAGTTTTCTCTTTGTCCCAAAAGAAGGTGCTGAGCAGGCAGGATAGTATCATTCAAGCAAACCAAATAAGAATTTTGAAATCGTGTTTTGAATCTCTGCAAAGGATGCAATGAACTTTGGTTTGTTTGTTTTTTTTAAAAAAAATGGCAACCATGTGGATTTATCCTGTCCTTTTGCCCATCCACCGATCCCCACCCAGTCTAACAGTAAAGTGACCAACTTTTTTACAATGAGAAGGAGGACACAAATAAATTGAAGAAAAAAAATATCATAAATAAAAGAAACATTTTATTCATGGCAACCATAATGCAGAATACACTATAACATAACATTTTATATTGTAATTATGCTTACATGCCTATTAATTATTATTTAAATGAGTACTTTTCCGTTGAATGAATATTTTTTGTCAATGTATCGTCTTTTAACAATATATTGGAAATATCTGAACAAAATTTCAGCAGTTTGATATGAGGAATGGAAATTCCTTAGTCAATTTATCATTGAAATGGCATTTCCTCTTTTTTGATTTTTCCATCCCTAAATGAAATTTAAAATTTAAAATAAAACATAGAGCTAACACGAACGATGCAAGCACATCCATTATGAATAAATAAAAGTAATTACTAAAACTGAAACAATAACATAAGCGAATAAACTTTTAAATAAAATTATACATATTTGGAAATTATTAAATAGATAATGAATTAATAAAACGTGAATTATTGTGCTCACCTCTGTATGATTGAATATTCACTGAGAAAGAAGTGAGTCTGATGCGTGAGTGTGTGCCGTGTCATGTTTCGGTAAGAAGTAAGCAAAGCCACTTGCGCGTGGCGCACTCTCTCAAAACAATTCTCCTGTGAGGAGCGCATGCGTCTCATAATCGCGTCTCGCCGCACTGTACCTCGCCTTGACGAATCGTCATGTCAAATATAAATACATCACATCACACGCAACGGATCGGATCGGCATCGATCGAATACAGAGATTTACAGATTAGTCTTCAAATATCGAAAAGGAGGACATGTAGGAGGACACTTTTCGACAGAGGACAGAACTTACAAAAGAAGGACTGTCCTCCCTAAAGGAGGACGATTGGTCGCCTTAGTAACAGGAATTTCCTATTAAATGGCATGAATATACAGTACTAATTAAATTTATAGTATTCCAAACTTGGTAGTTCAAGCTCTTTTCCCCTTTCATTCCCTTTTCTTATAATAAACTACATTTCTTTTCAGAAGGTCACCACCTCGAGGCTTTCTTTCAGTTTCCATTTTCTTTAGACGATGACATGCCGTCGTAAGTTTCTAAACAAACTTATCAGTTGAGCCTTTTTGTGATCTAACAAATAGCTTTGGGATTCAGCCAGGATCTGTTCCAGGAACATGACACTGTATCTGAAAGAGGCTTCCTTGTGTCAGTGAACTACGTACAAGAGGATTATCTGGTGGATTGTGTTTACTGGCGACCATTTTGTGTATAGAATGACTAATGTTACGTTATGGCAACGAAGCAAACGAAATGGTCAGGCTGTCCACAGCTATTATTCAACTTTTAGAAGCAATGCAGCTGTTAAAAATTATTAAAATGGTGATAGAACTGGTGAAAATGACCCGTGTAGCATTAAATCAGAAGTCTTAGAAGATATTAAATCAAGTGTACTCGCTGTTGAAAACTCTGCAAAGGGTCACTTCAACATTGTTTGGTCAATTCATTCAGGGTTGAGTGACAAAATGGAAAGGGCCTGGTGGGCTCAGCAGACTAAAAGCATTGTGATTAACACCAGCTGCCTGCAATTATTGCAGGTTCGAATCTCACCAAGGCTCAAGGTTGACTCAGCCTTCCATCCTTTCTAAGGTGGGTAAAATGAGGACCCAGTTTGTGGGGGCAATAAGCTGACTTTGTATAAATATACAAAAGTATGAAGGCTATTGCTTAACGCACTGTAAGCCGCCCTGAGTCTCCGGAGAAGGGCGGCATATAAATCAAATTAAAAAAATAAAATAAAAATAAGACATCCCCTGATAATAAGCCCAATCGGGCTTTTGAGTGCATGGCAATAAGGCCAAGTGCTTATTTTAGGGTTCAAAAAAATATAAGACAGAGTCTTATTTTTGGGGAAACATGCTACTACTACTATTTCTACCACTACCACTATTATTACTATTACTACTACTATTATTATTATCTTTTATTCATTAAACATGAAACTTGGTCAACTGAACATTCAAAAATGCATCACGAATATCATTGACTGGTGCTAATGGTTGATACGGGTTGCTGCCAGCATCCTAGGTATCAACCAAGTACCTTCTTAAAATATATGATGTTCCGAATAGTGCAGTTTTTTGCAGTTCCGCTGATGTTATTGCAGGAAGCTGCAATTTCTTGATGTGTTTTGTGAAATTCTTTGTCATGGTACCAAGTGCCCCAATGACAATGAGTATCACTGTTACATGTTTCATCCATAGCCATGTAGCTTTGATGGCCAGGTTGTGATATTTCGTGATTTTTTTCAGTTCTTTTTTCTTTGACTCTGGCGTTTCCTGGTACAGCAATATCAATAAACTGTACGGTTTGGCCCTCGACAACCATGATATTTGGCATGTTGTTGTTGTTGTTATTAATATTATTTGCACAGTCAGCCAGATGTTCAGACTAAGTTGGCATTTTTGTCTACCTATTGAGTCCTTACCAAGGACATGGGATAAGCAAATCTGGATGTTTGACGGTGTTACAGATATCGTCGCAGGATGGCAGCAGTTCCAAGTAAAGCTGCCTTCTGCAATTGACTGATGGCAAATTTGTCAATGCCTATGGTATTCAAGTGATGCTCCAATTGTTTTGGGACTGCATCCAAGGCGCTTGTTATTGTTGTTACTATTATTCAGCAGCTTTGAATGGCTGCCTATATTTGGCATCAGAAAAGAAAAATACAGGTAGTCCTCGACTTACGACCACAATTAAGCCCAAAATTTCAGTTGCTCACTGAGACATTTGTGAAGTGAGCTTCACCCCATTTTACGGCCTTTCTTGCCTTCGGTTGTTAAGTGAATCACTGCAGTTGATAACCTGGTTGTTAAGTGAATCTGGTTTCCCCATTGACTCTGCTTGTCAGAAGGTCACCAAATGGGATCACGTGACCTTGGGACACAGCAACGGTCATAAATATGAACCAGGTGTCGAGCGTATGAATGTTGATCATGTGACCATGGGGATGCTGCAATGGCCGTAAGTATGAAAAATGGTTATAGCTCACTATTTTCAGGGCTGTTGTAACTCTGAACAGCCACTAAACAGATAGTTGTAATCAGGGGATTACCCGCATTTCAAGGAAAGAAATCAATACACTAATGAGCTACCAGTTGGACCATAAGAAAGGCTGAGGGCCAAAGAATCGAGGCCTTTGAACTCTGGTGCTGGAGAAGACTCCTGCGAGTCCTTTGGACTGCAAGGCGATCAAACCGGTCAGTCCTAGAGGAGATCAACCCTGACTGCTCTTCAGAAGGCCAGATCCTGAAGATGAAACTCAAATACTTTGGCCACCTAATGAGAAGGAAGGACTCACTGGAGAAGAGCCTAACGCTGGCAAAGATTGAGGGCAAAAGAAGAAGGGGACGGCAGAGAATGAGGTGGCTGGATGGAGTCATTGAAGCAGTAGGCATGAGCTTAAATGGACTCCAGAGGATGGTAGAGGACATGAAGGCCTGGAGGAACCTTGTCCATGGGGTTGCGATGCGTCGGACACGATTTCGCGACTAACAACAACAACACAAATGAGCTATCATTTCTTCTGTTACCCCATCTTCATTCTGGAGGAACAAGTATCTGAACTTTCCCAGAGATGGACAGCAATTAACATCCTGGACAGAGTTATGCTAAGAAAAAGATTTGCTCAAAGTGAAGATTTCGCTGAAACTGCCATCAGGAAATAAAAGATTTATTTATTCTGCTAGAATACCTCTTTCCTGGTTTCTTTCTTTGTTTACCTACCATTGTTATTTACTCAGCCATTTAGAGGTAGTTATTTTGAGTACCTAGATGCTTTGTAGGAGATTAAGCTAACAATAATAATAATAAAAAATGCGGTAATTTTTGGGATATGTGGGAGAGGTGACGGTTTTCATGTAAAGGAAATTTCTGTCATATGATGCCTGTTTGTAGGTTTTGCTGGGTGAGCAGAGCAGAGCTAAAGACAGATGATTTTATTTAAGAAATAGAATAATAGTGAAATAGAGAATAGAAAATCAAAGGGAGAGTAGCAGAGGTGATATTCAGCAGATTCTGACCAGTTCTGGAGAACCGGTAGTGGAAATTTTGAGTAGTTCAGAGAACTGGTAAATACCACCTCTGACTGGCCCCACCTCCATCTGTTCTCTGCCTCCCGAGTCCCAGCTGATCGAGAGGAAATGGGGATTTTGCAGTAACCTTCCCCTGGAGTGGGGTGGGAATGGAGATTTTACAATATCCTTCCCCTGCCACGCCCACCAAGCCATGCCACGCCCACCAAGCCAGACCCACAGAACCAGTAGTAAAAAGTTTTGAAACCCACCACTGGACAGTAGCCATGCAGAGCAATTAGAGCAGGGGTGTCAAACTTTGAAGACCACATCATGGCTCTGTTTGACCTCGGGGTGGGATGTGTGTGGGGCCAGGGGGGCATGGCCAGGATGTGTGTGGTCAGCTTGACGTCACTTGTGTTGGAGGCACCTATGGTGGCCAAGTCCAGTTATTCATTAGAAGTTTCATGTTGGCACATTCCAAGTGAAGCCAACTCTGACCCCACATAATTTATGTTCCAGCTCTGACTGTTTCCATCCTCCCCCCCAAGGTGTGTCATCAGTCACATTCTCTAATGAAGCAATTTTGCAGGTTGTAGAGATCACTCCCCTCCAGCCACTGTGTGTTACCGCGGAGAAGGCCTTGACTGAGATATGGCTGGAATGTGCTTTCGTTTTGACTACTGTGCTGCCTCGCCACAGCTGCAGAGTTCCTTTTCCCATCTCCCTTGCCTATGGCAACTCAAGAGCAGGCCAGGTATGCTTTGCGAGTTGACAGATACCTTTAACACCACCAAACAATATCCCCCTATCTCAGTCCTTGGGGAGGACTTGATGGGGGGATAGAAATACCCCAAACACCTGGCTGACTATGCAACCAACTCTTAATACTAATACTTTATTGATTAACCATTAGGCAAATATCAGAATACAAAATGCAAAAAAACAATAATAAGACCCTATCTTTGAAAATAAAATAAAGGGCATAAATAAAATAAAATGGAAATCGTATTTCTGTGCCATCGCTACAATTGATACCAATCAGATCCACATATGCACTTCTCAGTTATACTGTTTTGTTCAGATAAAGGGCCATATTATATATAACCGAAGAGGGGAGAATTGTGGAATAATTTTTTTCTGATAAGATGGAAGCAATATAACTATGCACGTTGTGAGTTTTCCTATCATAAAATCTATATCTCCTCTAATCAAATTTCAGCATTGCAAAATTTTGTTCTAGCTAAGAATTGAAGATGGTCCTTGAATGACCGTGGCTCCTATGCTTTGAAACATAAGTTAAACGGGTTAAAAAAACAGAAATCATATTTTGCCTATTAAGTTAAATTCAAACTAAATCTAAAGGGGACTCTCATCTGGTCATGGCTTTAATAATTTCCCCCATCTGACACATTAAAAAATGTGTTATTCCCAGGGGTGGGTTTCAAAAATTTTAGCAAGGGGTTCTCTGCCCAGTCGCTGGGTGGCCGTGGCCATGCTGGGCGTGACCTAGTCTGCCTCCTGCACCACGGTGGGGGGGGGGGGGGCGGAGGGCTGTTTTTGCCCTCCCTGGGCTCCAGAGGTTTTTCTTGAACCTCCGGGAGGGCGAAAATGGCCTCCTCACAGTCCGTTTCTGGCCTTCCCAAACTTCTGGTAGGCCCATTTTTCGCCCTCCCTGAGCCTCTGCACACGCCCTGCACTTACCTCATATCCAAAATGGGCCGCGTGGGGACTCCTGGGAGGGGCGGGGTGGGCGGGGCCAGTCAGGGGTGGGATTTGGGGGTTCTCCCAAACCCCTGTGAACCCCCAGCAGCCCACCCCTGGTTATTCCTAAAAACAACAAGAATCCTCAATTTGCAGTAATTTTTGGAACTGCATCCAAGGATTTGAAAACTGGCATTTTTTTTAATATTCCCAGGTCAATAGTAATTTGTGAGTTTTCAGGGTCTGTCTTCTTCGGTTTGATAGCTGCAATTACAATATTCTGGGTGTCTTTCTTAATATCTGACGGAAGTTTCTTCAGGGTGAAGAAAGAGGAAACAAGTGAAATTACTACCGACAATATGCAGCCGATGAAGGGGAAACGTTCCCAATAAAAATATTCTGCAAGCATCACCGAAGATCCCAGGGAATCTGGCAGCCTCTGTAAAACCATTTTCTTTTTCGACTGGGAGGTCACCATTGATTTCAGATGTGGGAGGACTACTTTAATCAACTTGGCAAGTTTGGAGAGGGACGTGTCGTCCACACCAAATTTACGGCGGCACCAGGAAGCAAACCTGAGGAGGATGACAAGGCCCCCTAAGAATGCAATTCCTGGGACGGGGATCCCAGCTATAAATCCGGACAGAAGGGTGAGCAGCCAGCTGTGTTTCTTCATTTTGCCTACCTTTTTTTCCAAAATAGGAGAAAGGACAGCAAGAATCTTCTTCCACAAGAACTCGCTCATTAAGGTTTTCCGCAGAGAGGGGAAATCAAAGCGGTGGGGCTCCTTGTTGGAAACCGCAAAGATGGGAGGCTCTTTCACCCCTTTATTTCTCAAGGACTCTTTGCAGGAATCTACAGAGAGGAAGAGACGCTCCTCACCGTCCTTAGATGGTTGTAGCTTCTTAGCTTCCTCCAACTGCAGGTCTGCCTTAGTTTGAACCAGAGAAAACTCTTTGTCCATTTTTTGGATCTTAAGCGCAAGGTCCAAAGGAGTGGCCTGGAAAATCCGGGGGCCTATTATGATGAAGTAATGGAAGTCCTTTAAGTCTACCTCCTTGCCATCGGCGTCTTCCGCCCGAAGTAATTCTTTGTTCCATGTGACCTCTGAAAATTTGACCTGACCAAATTCTACCTTTGTGCGATCTGGGACGTCTGTTTTTGTAGCAACGTCAGCCGCAGGTGCATCGGGCTCATCCAGATGTGGGCTCTGCACGGTGTTAATGAAGGAGGACTTCCCGGCATCTGATTCTCCTACCACAGCAACCTGGAGAGGAAAATCTTCAAACGACTTGCTCGGTTGGTCCAGAATGTAAGAAAGAGCCTCAGTGAGCTTCCCTTCAGAAATAGCTGCCTCAAATTTTTCCCGTCGTGAGGATCCAAATGTACCATAATCATGTCTGGAACTGCAAAAGAGGGAAAGTGAGAAGGTGGTAAACCTCAAACATTTCCACTGTTTGGAGCAGAACCATGTTCCGGGGACTCAGAAGAGTCAAGATGGCGGCCATGGCCATTCCATCAAAAGCTTGCCCCTTTTTTATATATGCGTTGCCTGGGCTACGCCTGTTAAAAAAGGGGTGGGGCTTTGGTCACATGATCAAAGCTCTGCCTCTTGACTTTCTGAACCTCTCCTGAGGTTGAATGCTCTTGGCTTGGTGATGTTGTAGGTCATGGTTGCCCAACTTTTTGGCTTGCCTCGGCCACATTGAGTGAAGAAGAATTGCCTTGAGCTGCATATAACATCCATACATCCATACACACTCACACACATGTATCACTTATACATTATATTATTATATATGTGTATATATAACATACACACACACACACATATTATATAAGTTTTATGTATTATATATATAAAACTTATAAAATATATACGTTATATATATATAAAACTTCCTTTATTTTTAAAATATTTTTTATTATCTTGTTGGGCCACATTACTTGCAGTCCAGGGCTGTATGTGACTCATGGGAGCGGGTTGGACACGCTTGTTATAGCTTTGTACGTAACCATTAAAATATTTGGTAGCTTCTTTGAGGAAAATATACCATAGTAAAAATATTGTATATACATTAATACAATATTAACATCCATCCCCTCCTCTCATCACTCTCTCTCATTATCTCTCTAATCAACTCTGTCTATATCAACGTATTCATCTCTCTCTCCAATCTTCCTCTCCTTTCTCTTCCTATTTTCTTTCTTTCTTTCTTTCTTTCTTTTTCTTTCTTTCTTTCTTTCTCTCTCTCTCTCTCTTTCCTTCCTTCCTTCCTTCTCTCCTTCCCTCCCTCCCTTCCTCCCTCCTTCCTTCCTTCCTTCCTGCCTTCCTGCCTTCTCTCTCTCTCTCTTTCTTTCATCTATCTATCTATCAATCTATCAATCTATCATCTATCATATATATCAGTGATGGCAAACCTATGGAACCCTCTCTGTAGGCACGCAAGCTGTTGCCCCAGTTTAGCTCTGCCACGCATGTGTGTGTGCCTCCTGCCGGCCAGCTGGCCATCAGGTCTCTACCATGCACGCATGTGGGGTGGGCTGCGTGTGGGGTGTATATGTGTGTGGAGTGGTGCGTGCACGCATTGCATTTTGGGGGGGTCACTTTGGGCCCTCAGTCCAGAAAAGGTTAGCCATCACTAATGTACATCTACCATCCATCCATCCATCCATGTATCTATCTATCATCTATTTAAGTATCTATTGCTTTTTTTCTTTATTAAACAATTGTGACTCTGAGGCATAACAAGTCACCAATACTGCACAGTTAAAAGCAACAACAACAAAACCACAATAGGTAGTTGGGAATCTACAGGCCTATTGTCCCACTCCGAGTCTGGAATTCCTGTCAACCTGGCCTAAGGAAGCTCCATAAGTAAGCAAGCAAGCAAGTCTGGAAACAAGCCAAAGAAGCTCAGTTCAAAAGTTATCCTTTACCTGGTCCCAGGTAGATTTTTCGGGTCACTTTCAGCCATGGTCTTTTTTTCCCCCCTCCCTCCTGCTCTTTTTCTTTGCTTTCTTTTTTTTTTTTATCTTCCCTCTATCCAGAGTTATACCTCCTTCTTTCTCTTCTTTCACTTCAAGATGTTTCTGCAGAAATTAAAGAGCAACAACACTCAGAGAGAACAAAATGAGTTTTTTGTGGGTTGATGAGAGATTGTATAAGTACAGAAAAGTACAATTATGGGTCCGTTGGGAAAGTGAAACATTTGGTTCACCGAGATGCCAGCAAATCTGAACAGACCGTGTTGTGTGCGACTTGTTTCCTCTCCGAGGATCTTCAGAAAACCCTCACGGTTCCTCAGGCATCTGAGGGGAACCATTTCAACGGGCCCATCATCTTTGCAAAGATCTAGAGTGCCTACGACAACCTGAAACAACAACAACAACAACAAAAAATGATCCAACACAACAAATGACAGATAGCCATGTCTTCCGTATCTAGGTCAAGCATCACCAGCTCTGAATCAGAGCTAAAATTACCTGGGTCAAATCCACGGTTTGCATGGAGGCCATGAGATCTCATGTCAATTTGGACCCAATTCTAAGATGGAATGTCCTTCAAAACCAAAAGGCTTAGAGGGGAGTCCCTCCCAACCAGCTCTGAGAGCTTGAGGTCCACTGCAATGATACACCAGCAACAACTCAGGTTTCTCCTCAGAATCCAGATTTACACACGCACAGTCACTTACATAATACCTACCTCCAGGGCACAATTACTGGTCACTGGTGGGGTGTCCCGAACGGTCTCAACTACACGTCCTCTCCAGTCCTAGCAACTTGGCTGATGTAAGTTTTCAACTCTGGATGGGCAGGTTCCTTGTTTTGTTTTGTTCTGAAATCATTATGAAATCTTGCGAGATCGTATGTGTGTGTGTGTGAAGAGAGATACCTGAGCTCTTGCATAAAGTTGTGATAACTAAAAACGGTTGACGATCTTTACTCAATAGAACATTTGGTTACTCAAATCTTCCTTTCTCCACCTTTCACTATTTTCTTCTTTCATTTCTCAACTTCCTCTTTTTTTTGTTAATATAAAGAGATATATATCAGGATTGTACGCTGCCCAGGGTCACCTTGTGTGAAAGGGACAGCTATATTACTGCAGGAGTCAAAAAGAGGGCTGTGAAAATATCTACAGACCCCTCGCCTCCTGGACATAAATAGTTTCAACTCCAACACCCTCAAAATGATGCTATAGGGCATTGCACACCAGAACAACTAGACACAAGGACAGTTTTTCCCCGAATGCCATCACTCTGCTAAACAAATAATTCCCTCAACACTGTCAAACTATTCACTAAGTCTGCACTACTATTAATCTTCTCTTCCTTACTAGTATCTATCTCTTCCCACTTATTACTATAACCATGTGCTTGTATCTTTCAATTATATTGTTTTTATTTATTTCCTTGTATGATTTGATGTCTTATTAATGACCTAAAAATGCTTTTAAAAGGCTCTGACGATCCCAGATGAGTTGCCTGATCGTCAGAGCCTTTTAAAAGCATTTTTTTAAACAATCTCTTCAGTCGAAGGGGTTGTAGAAAAAAATGCTTTTAAAAGGCTCTGATGATCCCGGCTGAGCCGTGCGATCATCAGAGGCTTTTTTTTTTAAAAAAAATCCTTTAAAAGCATTTTTTTCGGCTGAAGAAAAAATGTTTTTAAAAGTAAAAAAAAAAAAAAAGCCTCTGATGATCGCATGGCTCAGCTGGAAAGGGATTTTTGCTACCGGTTCTCCGAACCACCTGCCGTCATCGCTACCGGATCAGGCGATCCGGACCGAACCAGAAGCACTTCACTCTTGGTTGCAATCCCTAAACTGTGTGGCCCGTTGTAGCTTTAACGCCAAAAGGGAAATGACTAAGCAGTGCAAAGGGTTAGCCACAATTGTTATATAACATTGCTATGGTGGAGAAGACACATATCTGCGATGAATCCCCAGTGCTGCTGCACAGAATCTGGCCACCTGTGCTGTACTTATGGACTGTTCATCCTTAAGCAGCCACTGAAGATAGGTAGTGTCGGAATGGCCTGGATACCTAGCAGTTATTGGCAGAATGTTTTTTCCTAATCTCCGTATAAAACGAACATCTAAGGAGCATATCACCCACAGTCTCCACCTCTCCTGAGCCGCAGAGACAGAGTCTTCCCGTGAATGGTCTCCTTTTATACTTGCCATACAGGATGGCCGATGGAAGCACATGGCACCATGCAAGTGCAAACGTTTTCCAGGATTTTGGACTCCTGTTAGAAAAACAACTAATTCTTGGTGTACCCCACGCTGCCTTGCCAGGGAATTATTTATTTATTTATTTATTGGTTCGATTTATATGCCGCCCTTCTCTGGAGACTCAGGGTGGCTTACAATGCATTAAGCATTAGCCTTCATACTTTTGTATATACCTGCTTAGTAGGGCTTTCGGCCCCCCCCCTAAGCGGTGTTCTTCTTTATACAAAGTCAGCTTATTGCCCCCACAATCCGGGTCCTCATTTTACCTACCTCGAAAGGATGGAAGGCTGAGTCAACCTTGAGCCTGGTGAGATTTGAACTTGCAGTAATTGCAGGCAGCTGGTACTACTTAACAGCACTTTAGTCTGCTGCGCCACCAAGGCCAAAATTATGGGTTTTGAAGTTCTTGAAAAATCTGGGGAATGGTGGGTTGAAGTCCTGGGGAAAGCTGGGGAATTGTGGCAGTGGAAGTCCACACATCTGAAAAGTTTGTTTTTGATTTTGTCGGGACCCGAAACTTAAGCCACTTTCGTTTCTTGTTAAGGAAATGGAAATGATTGGCATCAGCAAAAAAAAAACAAACTGGGACTCCCATAGTCAGAATTGCATGTGATAGGAAATGGGAGGAATATTTTATTAGTTGTGGGATGCAATACACACGACACTTAAATGGTTGACTACATAAGGGGGAACCAGTCCTTCTCTCTGAGGAATCCGGAGATACTGGACAGAGACTCTTCCCAACCTGCGTGGACCTCTTTGAGAATTACTCCTTTTACAAAAGCAAGTAAGGATTTGTGTACACCCTTCCCCTGTTGCAGTTTAGGTGTTGTACATTTTGTATTCCTTAGTTTCATATTCTATTAACATAGCAGGTTTTGTTGATCTTCCTATATAGTAGCCTTAGATACCATTTTCTTTTCACAACAATTAATCAGTGGAACAGCTTGCCTCCAGAAGTTGTGAATGCTCCAACACTGGAAGTTTTTAAGAAGGTGTTGGATAACCCTTTGTCTGAAGTTGTGTAGGGTTTCCTGCCTAAGCAGCGGGTTGGACTAGAAGACCTCCAAGGTCCCTTCCAGCTCTGTTATTCTATTTCTACTAAAGAATGTATGTCTTGTGCCTCGGAATCTGTGAATGGCTAAAAATTCTTCCTTTACTGTCTTGGATGCAAGAAGGAGGGAAGGTCTGAAATAATAATCAGGCTTCCAAGATTTGGAGACATGAGCTTTGTAAGCAGGAGGGTGGAATGGAGAGATGCGATATTCTTCATTTTCATTTTCTTTCAAAAGTCACCTTTCCCACCTCCCCCGATTTCTGCTCTTTTTAAAATTGATTATGTGCCATCAACTATTTTTCATCTTCTAGTGATCACATGGTTAGATCTTCCCCTTGACAGTCTAAACCCAAACCATTCTCTCAAGACTTTAATGGCACATTGCCACTGTAAATGAGCCTACCCCATCCTCTTCTCTTCCCTTCCACTTTCCCCACCATGAGAACCATCAGCAAAGAGCTGAGTCTTCACATCAAGTGTCCAAAGGAAGATAATTTGAGCCTGGATATTTGAGCCTCCATGAAAACTCTGGGTTGATTCGTTTAATGGTCTGTTGCTTTGAGTCCATGGTATTCTCTGGGGACTTCTCCAACCTTAACATTCAATAGAATAGAATAGAATAGAATAGAATAGAATAGAATAGAATAGAA
>WNWU01000046.1:3896347-3912886 GCA_012654045.1 Ptyas mucosa | reverse complement strand
TCTCTATCTCTATCTCTATCTCTATCTCTATCTCTATCTCTATCTCTATATATCTTTAACAGGGAAGTTTAAAAAAAGGGTGTGGCTCACTGACGAAGTCAAAAAAGACAGAAATGGTCCATCTGAGTCTCCCAGAGTGCAACAGAGAGTTGCAGGAAAAAAGCCCAGCGCTTGTGAATTGAGATTTCATAGAACCAGGGCGGCAGAACATCATAGTTTACATAGGTAGAAACCTGGCTAGATAGAAAAGCATATATATATATATATACACATATTATACATACATATATACATACATACACATACGTACATATATGTAGTTCTCATTAGCCAGGTTCTACCTTCGTAAGCTAAGATGTTATGCAGCCCTAGTTCTGTGAAATCTCATTCACAAGTTTCTGGGCTTTTTTTTCCTCTAGCAGCCAGCAGACTCTTTGCTGCCCATTGGGAGACTAAGATAGATCTATTTCTGCCTTATAAGGCATCATCAGTTAGCCACACCCTCATCTCATGTATCCTCCCTTTAAAGGTACAGTATGTGTTTTTCTTTCTTTTTCGTAGGTTTTATGTGTAGTTCATTCATATATATATATATATATATATATATATGTTTTCTTTCCTTTTCATAGGCTTTATGTGTATTTCTCTTTAGCCAGGTTCTTCCTACGTAAACCAAGATTTTTATGCAGCCCTAGTTCAGTGAAATCACAATCCACTAGTTTCTAGGCTTTTTTTTTTCTGGCAGCCAGTAAACACTCTGCTGCCAATTGGGAGACTATATATATATATTGGTTTTTCTTTGGTGGTGGGGCGGGGTTGTGATTTTCTTATTTTCTCTCTTTTATTTTTTTCTGCTCTATTCCTAACAAAAATAATAAAATAGTGGAAATTATACTATGAAGCTACACATTTTAATTTTTTCTGTTCTATTTTTAACAATAATAAATGATAAAACTGGAGATTTTGCTACAAAGTTACAAAACTCATAATACTTTTTAAAAATACGATGAAAACTACTTAAAGGGCCTGAGTGGCGCAGTAAACTAAGGCACTGTGATTAACATCCAGCTGCCTGCAATTACTGCGAGTTCTAATCCCACCAGGCTCAAGGTTGACTCAGCCTTCCCTCCTTTCTAAGGTGGGTAAAATGAGGACCCAGATTGTGGGGGCAATAAGCTGACTTTATATAAATATACAAAAGTATGAAGGCTGTTGCTTAACGCATTGTAAGCTGCCCTGAGTCTCCGGAGAAGGGCGGCATATAAATCAAATTTAAAAAAAAAAGTACTTTAACTTGGGCTGTCTAATTAATTTTATACTGAGCATTATTTGTATAAGCTCAGTCATCATCTGCCTGTCCCATATCGTTTTGTTGGAAATGTACGTCCTCTTTAAATAAAACAATTTTTAAAGAAAGCTTCCGATGCAGGATTCGGCTGATCAAACTGCAGGGACAAGCACTCGATGCTGCTAGAAGCTACTGGACCAAACTGCAATTTATTCACTGAAACATTTGTCAACACAATTACAAACCGAGCAACAAATGGTTTGATGGGGCTGTGAACAAAGATGTCTGGATATCCCTTATCTGAGGACAGGACAGGTGAGGACTCTCTCAAAGCAGACGAAACAAGCTCAAATCAGAGAGAATCTCCGTAGCTCAGGGCTTGTCGTGCCCCTGTTGGAGTCTGAATCCGAAGGGGAAGACAAACAGCTGACAGAGAATGATTCAGTGGCTCCGTTGGCTGTGGAAGAAACTGGGGAAGGGCAAAGTCAGGCTGGGCAGAGCAGGAGATGTCTGGATATCCCTTATCTGAGGACAGGACATGTGAGGACTCTCTCAAAGCAGACGAAATAAGCTCAAATCAGACAGAATCTCCGTAGTTCAGGGCTGAACTGATGAGGCTTAGATGTTCCCTCAACTTGCTTGCTTGCTTGCTTGAAGAAGATTCATTACCCTACCAGGTAAGATGGTCACATGATCACTGCTGCAAGCAAACAGCCAAGGTCACAGAACACCAAGAACTCCACAGGATAAACTCAGCCCTGAATATAAGCCCTCTTCTGAATTCAAGGAGACCTAACCTAACCCTAAATGGATTTGCCCCAGTGGGATTTTCCCATGTCTTTCCCCAGAAAACATAGATAAGATGGGTTAGGGTTGGGTCCAGTGATGAAATCCAATTTTGTTTACTACCGGTTCTGTGGGCGTGGCTTGGTGGGTGTGGTGTGGCTTGGTGGGCGTGGCAGGGGAAGGATACTGCAAAATCTCCATTCCCATCCCACTCCAGGGGAAGGATATTGAAAAATCTCCATTCCCTCCCCACTCTGGGGCCAGCTAGAGGTGGTATTTGCCGGCTCAGTGGTTAAAGATATTGAGTTTGTCAACTGGAAAGCTGACAGCCCAGGTTCGAGACCCATGCTCCATGCAATGGGGAGAGCTCCCATTACCTGCCCCAGCTCCTGCCAATCTAACGGTTTGAAAACATGCAAATGCGAGTAGATAAATAGATACCACTTCAGTGGGAATGTAACAGCATTCCATACGCCTCGGCATATAATTGTGCTGGCCACATGACCACAGAAATATCTTCTGTCAATGTTGCCTCTCTCGGCTAGGAAACAGAGATGAGCACTGCCCCCTAGAGGTGGACATGACTGGGCAGGAGAAACCTTTTCCTTTTATCTTTAAACTGGCTCTATAGAATAAGAGTTGGAAGGGACATTGGAGATCTTCTAGAGTCTAGACTCTAGATCAACCCCATGCTCAGGCAAGAGATCCTATACCATTTCAGACAGATGGTTGTCCAATCTCTTCTTAAAAACCTCCAGTGATGGAACATCCACTACATTTGAAGGAAATCTGTTCCATTGGTTAGAATAGAATAGAATTCTTTATTGGCCAAGTGTGATTGGACACACAAGGAATTTGTCTTGGTGCATACGCTCTCAGTGTACATAAAAGAAAAGATACATTCGTCAAGGATGATAAGGTACAACACATAATGATAGTCATAGGGAAACAGTCAATATAAATCTTAAGGATACCAGCAACAAGGGCACAGTCATACACTCATATGTGGGAGGAGATGGGTGATAAGAATGATGAGAAGATTAATAATAGTGCAGACTTAGTAACTAGTTTGACAGCGGTGAGGGAATTATTTGTTTAGCAGAGTGATGGCGTTCGGGCAAAAATTGTTCTTGGGTCTAGTTGTTCTGATGTGCAGAGCTCTATAGCGTCATTTTGAGGGTAGGAGTTGAAACAATTTATGTCTAGGATGCGAGAGGTCTGTAAATATTGGTTAATCATTCTAAGGAAATTTCTCCTTAGTTCTAGATTGCCTCTCTCCTTCATTATTTTCCATCCATTGCTTCTTATCCTGGAGGCTGTACCTCCATCTCTCTATGGCCTCTGTGGTGGGATTCCTAACTACAGACTGAGACAGGCTAACCACTTTCCTTGCTCGTTTTTACACCTATCTTACATCCAGCTCCCACTGTTAACACCTCTACCTCTCTCTGGAGTCATCAAATAGGCCACCACTGAGATTTCCATGAACTATCTTGCGCAAAACTGAAAGAAAATCTATTGAACTACGTGAAATCTTATCTATTTATATACGATGTATCTGAAATATTGTAAGGTTCAAGATTTTGTCTTGTTTTGTTGAAGTCTCTCCAGTGGTGGGATTCAAGTAATTTAACAACCGGTTCTCTGCCCTAATAATTACTTCCAACAACCAGTTTGCCAAACTGCTCAGAAAGTTAACAACCGGTTCTCCCAAAGTGGTGCGAACTGGCTGAATCCCACCACTGTCTCTCTCTCTCTTTCTCTGGTTATAAGTTTTATGTTGCATTTGGTTGG
Organism: Ptyas mucosa; assembly: GCA_012654045.1. Lineage (NCBI taxonomy): Eukaryota > Metazoa > Chordata > Lepidosauria > Squamata > Colubridae > Ptyas > Ptyas mucosa. Next base: position 3,909,018 of record WNWU01000046.1, on the reverse strand, counting down.
TTTGCTTGTTAGTTTGTTTTGTAAGGCGAGAGGCCTGACTTAGGTTGTTGGATCGAGGTCTCTCAAAATGTAACACAATTATAGAGATGAGAAGAGTGTGGGAAAGTGAAACAGCCTTCCCTAATATGACATAAAAATAAGAATAAGAACTCTTATTGGTTTATATAAGATATCTTTGAAATTTTGCAAGATCCAGGATTTTGGACTCCTGCTAGAAAAGCAACTATTTCTTGCCAGGGAATTATGGGTTTTGAAGTTCTTGAATAATCTGGGGAATGGTGGGCTGTGGAATTGTGGCAGCTGAAGTCCACACATCTCAACAGTTTAGTTTTGTTTTTGCCAGAACCCGAAACTTAAGCTACTTTCGTTTCTTGTAAAGGAAATGGAAATGTTTGGCATTAGCTGAAAACTGGGACTTCCATAGTCAGAATTGCACGTGATATGAAATGGGAGGACTATTTTATTAGTTGTGGGACGCAATGCTCACAACACTTAAAAGGTTGACTACATAAAGGGGATCCAGTCCTTCTCTCTGAGGAATCTGGAGATACTGGACAGAGACTCTTCCCAACCTGCGTGGACCACTTTGAGAATTACTCCTTTTAGAAAAGCAAGTAAGTATTTGTGTACACCCTTCCCCTTCCCCTGTCGCGGTTTAGGTGTTGTACATTTCGTATTCCTTGGTTTTATATTCTATTAACTTAGCAGGTTTCCTATATAGTAGCCTTAGATACCATTTTCTTTTTAGAACAATTAATCAGTGGAACGACTTGCCTCCAGAAGTTGTGAATGTTCCAACACTGGGAGTTTTTAAGAAGATGTTGGACAACCATTTGTCTGAAGTGGTTTAGGGTTTCCTGCCTAGGCAGGGGGTTGGACTAGAAGACCTCCAAGGTCCCTTCCAAGTCTGTTATTCTATTTCTACTAAAGAATGTGTGTCTTATGCCTCGGAATCTGTGAATGGCTGAAGATGCTTCAGGGTTAAGGAAGCACTCACTCCTTGTTTCTGGAGCCAAAGGTTTTGTGGGTGAGTCTGGGGAATGAGCTGGAGAACCAGCAGATTTTTCTCCCTTGCATTGAATGATGCCTTATTTGAGCTTATACTGGATCTTTTTTCTTAGTAAAGTTTTTTTTTTTAATTTTTTGAACACACAAACATAACATACAGTACATCTTTTCTGAACAGAATATTGGCCTGGTCTTAAATTTGTTCAGATTTTTGTTTATCTTTAACAGAATTTTATTCATTCAATTTTTCTCATAGCATTTATTCTCTCTAATTTTAAGAAACCAATATTACTCTTTATCTTAACTTCTCATCCTTATTATAGTTCAATTTTTCTTTTCCCTCCTTAAAATTTGAACCCCTAAATTTAAATTCATATAACATAATACAATCCCCAATTATTTCCTTAAATTCTATTATTCTAATCACCAATGATTCTCTTATCAACTATTCCAAATAACCAACATATTAGTAGAAACCAATTAAGTATATATACTTCTTGTTTCTAGATCTTATTTTCAATTTTTAAACATCTCTACATTTTATCATTTCTTCATATTGACTTACATAATTTATTATTGCCATTCAATTACTTCATCGATTATTTATATTCTTATCTCTTATTTTAAAAATGATCCATTTATAGCAATTTCACTAATTAGTTAAACATATTCAAAGACAAATCAATTAAATATCAATCTTACTCCAGTATCCTTAAATTTAAACTCATACAACATAATACATTTCTTAATTATTTTCTTAGAATTTCTTATTCCAATCTCAAATAATTTTTTCTTTATCAACTATTCTAAATAATACACTTCAACATTTTTATAAAAAACAGTTAATTATATCTAATTAATTCATAATCCAATATCATTTCAACTTTCTTTTCTTATTTAGTTAAATTCTAAATATGTAATTAAGCATATTCCAGTTATCATAGTCCCCTTCATTAATTAAAAATATTCCAGTTATTACATTTATCATGCATCCATATAGTTTAAGATCACTTCATTAAAAATACAATTTCATCTTTTCTCTAATATTCATTTCATTTACCCCATATTCCTCTTCCATGTCTTTCTCCCTTTCTATCTTTCTATTTTATTTTATTTTTCTTTCCTCTTCTTTTCTTTTGTATTTTAAAATCCTGTACTCTTTTTCCTTTTTCTTACCTTTCCACTGTTAATCCCAGTATAATCATTTTGTTTTTTAAAGTCATAGACTCTTCTATTTTGCTGTGTCTTTCCCATTCTTTTCCATCCCTTTCCCCTTTCTCTTATGTTCTCACTAATAATCCCAGTGTAATCATTTAAGTTTTTTATATTCTTTCTATTCCACCCTCTTTTCTTTCTTTGTTTCTTTCCCCTTTTTCTATTTCTTCCATTGTTAATCCCAATGTAATTTTTAAAGTTCTACTTTTTTATTATTACTACTCACATAATCATTTAATTTTCCATAATCAATCTCCTTGTCTTTGTCTTCTTCTTTATTTTTTATTTTTATTTTTTTATTTTTATTTATTTTATTTATTTTATTTATTTTATTTATATGCCGCCCTTCTCTGGAGACTCAGGGCGGCTTACAATGCGTTAAGCAATAGCCTTCATACTTTTGTATATTTATACAAAGTCAGCTTATTGCCCCCACAATCTGGGTCCTCATTTCACCTACCTTAGAAAGGATGGAAGGCTGAGTCAACCTTGAGCCTGGTGAGATTCGAACTTACAGTAATTGCAGACAGCTGGATGTTAAATGCTGCCTTGGTAGGAGGCATTAGCCTGCTACGCCACTCAGGCTCCTTATTGTCAGTCTCTTTTTTTTGCTTCTTGTTAGTTATTTCTTTGTCAGCTTGGATGAATCCTAAATCAATTTTTTGGTCATCAAGTTTCAATTTTCCATGCAACATTGTAGTCATTTCCCTTATTTCCATTTTCAATGATAAGTACATCGTTTTCATCATTTCCTTAAGCTCCTGCACCATTTTGTTCTTTCTAGGTTGATATTATTCCAATTGAAGTTACGTTGTAATCCTCTTTTTCCCCTCAAAGCCAAAACACTTGTGAACAAACAAAGCCTCCTTAAAAATTCTCACATGCTGTTGTCCCTTTCAAAGTCCAAAACAAATCCTTTTTTCCAAAACAAAGATTCAGCATTGCTGTAATTTTTTTTCTCCTGAAGATGGCTCTCTAAAATCCACTATTATAATCAACAAGCTTGAAAAGTATCCATTTTGTTTGCAATCCACTTTAAACAGTTTTTACTTATTAATTTTTCTTTTTCTACTTTTTCACCTTTATATATACCAAATCACTTTAAAATTCAGTCCAGATTTACATAGTCCAAATTCTACGTTACATTCCAGATTAATTTCAATTTAGAATCATTAGCCAGTCCTTCTTCATTCTTTAATCTTCCTCCCTTTAAAACTCCCAAATTGAAGAAAGATCTTTTCGGGTTCTTAATTCTTCTAATTAATTTTTTAAAAAAAGTTCTCCAAATACTTAAATCCAAAAAACAATTTTCTAGTCGGGTTTTGTCACTTTATAACTCCGCTTTAATCTTCTTCTTCCGTCCTTTCCCAAGCTAATAGCTGCTGTTATAGCACATTATAGGACATTTACAATTATTTTAAAAATCCTCTTTTTTCCCCCTTCTGCCTATGAGTTAGATGTCACTCACCCGGCATCAAAATTCTGCTCAATTCTCCACTCCTGCACAGTGCTTGGTCCGGTTGCTCCAGCTTACTGGCAGTTGTAATGACCGCTGCCCCCTGCTTCAGAGACAGAGAGAATATCCTCTGACCTACGAGGAACTTGCCTGTTCCTTTTGGTCTTCCGAGGTGCTTCTCTTTCTTCCTTGTCCCTACAGGACAGATCCGGTCTGAAGACCCCTCTGCAGCGGTTTGTCAGCCTGGGATTTTGCGGAGCTCATCAGAGTCCACTATTCCCCAACTGTCTCACCGTGACACTTCCGGTCAAATCTACATTGGACCTTTTGATATAGTTAATAACTGGCTTGCCTTACATTGGCACCAATGATTTTATCTACAAGAAAGGAAGACAACAGAATAACTGGCTTGCATTATTGACTTTGTGCCAATGATTTTATCATTTGATCGACAAGAAAGGAAGACAACAGAATACGCACCAAAGGAAAAAATAGAGCCCAGGAGTTTAGAGTGATGTTAAGAGGAAGGGTTCGCTTTGTCTGTCTGGGGAGGAGAACATCTGGAAAACTTCTCCCACTCCTGACTGGCTATTCTCCCTCCCTTCCCCATTGGCCTAGGCATGTTGGTGCTGCAATTGTTAAAGGCACCCATTGTAATGGTATGGGAGACACGGCAATGACATGCAGTAGAGGCAACTGTCAGTGTTGTGTTCTGTTACATTTTGGCGGGAATTTCGAATAAGGGAATAATTCCTGATTGGCTGACAGTCCCTCCAGAACTGTATATAAGGAGGGCTGCAGCCTCAGTTCTTTGCTGAAGTCTCACTGTATAATAAAGAGCTGTTGTTACTTGCCTGCTTGTGCATTCGTTAATTCCCAAGCTACAACAGTCAGATATAAGGCTGATTACTCCAAGGCAGGAATGTGGGTGGAGCAATAGGCTCAGAAGAGACCCTCCCTAGTTTTGGCCAAAAACTGACCAGGAAGGGAAATATTTTCAGGTCTGCAAGAATGATTTCGGCTTTAGCATTTAGGCCAGATAGGAAACATGAGCAGATGAATGATTTTTTAAAATTTTTATTTGTCAAGCATATATAAAATTACAGATATAAGTATAATCATGATTATGAATACAGGAAATGGATATTATTATTATTATTTTATTATTTATTAAATTTATATACCGCCCTACTCCCGAAGGACTCAGGCCGGTGAACAGTTTAAATGAAAAATACATGTGATACGGATTAAATTCAAAAACCGATCAAAAACACAGTTAAATAGTTTGGTTCAGAAATAGAATTAAATTAAACATCTCAAATTTATAGGGCAGATTCAAGTTTAAAAATTTAAAGTAGTTTTAAATGAGGTTAGGTCAGGCCGACCTGCTTGAATAGATATGTTTTGAGGGCACGGCGGAAAGCACGAAGATCCGGGATTATCCATATCTCCGAGGGCAGCTCGTTCCAGATGGTGGGTGCTCCCACAGAGAAGGCTCTCCCCCTGGGGGCCGCCAGTCGACACTGTTTGACCGACGGCACCCTGAGAAGTCCCTCTCTATGGAAGCATACTGGTCGGTGGGAGGCTATTGGTGGCAGAAGGCGGTCTCGTAGATATCCCGGTCCTAAGCCATGGAGCGCTTTAAAGATGGTAACTGAAATCTTGAAGCGCACCCAGAAGATCACAGGGAGCCAGTGCAGCTCACGCAGGAGGGGAGCCACATGGGAGTGCCACGATATGAATAAATGGGAACATTAGGACAAGGACGGTAGGCACATTGGTGTTCTTATGCACGCCCCTTACAGACCTCTTAGGAATGGGGTGAGATCAACAGTAGAAATTCTAAGGTTAAAGTTGTGGCGGTTTGGGGAAGAAACCACAGAGTCAGGTAGTGCATTCCAGGCGTTGACCACTCTGTTGCTGAAGTTATATTTTCTGCAATCGAGTTTGGAGCGGTTTACCTTGAGTTTGTATCTATTGTGTGTTCTTGTGTTGTTGTGGTTGAAGCTGAAGTAGTTGTTGACAGGTAAGACATTGTAGCAGATAATTTTATGTACTACGCTTAGGTCAGACCAAATTCTACATTATTGTAAGGTTACATGAACAGAATCTTGAAGTCTGAAAGTACTTCAATTTACTTCAGAGAGGAAGAGAACATTAGAAACAGATTCTTCCTTTACTGTCTTGGATGCAAGAAGGATGGAAGGGTTGAAATAATCAGGCTTCCTAGATTTGGAGTCTAGAGCTTTGTAGGCAGGAGGGAGGAATGGAGAGAAGCGATATTCTTCATTTTTGTTTTCTTTCAAAAGTCACTTTTCCCACCTCCCCCAATTTTTGTCCTTTTTAAAAAATATATATATTATGTACCATCAAGTAATCTTCATCTTCTAGTGACCACATAGATAGATCTATTCAGTGGTGAAATCTAAATTTCTTTCCTACCGATTCTGTGGGCGTGGTTTGGTGGGATCATGTGACTGGACGGGGGAGGCTATGTAACCATGTGACTGGGGGATCAAAAGATAGAAACTCACTAACAATGTCCTGCTGGAGCAGGGTTGGACTAGATGACCTCCAGGTCCCTTCCACCCCTAGATTATCCTCTGAAGCTGTGTCTAGTGCCAAGTTTGTAGTCCTTCCTTCCTCTCCTTTTTCCTTCCTTCCCTCCCTCCCTCTCTCGCTCCCTCCTACCCTCCTTCCCTCCCAGTGGTGAAATATAAAATTTGTTACTACCGGTTCTGTGGATGTGGTTTGGTGGTGGTGGTGGGGGTTAATGTGATTGGGTAGGTGTGGCCAACTTTTTTTTTAACTTTTAAAAGCATTTTTTCTACAACCTTAAGAGCTGAGCTGCGCAATCGTCAGAGGCTTTTTTTTTTACTTTTAAAAGCATTTTTTCAGCCAAAGAGGTTGTAGAAAAAATGCTTCTAAAAGTTTAAAAAAAAAGCTTCTGATGATTGTGTGGCTCAGCTGGGAATCGGGGGGGTGGGGGCGCAGGGATTTTTGCTACCAGTTCTCCGAACCACCTGCTGCCATTGCTACCAGATAGGGTGATCCGGTCCAAACCGGGAGCATTTCACCCCCCTCCCTCCCTCCCTCCCCCCTCCCTCCCTCTCTCTCTCTCTCAGAAACAGACCCCCGCCCCCGTTTTTGCCTACCCCCCCCCCCCCCGTTTTTTGCCTAGCAGGCTTCAGAGAAGCAGAAGCAAAAACGGATCCCCCCCTACTCCCACCCCATTTTTAAAAAGGCTCCGACGATTGCACGCCACAGCTGTGATCATCGGAGCCTTTTTTTAATCTTTTAAAAGCATTTTTTACTACTGGCTTGGGCAAATAGGTAGTAAAAAAATGCTTTAAAAAAGTTAAAAAAAAGGCTCCAATGATTGCATGGCACAGCTGCAATTGTCAGAGCCTTTTTTTTTTTACTTTTAAAAGCATTTTTTTACAACCTATTCGGGCAATAGGTTGTAAAAAATGCTTTAAAAAGTAACACAAAAGGCTCTGATGATCACAGCGGTGGCACGCGATCATTGGAGCCTTTTTTTTTACTTTTTAAAAGCATTTTTTTACTACCTATTTGCCCAAGCCAGTAGTAAAAAAATGCTTTTAAAAGATTAAAAAAAGGCTCCGATGATCACAGCTGTGGCGTGCAATCGTCGGAGCCTTTTTTTAACCTTTTAAAAGCAGGAAGTAACAACACCTGGGCGGGTGGGCGGAGCCTCCCGCTGCCATCACTACCGGTTCTCCGAACCACCTGCCACAATTGCTACTGGATCGCCCGATCCGGTCCGAACCGGGAGCATTTCATCCCTGGATCTATTTCTTGAAAGTCTTTAACTAAATCATTCTCTCAAGACTCCTAAATGGTGCACTCATTGTCACATTATAAGAGTCCACCCCCTTAGCTGCTGACCATTCTCTTCTTCTCTTCCCTTCCACTTTTCCTACCATCAGAGCCTTCTGCAAAACCTGGGTCTTCACATTATGTATCCAGAGTAGGATAATTTGAGCGTGGACATTTCAGCCTCCATGAAAACTCTGGGTGGATTCGTTTAATGGTCCATTGGTTTGAGTCTATGGTATCCTCTGGGTTCTTCTCCAACCCCAAAGTTCAACATGTCAGACATAGCTGAGAAGCATCCCAATGTCTCTTTTCCTTTCCAGATAATCTACACAGAACAAAGAGTAACAATGGGCAATGAAATTACAAAGGATTTTATCTGGAGACAATTTGAAGAATTCAGTAGAGATTTGAGTCAAGACAGTGTTCAAGAACTGGCAGCTAAGTACCAAAAGGATTTAAATGAAATGCAAAATCTGCCCCTTAATATTGCAGTTACTGGACAGTCAGGATCTGGTAAATCCTCCTTTGTCAATGCCATTAGGGGTGTAATGGATGATGATGATGAGGCAGCTGAGATTGGGGCAGTAGAAGAAACCATAGTGCCAAAGGCATATCCCTACCCCTCTTTTCCCAATATCCAAATATGGGACCTTCCAGGAATCGGAACATGTAATTTTAAGGCAGCAGACTATCTGAAGGAGATCCAATTTGAAAGATATGATGTTTTTATTATGGTTGTTGCCGACCGCTTTACTGAAAATGATGCTTTGCTGACAAAAGAAATACACAAAATGAGAAAGAAGTTTTACTATGTGCGTAGCAAAATAGATATCAGTATTGAAGGTGAAATGAGGAAAAAGAATTTCGATATGGATAAAAGCCTGACAAGTATAAGGAGCTATTGTGAAGATGGTTTGAGAAAGGCAAGTGGTGTCTCTGCAAGAGTATTTTTGATCTCCAACTGGCAGGTGGACAAGTATGATTTCCCTCTCCTGAGAGAGACAATGGTTGCTGAACTTCCTGACTACAAGAAGCTGATTTTAACATTGGCTGTGCATCTTTTCTCTGAAAGTGAATTGATGATGAAAAAAGAGGTGATGAAATCATATATAAAGAAGGTAGCGTTGGTATCTTGTGCTTGTGGAATAGTGCGTGTTCCAGGTCTCTCTATGGTTTGTGAAATTGGAATATTGTTGGATGCTCTGAAACGTATCTGCAATGCATTTGGCTTAGACGACCAGACCCTTCGTTTTGTTTCACTTCAGACGGGAAAAGAATGTGAAGAGTTGAGGTCGGCTATCAAGAAAACCCCATTAGTCAGTACAATAGACAAAGAATTGATATTTTCTCTATTGAAGAAGTCAGCTCTTTGGGTAAATGTGTCAATTGTGGAAATGGCTTTTACTTTTATACCTGTTATCGGGTCTGTGTTTGGTGGAATGAGTTCTTATGCGGTCACATACTATTTTCTGAACAGTTTTCTTGATGATGCAGTGGAAGATGAACAAAATGTTCGAGCAAAGCTTCTTGAGGGATCAGAGTCCCAGGGAAAGCAGCCATCCCCCCCTCCCCTTGAAGGAGGCAGTCAAGTATTTCATCCAAATGAGAGTAAGGGGGAATAAAATAAGAACATTTTAATAGCTTATTAGAACTACCTACTTTCTTGCTTGCTTTAATAATTCTCCAGTTGAAGTATGTGCTTGATTACCCTGAGGAGAAATAACTATCTCTGTCTGCAGATGTTATCACAGGAAGCTGGAAATTAAATATTTCTTTTTTTTCTTTTGTTTTTTCCTGTTCTATGTGTAACTATTATAAATAACAAAACAATAGTGACTTTGCTATCAAGCTGAAAATATTAGAATCCTTTTTAAAAAATACCATGAAAGCAACTCAATGTACTCTTCTAATGTTATTAATGTCATACTGAGCATTATTTGTATAACTTCAATAATTATCTGTCCTTCCTTAATTATTATTATTATTATTACTGAAATATATGTCTTCCTGAAATAAAAAGAATTTTAAACAAAGGTTTGAATGCTGGAGTCGGCTAATCAAATTAAAAGGGAACCACTAGAGAAGCTGCTAGAAGTCACTGGACAAAATTGCAATTTATCCACTGTAACATTTGTCAACTCATTTACAAACTCAGGAACAAATACTTGGTGGATCAGTGAACAAAGACGAATCGATGTTCCTTGGCTGAGAACAGGATAGGGGAGGGCTTTCGCAAGGTGTCCATGTGTGTGAGGGGGGGAGAGGGAGGGAGGGGGGGGAGAGGGAGGGAGAGAGAGAGAAATGGAGAGAGGAGGGAGGGAGAGAGAGGGGGAGGAGGAAGAGAGGGAGGGAGGGAGAGAGGGAGGGAGAGAAACTCAAAGCAAATGGCTCCCTGTAGCTCAGGGTTGAAGTGTGGAGACGCAGCTTGGTGGTTTGCTCACAGACGTTTCATTACCCCCGTGAGGTAACATGATCAGTACTGCAAGCAAATAGGCAAGGTCAGAGAACATCAAGGACTCCCCAGAATAAGCTCAGCTCTGCATACAGGCCCTCCTGCCACTTGTGCTGATAAAATCTGACCAGAGATGATAATTTTCAGTGAAATAATTATTCCTGGTTTTAAAAGCATCTTTATTGTATGACACACCTAGTTTCAGTGATGGGATTCAGCCGGTTCGCACCACTTCGGGAGAACCGGTTGTTAACTTTCTGAGCAGTTTGGAAAACTGGTTGTTGGTAGCAATCATTAGGGCAGAGAACTGGTTGTTAAATTACTTGAATCCCACCACTGCCTAGTTTATTTCAAAGTGTGCAAAAATATTTGGGCTTGTCTACTCAGATGGTTGTGACTCTCCCTTCCCGTTAGTTAAGTTGGATTGCTGGAAGCCACAATGAAATTATCCGTTCTTGATACACACAAATAGTCACCCTTTTTATATATCCAATTGGTTGAAATCAGGGGTGAAATCCAGCAGGTTCTGACAGGTTCTGGAGAACCGGTAGCGGAAATTTTGAGTAGTTCAGAGAATTGGCAAATACCACTTCTGGCTGGCCCCAGAGTGGGGTGGGAATGGAGATTTTGCAGTATCCTTCCCCTGGAGTGGGGTGGGAATGGAGATTTTGCAGTATCCTTTCCCTGGAGTGGGGAGCAAATGGAGATTTTGCAGTATCCTTCCCCTGGAATGGGGAAGGAATGGGGATTTTGCAGTATCCTTCCCCTGCCATGCCCACCAAGCCACACCATGCTCACCAAGCCACGCCCACAAAACCGGTAATAAAAAAATTTGGATTTCACCACTGGTTGAGAAGCTAGATGGGAGAGTTAGAATTATGGTCATCCTGGAATGGTTGATTCCCACTCCATCAGTTTCTCCAACTTCACTTTCCTATCTTCATCAGAGCCTGTTTCCACTGGAAAGGAATCAGTTCTGTCTCTTTCTTTAGCTCATTCTCCTTTTGCCCACTTTTAAAAAATGGTCTTAATCTGTTTGTCTAAGGTCTCAACTTTGTGCAGGTTCTTAGGATTGGAGTGTGTGTGCGTGTGTGTGACTAAACAACCATTTCTCAATTATGCTGTAATGGGAGCTATGGTTGGACTGGGAAGGAAGGGAACTATTATTGAAGCAGGAGAGAAAAGATCTTAAATTGATTCAACCTTAACTGTCCTGCGTGCAAGAAAGAGAGAGGGAAGGATGGTCCCATCAGGCTTCTGAGATTCAATAACCAGAGCAAGTAGAGTTCTCAGCATTCTTGCAAAACCTATTTTCTGACCTGGCCAACTGGACATGCCCAACCCAAAATTGAGCAGGTTCAACGAAGGGTAGAGAAGAAAGATGGGTAAGAATCCAAACTGGCACCCCCAGCTTGTCTATGATCTCAATGCGGGTTAAGGAGAATCCCCCCAACCAAGCAGGAAGTGGACTTGCAGACATCTGGAGAGTCAAAAGTGAGGTGGCAGACCCTTGACTTAAGTAGAGCAATAAAGAAAAGTGGAATCAGGCTAAAAATAACACTAAGGGACACCACAACTTCCTTTTCCTGCCTCCCTGATAGGATTAACCCTTAGATCAGGAAAAACAAAAGACCGTGGATCAAGATTAACCCAGTAAAACAGGAAAACAAAACCCAGGGCAATCAGAAACACATCAAAACCCATCAAGCAGCAGGAGCTTCAAAGGGGAATTAAGCATAAAAGGCTCAGAGTCACATTCCCAATCTTGCTTGCAAGCCAGGAAAGCTCGAGCTGTGTCACTTTTGCTTCTTGCCTTCCTACATTAAAAGAATTTCACTTTCTGGCAGCTGGCTTCTGAATCCATTTGTTCTCTGCGTCTGTGACTATGTCCTGGCTGGGAAACGAACACAGGAGTTTTTCTTCCAACAGTTACCATTGTGACCTATCCAGACTGAGAACCTTCTATCTGAAACCAGTGATTGCAGAAGGAGCACAAATGTATCCTCCATGATACATTTAAGTTAATTACCTACTGATCGAAATTATCTTACAAGGTGAGGGATTTTACTACGGACTATGGTGGATTTCATAGGCATAGGGCGGGTGTCAGCAATCTGCGGCTCCAGAGCTGCATGCAGCTCTTTGGGCCCTCTGCTGTGGCTCCCTTTTGAGTGATACCACCACTGGCTGGCCCTGCCCCTCGCCTTCCCCTCCCAGTCACTCCTCGCCTGTCCTGAGAAGGTAAGGGCGATAGCAGGGGATGGAGAAGGCCAGGGCAGAGAAAGAGAAATACAGAGAGAGGTGGGGGGGGGAGAGAGGGGAGGGAGGGAGGGAGAGATGTCAAAAGAGTTTTGCCCTAATGACCGGCTGGGTAGGTGTGGTTAGGGGAGGGGGTCATGTGACTGATGGAAGTGAGTGATGTTGAGTTGGCCACGCCCACCCAGGTTTTGTGGCTCCCGGTGTTTTCTTTTCTGTGGGAAACAGGTCCAAATGGCTCTTTCAGTGTTTACGGTTGCAGACCCCTGGCATAGGGAATGTGAAGGGAGTCATGAAATAACTGAGAAGAATTACAATCTCTCTCTTCATTTCTAGATAACCAGCACAGAATAAAAAACACTATGGGCAATATATTTCCAAAAGACGATGTAAGAACAGAATTTGAAGATTTAAAGAGTGATTTGAATCGAGGCAAAATCCCAG
>WNWU01000046.1:3852305-3866347 GCA_012654045.1 Ptyas mucosa | reverse complement strand
GGAGTCTACATCTTCAAGTTGCCAAGGCTGAAAAACACTTTCCTGGCCACCCACAACTCTGGCTTTATTCAGTTGAAATGAATTGCTCTGAAGAACGGAAGAAGACACATCAGAACAAAAACAGGTTTGGGTTAAAAGTGGAAAACATGGGTCAGGAATGGAAGGGACGTGTAGAAGGATGAATTGCCAGAAGAGAAGAAAAGTGTTGTGTGCAAATGACAAGGGCAGGTTTTAGTTTTCCTTGGTCTCACTGCTGGCTACACAACTTTGGCACGTAGGCAATTTTTAAAAAAAATTTATATTTATATGCCGCCCTTCTCCGGAGACTCAGGGCGGCTTACAATGTGTTAAGCAATAGCCTTTTTGTATATTTATACAAAGTCAGCTTATTGCCCCCACAAACCGGATCCTCATTTTACCCACCTTAGAAAGGATGGAAGGCTGAGTCAACCTTGAGCCTGGTGAGATTAGAACTCGCAGTAATTGCAGGCAGCTGGATGTTAAATGCTGCCTTAATAGGAGGCATTAGCCTGCTACGCCACTCAGGCTCCTTGCAAAGGAAAAAATTGCAAAAATTGCATATTGCAAAGGAAAAAAGACAAAACGCCTTCAAATGGCTCCCAGTTCAGCATGTGGGCTTTGCAGGCATAAGGTATAACCGAAGTCAGAGCAGGGAGACAGAGTGATGCCTTCTAGATTTGGCATCCATCTACACTCAGAGGCAAGATAGAAACCAAATACTCACCCTAGAAGCTGAAAGAAGATTTCAATTTGAGTTTATTTTTCTACAGCTGCAGGGTTGGTCTCTGTCCTCTAAGCATGAACAGAGTTCCAGTCCTTTAATGATATATATATCAATCATTTAGAAATCTTAACGATAATAGCACAAGGAGACAGATTTTTGTAAAAAAGCTCATGAACTGGGAGGTTAAATTCATGCTATTTTAACGTTCCTTACGCATTGCTGGCCACAAGGCTGATGAAGGACGGGAAGCAGGTGTGAAGAAGCCAATCTCCAGACGGGGATCAAGGAAAGATTTGGTGATGCTGTGAAAGGCACCCCAATGTTTTGGGCAAAGCTCTTGAGTGACCAGAGTCCCAGGGAAAAATCCAAGGCACCTCCCCCCTCCCCTTCAAGGAAGCAGGCAAGCATTGCAGGCAAAAGGAACAGGGGGAAGAAAAAATATGACTCAGTGTCTTCTTAAAACTATCTATTTTCTTGCTTGTTTTAATAATTTAATAAGAAGCCTCTCCTCTCCCCTCCTCTCTCTCAGGCTTGCCCCACAGAAGCCTCTCCTATCCTCTCCCTCAGTCTTTTCTACAACCTCTTCGGCCGTAGAGGTTCATCAGAGGCATTTGCTTTTGAAAGAAAGAAAGGAAAAAAAAAGCCTCCGATGATCTGGCAACTCAGCTGGGATCGTCAGAGTCTTTTAAAAGCATTTTTTAAACAACCTCTTTAGCTGAAGAGGTTGTAGAAAAAATGCTTTTAAAAGCCTCTGATGATCGCGTGGCTCAGCTGGGCATGGGGTTTTTGCTACCGGTTCTCCAAACCACCCTCCGCCATCGCTACTGGATCGGGCGATCCGGTCCGAACCGAGAGCATTTCACCCCTGAACTGGGGCCAGAATTTTTGTGGCTAAGCAAGGAGGTTGCTAAGTGAGGCATGTCTGATCTTGTAGGCTTTCTTGCCACAGTTGTTAAGTGAAGCGCCGCAGTTCTTTACTGAATCCCATGGTCTTTAAGTGAATTTGGCTTCCTCTTGAAAGGGAAACAATAATAAGGATATGATAAATAATACTAGAATATGATATACTGGTATACTAGATTCTGTAACCATTAGGTTCCTGTAATACATATATACCTTTGTATTTGTATCACACATATTATATCTTTATATTTGTATCTCCTGTAACAAACATATTCTGTTATTAGGCCTCTGTAAATCCATATCAATCTTCTCCCTGTATTTTCCTGTGCCGTCCAAGAGCATGGTACATAACTCCAAGGGATAATTTATACCTCAGCCCTAATTTATGTTTGATCTGGATAAACTCCTGCTTTCCAGACCCAGAGGGCCAAAGTGGCCAATTGAGTAAACAAGAAATGCTTAAGGATGACTAATTGGGAAGTTTCCATTTCCCCTTGCAGGGCAACAAGGAATACACAAACCTAAATTAGGAGGCCAGAATTGGGTACTAAGCTGACGTCTCTGAAGGTATAAAAGGACGCCATACCTTTCCCAAGGTGTGGCTAGCTCCTCACATGCATTGTATCTGTAGGTTCTGGATATAGTCCCACCCAGTATTTTGTTTTTGGCCATAAATAAAATCTGCTTTTTTCTTTGCAAGCCTCGTCTTGAGTCTCTCTCTTTGGCATTAAGGTGACTCAAGTATATTTTGGGACCTTACACTCTGTTCTATTTGTGTAGGAATCCGGCTGGGAAGGTCGTCACTCCAGGTGGCACGCGGAGCCATATTGGTGGGCACGCGAGTGTTGCCCTAGCTCAGCTCCAGCATGCATGTGTGCACTGGCCAACTGATTTTCAGGCCTTCCGGTCCCACCAGAAGTTGGGAAACTTCGGAAGGCCTCGGGGGGGATGGGGAAGGCTGTTTTTGCCCTCCCCACGCTCCTAGAAAGCCTCTGGAGCCTGGGGAGGGGGGAAAACGGGCCTACTGGGCCCACTGTGCCATCACGTGCCAAAAGCAGGGGGAAGTGTAGGGGGGTGTCATGTGCGCATGCACGGGAGGGCGGGGCACATTGAATTATGGATGTGGGCACACGTACCTGCGACCCCCCCAAGCTCCCCCCGCTTTTGGCACGTGAGGGCAAAAAGGTTAGCCATCACTGTCCTAGAATGTGCACACATTATAAATACTGTATATGCCGTTGAACAAATGCCTGAATTTTGATCTCTTTAGCATGGGAATGCTGTGATGGCTGTAAGTATGAGAATTGGCACAAGTCACTTTTTTTCAGTTCAGGTGTAACTGTCACTAAATGAATGGTTGTAAGCCAAGGACTACCCGTATTTTCAAAAACCGAAACTGGCTGTCCAATGCTAGTTTTCTATTCTTGTAAAGCAGCTGTTTTCACCACTGATAAAAACAGGAACTAGCAAAGGTATATAAGGGCGATTCAATACTTCTGTCTGAGGAGTTTGGGTTCTTTGATCCATCCCGGCCTTTGAGCAGAGATCCATCCATCCAAAAGCAAGTATGCATTTGTCTATACCCTTCCCCTCTCTTAGTTTAGCTATTCTAAATTCTGTACATCCTTATTTTCAAATTCTGTTCTCTTTGCAGTCTCCGTTGATCTTCCTATAAAGTAGCAGGCAATACCGTTTTCTTTAGCCTTGAAGAATGTCTGCATTTTGCCTAGGAAGCTGCAAATGGCTGAAAACACTTGAATGTTAAGGAAATGTAGGCAGCCCCTTGTTTCTGGACCCAAAGTTTTTTGTGGCAGGCTCTGAGGAATCAGCTGGAGAAACAGCAGGCTTTGTTCCCCTGCATTTAATGATGCCTTCTTTGGATTTAAAGTGGATCTTTTACCCACCTTAGAAAGGATGGAAGGCTGAGTCAACCTTGAGCCTGTTGAGATTTGAACTTGCAGTAATTGCAGGCAGCTGGATGTTAAATGCTGCCTTAGTAGGAGGCATTAGCCTCCTACGCCATTCAGGCTCCCTGAGACACCTCTAATAAAAGTAATAAAAGCTTTCAGGAAGTTCAAGCCTCAGAATTTGATTTCTTTGTGTGTGTGTGTGGGGGGGGTGTTACTTGGAACCCTGACAATTTGGGTGTTGGGATCCAGCTGGGAAACTGAGATTGCAAATGGCAATCCCGTGGCCCAGAATGCTCCATGTATCATAAATATATGCCCATCGCCAGGTGCTCGAATTTGGATGATGTGACTGTGAGGATGCTGCGATGGTTGTTAAGTGTGAGCACTGGCCGTAAGTCACTTTTATCAGTTAAGTTGAAACATCGAGCGGTCACTAGATGAATGGTTGTAAGTTGAGGACTATGTGTAATTTGCAAAAACCAAATGGAGGGCCGTCCAATGCTATTTTCTTTTTCCTGTAAAGCAGGTGTTTTCACCACTGCTACCTGTAGGAACCCTGGACTTTGATTAGGCAGGGCTGAATAAATAGGAAATAGCAGGAACTTTTAATTATTATTTCCAAGAAATAATCAAATGTGCCACGTAAGAGTATAGAAACTGTGCGTGCTGCACTTAAGGGTATATAAAGGCGATATAAGGGCGATCCGGTCTTTTCTCTCTGAGGAGTCCAGATTCTTTGGCCAGAGATCTGTCCCACCCTGCATGGAGATCCTTGACAGCCACTCCTTTTAGAAAAAGCAAGTAAGCATTTGTATACTTTCCCCCTCTCTAGGTTTAGCTGTTGTAGATTCTGTAGTCCTTGCTTTCAAATTCCATTCTCTTTACAGTTACTCTTGATCTTTCTACAAAGTAGTATGCAGTACCATTTTCTTTAGCCCTGAAGAATTTTGTCTAGGAAGCTGCGAATGGCTGAAAACTCTTCAGCGTTAAGGAAATGCATGCACTCTTCGCCCCTTGTTTCTGGAGCCAAAGTTTTTTGTGGGGGGCTCTGGGGGAATCAGTTGGAGAAGCAGCAGTCTCTCCCCCACCCTCCGCATTTAATGATGCCTTCTTTGGATTTAAAGTGGATCTTTTTTGTCTGCATTCGGTGTTAATAATAATTGGATTGGGTTATGCTTGGGCCAGGCGTGATTTTATCGTTAAGAAAGAAAGGGAACAGAAAATGCAGCACAGGAAGGAAGAAGAGTCCAGGGTCCCAAGAGTTTTGTTCCTTTAAGACCCCTAATTGTGGGGTCAGTTCCACTGTAATTAAATCCAGCTCCCTTTCTGCTGACCATTCTCTTCCCTTCCACTGTCCCCAGCATCAGAGGCTTCTGCAGGGAGCTGGATCTTCATATAATGTGTCCAAAGTAGAATAATTTGAGTCTGGATAATTGAGTCTGGGTGACAACTCTTTGTTGATCTGTTGTAAATATAAATTAACTGAAGCGTTCGAGGAAAAAGTTAAGGCTCTGGAAGAAAAAACAAAGAGTTTGCAGGCAAGTCTAGCCACTCTGAAAACCAAATAACAAAATGAGAAAGGGAAAGAAAAAGACTGCAACCAACCTGAACACAATAAGGAACAAGGACTAACAAAGAAAACCGACCTTTAGAGATAGACCAATGGCATGTCACTCCTAAAAAGGTAAAAAATTGTATACATAGCAGAAAAAAAGAGCCTTGAGAGTTAAGAAGGTTGATGCTATATATGGTACAAACTAGCTATTACAGAATCGAGTAGTTCTGCTTTGGATACCACGAAGCGTCCTCCCAGAAGGTAACAAAGAAAAATGGCCATGGAGAGAACGTGTAGTGTCCCTGACAATACTGCATACTCTGGTCAAACATCTCTTATATGCTATATAAACAGATTGCCTCCAAGACAGTCTTCCCCTCACCTGTTCTTTCCAGACTCTTAATGGTGCATTCATTGCCACTGTATACGAGTCCATCTCCTTTGCTCCTAATCACCCTTTTCTTCTTTTCTTCCCTTCATGTTTTCTATCGCTATCAGAGCCTTCTGCAGAGAGTTACGCCTTCACATCCTGTGTCCAAAGTCGGATGATTCGAGCCTGGGCATTTGAGCCTCGCTGAAAACTCTGGATTGATTCATTTGATTATCCGTTGGTTTGTATTCTTGGCTGTCCACAGTATTCTCTGGGGTCTTCTCCAGCCCCAGAGTTCAAAGTGCCTGACGTAGCTGAGAAACATCACAGTGTCTCTTTTCCTTTCCAGATATTCTGCACAGAACAAAGAGCGACAATGAGCAGTAACGATCCTATAATCAGAGAATACAAAGACTTAAAGAGTAACTCCAAAGAACGTTTATATGAAATGAAATATCAAACCCTTAACATTGCAGTTACTGGACAGGCAGAGGCTGGTAAATCCTCCTTTGTCAATGCCTTTCGGGATGTAAGCGATGAGGATGAGGAGGCAGCTAAAGTTGGGCCAGAAGAAAAAACCTCCGAGCCAAAGGCATATCCTCACCCTTCTATTTCCAAAATAACAATATGGGACCTTCCAGGAATCGGAACGTGTAACTTCAATGCAGAGGAATATCTGAAGAAGGTCCAGTTTAAGAAATACGATGTCTTTGTTATTGTCGCGTCCCACTCCTTTGTTGAAAATGAAGTTTTGCTGGCCAAGGAGCTAAGAAAAAAGGAAAAAATGGTTTACTACGTGCGTACCAAAATAGATGTCATTATCGAAGGTGAAAGGAAAAAACGTAATTTCAACGAGGAGAGAACCTTGGAGAACATAAGGAAATATTGTGAAGATGGTTTGAGAGGAGCCAGAGAACGTTATGCAAGAGTGTTTCTGATTTCCAACCATCATAGATACTCGTATGATTTCCCAACTTTGAAACAGAAAATAGGAGTTGAATGTCCAGAGCGGAAGAAGCTTATTTTAAAATTGGTTCTGAACATCTTCTCAAATGAAAATTTGGAGAAGAAAAAAGAGAAAATGAAAGCACATAGAAGGAAGGCTGCGCTTACATCTGGCAGTATTGGAACAGTGCGTTTTCCAGGTTTGTCTTTTGTTGCCGATATTGGAATTTTGTGGTATGCCATGGAATGTATCCGTGATGAATTTGGTCTAAACGAAAAGACACTCCGTTTTCTGGCCCTTGAAACGGGAAAAGAATACGAAGAGCTGAGGTCAGCTGTCAAGAAAACCCCATTAGTGATCAATAGGGAATTAGTACTTTTTCATTTAAGTAAGTCATCTGTTTGGGCATCTGTGTCTCTTGCGGAAGAGGCTTTTGATGTTATACCTATTGTTGGGTCTGTGGTTGGTGCAATTAGTTCATTTAGTTTTACACGTTATTTTCTGACCAAGTTTCTCGATGATGCTGTGGAAGATGCCAAAAATGTTCGAGCAAAACTCATCGAGGGATGAGACATCCAAGGCACCCCAAATCCCTCTTGAAGGAAACGGTCAAGCATTTCATCCAAATAAAAGAAGGAAAAGTAAGAATATGCTTGAATATCTTATTGAAACTACCTACCTGCTTCTTCTCTTAATAATTCTCCAATTGAAGAATGTGCTTGGTTATCCTAAGAGCAATTAACTATCTCTGTCTGCAGATGTTTCCATGGGGAGTCAGAAATTAAATCTTCATATTTAGATGAAGATTTTGGGGGGAATTCTTTTCCTTATCTGTTCTCTCTATGTTGCTTTTGCTGTTGTTGTTGTCCTCTGGGTAACAATTATCAATAATAAAATAGTGGAGATTTTGCTGAAAAATTCATAATCTTTTTTTTTTAAAAAAAATCATAAAAACAACTCAATGCACTGTCTTAATCTTATTAATCCTATTGTGAAGTTTCCGAAAGATGCCCTAATTAATTCATGAGCCACAAGCCAAACTTCAAAAGAAATACAGTCATTTATTAGGAGCACCATTCTGGCAATACTCTGATGCAGTCAGAACTGATCTCACGTAAATTTGCAGTCCCCCGTGACCCTGTCTCCCCTCTCCTCCCTGGGCATGTCATAAATCACATTCTCCAATTGACCACGTTGGCAGGCTGTGAAACCCACAGCCCTCCTGTTGACTCCGGTAACTTAGGACACAATCTATAGAAAGGCATTTGTGGAATGTAGTTTCAGTTAAGGCAATCCAGCAGCTCCAACAATTCTCCCCTACGCTTGCTTATGGCAACTTGAAAGCTTTGCAAGTTGACACCTATACCGAGCATCAACGGTACACATGTACTCTCTTCATCTTGCTAATGTTATATTGAGCATTAATGGCATACATTCAGTAACTATCTGTTCATCCACATATTTTAAGGAAAAATATATGTGTTTTAAATAAACAGAATTTTAAGGAAAGATTCCAGTGCTGGAGTCGGCCAGCCAGATTGAAGGGGGAACCACTAGAGAAGCTGTTAGAAGCTACTGGACTGCACTGCAATTTATCCACTGTAATATTTGTCAACTCACGAACTGAGGAACAAATAGTCGGTGAGGCTGTGAACAAAACTGTCTGGGTGTCCTGTGGCTGAGACTAGGTGAGGCGAAGGCTCTCTCAAGGGAGATCATATAAGCTCCAATCGAAGAGAATCTTCTGTAGTCCAGGGTTCAACTTTGGAGCTTTTGATGGTCTCTGAGCTTGGGGGTTTGCTTGCTGACGTTTCCCACCAGGTAACATGATCAGTGTTGGAGGCAAACAGCCAAGCTCAGAGAGCCCCAAGGACTCCACGGAATAAGCTCAGCCCTGCATACAGGCCTTCCTGTCACTTGTGCTGGTAAAACCTGACCAGAGATCACAGATTTTCAGCAAGGGAATTATTCCTAGTTTTAGAGGCACTTAATTTGTACAACGCACCCAATTTAGTCCCGACTGTGCTCCCTCTTTACAAAATTTGCAAAAATATTTGGATTTGTCTCCTCTGACGGCTACAATTCTACTATATGACTGTCTTCAAGAAAGACAGTACATTAAGAATTATGGTCTTAATGTACCACACTACAAAACTGAACAAGCAGTACAAATGCACGTTGTATAGTTAGTCCTAGAGAGAGAACGGATGAGGATAGAATCACAAAAGACAGATAAGAGAGGGAAAAAAATGGATTGGTCAAGAGGAAGAGGAGGCTTGATAAAGTTGTGGTTGGATGGAGTTGACGAGACGCTGAAAACAATGAGCTGAGAAGTTCTTAAAAGAATTCATACAATCTGGGTCCTCATTTTACTGACCTTGGAAGGATGGGAGGCTGAATCAATCAGAATCAAACTCCTGGCAATGGGGATGCAGAGTTTGCCTGCAATGCTGCATTCGGAACTCCAAATGCCCAGTTAAGAATTGAGACAGGTATGCCTCAAATTCAGGTAAGAGCCTGGAAAATGATGATCATTCATTGGCTGAAAAGTCATTATTTTCCAGAGGGACTGTCCCCGCTAGTGCTGACTGACAACTTCCCCTCCTCCTGGAAACAGGCGATAGATCACAAGCTGGGCTCTTATGGGCTTTCATCTGTATTCCTAATGTCCCTCGGCTTTGACAAAGCAAAGCAAGTAGTAATTGACAGAATGAAGGACATGGAGTTCCAAGAAAAACTAAATAGGTTGCCTCTCCACATTCGGGACAGAATCAAGCAGGGTGTGTGGGAATCAGCAGGATATCTAAATGATCTGATATTCCCAAAACGAAGAATAGCTTTCTTCAGAGCCAGATTTAATATTCTTCCCTCAGCACTTCTCTAGGGCAGGCACAAGAGAACACCGATAGCAGAACGGGTATGCATATGTGGAAAGGGAGAAGTCGAAGATATCTCACATGTTTTATTGTACTGTGAGTTATACAGAATATGTAGGTCAATATGCATTCTCCCCTTACTAGACAGATTGCCAGGGAGGTCAGAGGATTTTTATATAGGCTTTCTCCTCCAAGGCTCTAATCCGGCTACCACGCATGCAGTGGCAAAATTCTGTGTCGCTGCAATGTCCACAAGAAAAAAACTGGTTACCACATTATAATATCAACTGGTGCCGATTTTTTGAGAGCTATAACAATACATTTACCCGCATACTTACACGCATGTAAATTAGGTTTGAGATCATGTATTTTTATAACAGAGATGTTATTCACAATTAATGTCAGAAGTAATTTTAATTCATTGTATGTCTATTGCTGGTCGATGACCGTAATAAAGTTCTATTCTATTCTTCTGCAACGCGGCATTCTAACCACTGCGTCACCACGGTCCTTCCATGGGCGATGGGAGGCACATTTAGAACATATTCTGTGCACCCAGCCCCTTCATCTTCCTGCCTGAGACCTTCCACGATGGATCTACTGTTATGAATGCCAAGGGACCTTTCTGAAGACTAAGCAACAACTTAGGGGAGAAGAGACAAAAATGTGATGGGTGAAATGGTATAAGGTCTCCTGCTTGAGCAGGGGGTTGGACTAGAAGACCTCCAAGGTCCCTCCCAGCTCTTTTCTGATTGATTGATTGATTGATTGAGTCTCTCTGGTACTCCTTGCCTTGGAAGGGTGAGAATATCCCTTCCCCCAAGGGTGGATGACTCAATCTGGATTAATCAACAGCATTGGGTGTGGAAGGGCCTCTCCTCTTTCTAACCCAGAGTGAACTGTGTCAAGGTGGACACAGTAGAAACCGGAGTTGGCATAAATTGTATTTAATTTGACCCCCCCCTCGCCTTTTCATATAACCTTCCTTTGATTTTCTTGGGTGCCATTCTTGTTCTGCACTCGGCATGAAAGTGATTACCCCACAAAGGAATAACAAGGCTTTTGATCTGCAGGACTTTCCTTTCATTTTGAACATTGCAAAATGCTTTCTTTCAGCCCATTGGATGAAATTCTTCAGCTCGTAATTGAGGTGCTACAGTCAACGAACTTGTTCTACTGCCCTCTTTCCCTCTTTCCTGGAGAGCTCTGGATGATGGCAATGGGTTCTCTGGTGCGAGACTCTGACAGGCAAGACTGCATGCGATGAGAAAGGAGAGGAACATTTGATTATTTGCAAGAAGTGCCCACTTAAAAGACCGTGTATAAATGGGATCCAGTCCCCTCTGAGGAATCTGGAGCAGAGGTGGTATTCAGCCGGTTTGTTCAGGTTCATCCGAACTGGTAGTGAAAATCATGGGTTGGCCTGTCCACCCTTCCCGGCTCTATGCCATCCTATTGAGGCAAGTTTTTGAGGCAGGGCACATGCGCGGAAGGCCGGGTACATGTGTGGAACACAGGCGCATGTGTGAACTGGGCATGTGTGTGCATGAAGCAAACGTGCGCATGTCGGGCGAACCGGTAGTAACAAAATGTGTAATCCACTGCTGGTCTGGAGACTTTGGTCAGCGATCAATCACAGCTTGCCTTGATGCCTCTGAGAACGACCCCGGATAGAAAAATAAGCATTTATATGCTCCAAACTGCCTGGTTGGGGAATTCTACGTGTGGAAAAGTCCACCCACCTGAAAAGTTGCCAAGTTTGAAAACTACTGTTTGTTTTACAGCGTCTGCTACAGTATTTGCAAAGAATCGAAACTGACGGCCGTCCAAAGGTAGCTTCTTTTTCCTGGAAATCAGGTGCTTTTAATGTTGGCACGTGTAGGAAACTCGGATTTGGATAGGCAGGATTTCAGTCATAAAAAATGGGCGGAACATTTTTACTATTTGAAGAAACAACTCACAAGGAACGTGAAGGGTATATAAGAGAGATGCTGTCCTTTTGACCCAAGAAGTCTGGCTGTTTTTGAAAAGAGATCAACCCCAGCCTGCGTAGGGACCTTTGAGAATTAATCGTTTGATAAAAGCAAGTAAGCATTTGGGTATATCCTTCCCCGCTCTGGGTTTAGCTATGGTAGATTCTGTACTCTTTGCTTTTAAATTCTTTTCTCTCTTTAGCTTTTGCTGATCTTCCTATAAAGGAGCCTTCAATATAATTTCTTTTCTATTGCGGAATGTGTATACTCTTTCTAGGAATCACCAAAATGCTGAAAATCCTTGAAGGTTAAGCAAATCCATGCAGCCTTCTCTCCTCATTTCTGAACCTGAAGATTTTTGTGGGTGGTTCTGGGAAATCAGCCGGAGAAGTAGAGCCTTTTCTCTCCCCTCCCACCCCACATTTGATGGTATCTTCTTTGGGTTTACACTGGATTTTGGGTTGGAGTTGACTGCCTGTTAGTAAATAGAATAGAATAGAATTATTTTATTAGCCAAGTGTGATTGGACACACAAAGAATTTGTCTTGGTGCATATGTTCTCAGTGTACATAAAAGAAAAGATACATTCATCAAGAATCATAAGGTACAGCCCTTAATGATAGTCATAGGGTACAAATAAGCAATCAGGAAACAATATCAATATAAATCGTAAGGATACAAGCAACAAAATTACAGTCATACAAATAGATTGGGTTATGTTTGTGTCAGGCAGATATTTTATCAATAAGAAAGGAAAGCAATGGAATATGTATCAGAAGAAGAAGAAGAAGAGGAGGAGCAGGAGCAGCAGCAGCAGCTCAAGGGTTTCGAGTGGTGTCAAGCGGGGGTGTTGGTTTTTCTGGCTAGGTAAGGGAACATCTGGAAAGCTTCTCCCTCTCCTGATTGGCTTTCCATACCCCCTCCCCCCACTCCTGATTTGGACAGTCATCCAGGCACATTGGTGTTGCAGTTATGAAGGGCACCAGTTGTAATAGTACACAATTACAAATTGACCTTAACACACAATAGGAAGAACAGAGAGATAAAAGGCAACTTAGCCAGCGGTAGGAATATAAACGGAACAAGAGGCACAAGAGGGACTCTCTCTAGTTCTTTGGCAAAAAGGGGAGGGAGAAGAGAAGTACTTTCAGATTTGCAAGACTGATTTCAGCTTTAGCGATAGCAAGAGCATTTAGGCTTATAGATCACCTCACGGAGCTTCATAGCAGTTTACATCTCTTGGTGGTTTACAATGTAGAAGCATTATTTGCATATCAACCCTAACACTCTGGGTCTGTCAACCCTGAAGCTGGCCTGACTGAGGCCATTTTGTGCTGACACACAGCAGAAGAGGGATAGGAAATGGGGGGGGGAGTAGCGATAGTTGGGGTGTTCTAGTCAAACCAAAATACTTTCTCTTGGGAACCAAGGACATTCCTGCAGGTGCTCAGAAGGAGGGGACTGGAGTCACCTAGCAACTGGACAGTAACCTGATTGGACCATGTGACTGGTTATTTTGAGAAAGTGATGAACTTTTAATTGGGTGAAAACTGCAGGAATACTCAGAGTATTGCACCAGCCTGTGCCAATACAACATATCCAATAAACCTATTCTTTGAGGAAATTACCTGCCTCAGAGTTTTGTTTGCTATGGGTATGTTACTTGGAACCCTGACAAGGTCCTCATTTTACCGATCTTGGAAGGATGGAAGGATGAGGCAACGTTGAACCCAGTCCGAATCGAACTCTAGGTATCGGCAGAATTTGCCTGCAATACTGCACGTTAATCACAGTGACACCAGGGGGCAGTGGTTACATTTAGGACCTTTAGGATTTAGATCAGATAGGAAACATGATCAGATGGTTTATGCTGTTTTATAATAAGGTTACATTAACATAATCTTGCAAGTCTGAAAGTACTTCATAGAGGCAAAGAACAGTAGAAAGAAAATTAAAATGATTCTTCCTTAACTGTCTTGGGTGCAAGAGGGAGGGAGGGATTGAAATCACCACCAGGCTTCCAAGATTTGGTAATTAAAGGTGTGTAGACATGAATGACAAGCAGGAAGATATGAAATTCTTCACTTTCATTTCCTTTCCAAAGGCACCCTCCCTCTCCAGTAAACTGATTTTATGCCATCAAATAATTTTCAGACCCTAGTACATACATTTTCTTCAAGACCTTCTATCCCTAATCTGTTCTTTCATGAATCCTAATGTTGCACTTAGTTCCACCGCAATTGAATTCAGCCTTTGGCTGCTGGCTGTCTTCTTCTTATCTTCCCTTCCACTTTCCCCAGCATCAGAGCCATCAGCAGAGAGCTGGGTCTTTTCATCATGTTTCCAAAGTAGGATAATTTCAACCTGGACCTTTGCGCCTCGTTGAGAATTCTGGGTTGATTCTTTTTATGATCCATCGTTTTGTTTTCTTGGGTGTCCATGGTATTCTCAGGGGTCTTCTCCAACCACAAATTCAAAGTGCCTGAAGTAGCTGAGAAACATCCCAATGTCTCTTTTCCTTTCCAGATAATCTGCACAGAACAAAGAGCAACTATGGGCAATCTAGTTCTAAAGGATTTTGTAAGGAGAGAATTTGAAGATTTAAAGAGCGATTTGAATAAAGGCAATGTCCCCAAAGTGGCAGCAGAATACCAAAAACAATTAAATGAAATGCAAAATCTGCCCCTTAATATCGCAGTTACTGGAGATGCCGGTGTTGGGAAATCCTCCTTTGTCAATGCCTTCCGAGGAGTAAGTGATGATG
>WNWU01000046.1:3791228-3802815 GCA_012654045.1 Ptyas mucosa | reverse complement strand
GAATAGAATAGAATAGAATAGAATAGAATAGAATAGAATAGAATAGAATAATAACTTTAGGGTCACTTTGAATGTACACTAATTGGCCTACATAAAAATGAAATTTCTTGAAGACAGCTCTCGAAGGGTCACCACCTCCAATATACACTACATGAACATGACTAATAAACAAACAAACAAACAAATATGCATATACCAACATATATTACATGACACAGAGAAACACCACAGTCTAGTCCAGATGTATACATGTACGTGGTGAGAAAAAAGAACCTTGTGGATTTAACCAGCCAGATGGCCTAGGGAACAAAGCTGTTACAGAATCTGGAAGTCCTGCTAGAAATACTTTGAAACTTCCTCCCAGAGGGGAGCAACAGAAACAGGCTGTGAAGTGAGTCTGTGGGGTCTCTAACGATGCTTCGGGCTCTAAGCACAAAGCACTTATAAGCAGTATCCTGAATAACAGGAAAAGAACTATAACCATGCATCCATTAGAGACCTCTGCCTCTAGGGAAGTGTTTCCTCTTCTTTCTTGAAGATGTGTGGACTTCAACTCCCAGAATCCCCCAGCTGGCAAGTCCACACGCCTTTAAGCTGCTGAGGCTGAGAAATCTCGCCCTAGAGCAACCCATAACTTGAATAAACAAGCAGGAAAACAAACAATAAACACTACCCGTATTATCTTGTTGTCCTCTATACTATTTCTACTTTTTCTACCACGGCCCTGTTCAGTGGTGGGTTCAATTTTTTTTACTACTGGTTCCGTGGGTGTGGCTTGCTGGCTGTGGCATGGCTTGGTGGGCGTGGCAGGGGAAGGATACTGTAAAATCTCCATTCCCACCCCACTCCAGGGGAAGGTTACTGCAAAATCCCCATTTCCTCCCGATCAGCTGGGACTTGGGAGGCAGAGAATAGATGCGGGAGGGGCCAGTCAGATTTTTTACTACCGGTTCTCCAAACTACTCAAAATTTCCACTACCGGTTCTCCAGAACTGGTCAGAACCTGCTGAAACCCACCTCTGGCCCTGTTGCTCACCGCTATGAGCAAGGATTTATACCCGTGATGGCACGTGTGCCGTTGCCAGCTGCTCTTTTGGTTTCTGGCGCATGCATGCACTCTGGTGCATGTAAAGATCAGTTGGCTGGTGCGCATGCATGCACTAAAATCATGAAAACCAGCTGGCTGGCGTATGCATGCACACCGGCTGGCTGATCTTCAGGTTTCCGGTACTCCGGCGTGCGCATGCACGTTCCGGTTTGGGCACTCAATGCCGAAAAGGTTCGCCATCACTGATATGCTCTGGAAGTTCAGAACATTGGCATCATCATCATCATCATCATCATCCTCCTCCTGCCCATTGGTCAAGCCTACTAATTGTCGCTGTCTTTGTTTTACCATTTCAAGGCAATTGTTTGGAATGTGAAAAATGCGAGAGCAACAGCACTTCCTGTACTGGTGCCAAGCAGAACTGCACTAACGGAGAAGCCTGCATCATTCGGATTTCAGAATCTAGGCTGGGTCGGTGCAAGGATTTCTAGAACCCAAGGAAAAAATGCGGGGTGTAGGGGTGCGGGGTGGAATGTGTCGTTGGGCCGATGGAAATTCCCAACTGCAGCAAGGTAATCTCTGCTGGTTGTGGGGTTGGAAAATTCTCTACTGTATTTCCAAGAATTCTCGGGTCGCCCAGATAATAAGCAGTTGAGGAAAGTTCATACAAAGTACTGTTTCAAAGCTCTCTCTCTCTCTCTCCCTTTCCCTCTCCTTCCCTCTCTCTTTCTCCCTCCCTCTCCCTCTCTGCCTCTCTCCCTCCCTCCCTCTCCCTTTCCCTCTCCTTCCCTCTCCCTCCCTCTCCCTCTTTCTCCCTCCTTCCCTCTCCCTCCCCCTTCTCCCTCTCCCTCCCTTTCTCCCCTCCCTCCCCCTCTCCTCTGCTCTCTCCCTTTCTCCCTCCCTCCCTCTCTGCCTCTCTCCTTCTCCCCCTCCCTCTCTCTCCCTCTCTGCCTCTCTCTGTCCCTCCCCTCCCCTCCTCTCTCCCTCTCCCTTTCTCTCTCTCTCTCTCTCTCACCCACACACCATCTTCCAAGAGTAGACAGTCTTAATCTCTCCTGCTGTCAGCACCGCCACTCTTAACTCAAGAGGTCAGAAGCATTTGTAGAGAGTGTGGTTAATTTGACCTTTGCTACGTTGCAATAGAGGAGAATATTTGTAGCTCAGGGTTGAACTGTGGGGTCCTCGGTGCTCTCTGCACTTGGTGGTATTCTGGCAGACGTTTCAGGACCCAACTAGGTACCATCATGAGCACCGGTAATGAAACGTCTGCCAGAAAACCACCAAGGTCAGAGGACACCAAGACCTGTCATTTGCTAAGTAGTTTCTCCTCCTCCTCCTCCTCCTCCTCCTCCTCCTCCTCCTCCTCCTCCTCCTCCTCCTCCTCCTCCTCCTCCTCCTCCTCCTCCTCCCCCTCCTCCTCCTCCTCCTCCTCCTCCTCCTCCTCTTACCATATTGTGTGAACCAGCCCATTTGATAAGTTTATGTTTCAATATGTCAACCCAACATAATATTCAGGATTCAGTAACTGAATAGGTTGTGGGAACAAGGTCAGTATGCACAGAGAGTAGGTCCATGAAACATGTTGCTCAGGGAAAGACCATCTTTCCTAATCCTAGGAAAGGCATTTTCCCAACCTTCTGAAATCCTGTTTTATCTTCTTTGTCTCCCGCAGCAGGTATGGGCCCTCGGCACAATTTCATGAAAGGCTGTGGCAATCCTACTGAGTGCGATAAGCCCCAGCTGCACTTTGATCTGGGGAACGGACACACGTACCATGTGCACCATTACTGCTGCGACGAGGAAGAGTGCTTCAAAGCTATACCCACGCGTAAGAGCTGCTTTACACCAAGGATTTTAACCCCACTTGTCAGCTAAAAAACAACTTTAGTTTAGTCCGTTGGGTTTAGTTAGTTAAAATAAGGTGTGGGAGCTTCATCCCTGGAAGCTTTCAAGAAGAGACTGGACTGCCATCTGTCAGAAACGGTGTTGGGTCTCCTGCTTGGGTGGGACTAGATGGCCTACAAGGTCCCTTCCCACTCTGTTATCTGTATCTCTATCAACTTTCACAATAGATCACGGGTAGGCAATCTTTAACGCAGTGGTTAAGGCACCGGGATACCAGTCTCACTTCAGGCACAAAACCCAGGAATTCTGGTCTCGCTTCAGGAACAAAACCAACTGGGCCAGTCACTTTATCTTAGCCCAGGGAAGGAGGCAATGGCGAACCACTTCTGAAAAAAACCTTGCAGGGCCTTGTACAGGCAATCGCCAGGAGTCAAGAATGCCTCAAAGGCATGAAAACAAAACAACAATAACAACCATAACAGCAAACTTTGGGCTCTTGGTGGATTTTATGCAGCTTAATTTGAAAAGCTGTCAGCGACCAACTAATTTGAGACACCCCTCCCCCCCAAGAACCCAAATCTGTCCTTTAATCTCCAAGTTAGTACATTATTCGTTGAATTTATAGCCCGCATCTATTACTTTTATAAACAACTCAGGGCAGTGTTCTGCCTCAGCTACGGACCCCAAAGAACGCAGCACACACAAAGTCTGTACAAACCTTAGTTTACTAAAATAAAATCAGGTTCTTTTTTTCAAACAAAGGCTGTTAATTAACTTTATTAACAGCCTGCAAGAATCCAAAGAATAAATACCCTTAATCTTACTATGGTTGGCAGAAAGCCCAGAAGCAATTTGCAGAGAACTAAGATCAAGGCATGAAGTAGAGTGAACTAAAGTTGTTCCCTGCAAATTGTTTCAGTCGGCGTTCCTCCTTAAATAGGCTAAGGGAGTGGCCAATTAGCCCCAAGCCTTATTCTCAAGGAGACCTCCTCCTGAGGAGCCGCTCCTGCCTTTTGGCAGCTCTACGCGCCCGTGCATCGAGAAGAGGCTCCTCCTCTTCTTCCTCTTCACTTATGGGAGCTTCTGGAGGTTCTGAAGGCCCTGGCTGAATCCCCACCTCTGGCACCCCATCTTCTCCAGCCTCCTCATTGTCCGACTCGAGTGCCAGCTGCACAGGCTGCTGGCGCAGCACACCAGCCTCCTCGCTGTCCAAATTAGCCACCAGCCGCACAGGCCGTGTACGGGCCACAACAGGCGGCCAATATATCCCATATACTCCTTCCTTCTCCTATTTCCTCCCCCCCCACTTACAAACAACCCTGTGAAGTGACTACGGGGATGCTTCGATGGTCGTAAGTGTGTGTGTGGGGGTGGGTGGGGAAATCACAAGCTGCTTTTTTTCAGTGGCATTGTAACTTCGAACAGTCACTAAGTGAGCTGTTGTAAGTCAAGGACGACCCGTATGCTGGTCTCTGAATGAAGCTTACCCCAATTTTGACTATAAATTAACTGAGAATCCTCGAATCCTCTTCTTTCAGTGCCACCAATACAGAAAGACCCAAAAGGGAGACGTTGCCCTGCTTGTAACAGCGTGGGGGAATCCTGTAAAAAAGACAAGGTGCAATGTTCTGGCAAAGATACTGATTGCTTTACTGTAACTATGAACCAAACTTCCAGTAAGTACTGCATGCTTTCATTTCATTAGAATTCTCTAGGATCTAGGGCAGTGGTGAAATCCAATTTTTTTTTTACTACTGGTTCTGTGGGCGTGGCTTGGTAGGTGTGGCTTGGTGGGGGTTGCAGGGAAGGATACTGCAAAATCTCCATTCCCATCCCACTCCTGGGGGAAGGATATCGCAACATCTCCATTCCCTCCCCACTCTGGGGCCAGCCAGAGGTCGCATTTGCCAGTTCTCCGAACTACTCAAAAAAGCTACCAGTTCCTTCTGACGATCAGCTGTGCCGCGCGATTTAAAATTGTTAGAAAGCAGGAAATCCAGCTTTCTAATGAATCTAAATCGCACGGCACAGCTGTTCCCCCCTCCCCTCAATGTTCTACTTGCCGTATTTTTCAGAGTATAAGACACACTTTTTTCCCTCTTAAAAGAGGCTGAAAATTTAGGTGCGTCCGAATATAGGTCTTTCGAAGCTTTTCTTCCCAGCCCTAATGAGGTGCTAGCGATCTTCCGTGCTTTGCCTGCTCCCTCCGACTCTCAGCTGTGAAGCTTTTTTTCAGCCCTAAGGAGGCGCCAGTGAGTGAAGCGATCTCCGTGGTTTACCTGCTTTTCTCATTGCTTCTCTCTCCAAAGATCAGTTGTGCTTTAGAAGCTGTGTTTTATCCCCAAGCAGGGGATAAAAAACCCAGCAAACTAATGTGCTGAAGCTGACCAGACTAAGGATGCTAGCCAGATGAATACCTGGTAGGCAGATTCCCTCCCCCCTTTTTTCCTCCCCAAAAACTAAGCTGCGTCTTATACTCTGAAAAATACGGTACCTTCCCAAGCCTCCTTTTTCTGCGTGCAGCGTGCATTTGGTACACACTCTGTATGTGCGGGCAGCAAACCAGTGGCAAACTGGGGGAGATTTCACCACTGGTGGGACCCCTGTGGGAGGCCTGGGCAAGTTCTTGAGGAATCTTTATCTCTTCAGCTATTTGATCCCATTCTGTTCTTCCCATTCAGATGGAAAACAAATCCAGCACATTATGAAAGGATGCGGTTCCAAAAACGTATGCGATAGATTTGAAAGAGACAAAGACACCATACTTGAGGAAGGAATTAAAGGCCCAATCAAGTGTAGCTTCTCAGGGGCATCTCAAGCTCTGGCTTCCTTCCTGACGACTTTCTACAGCTTTTGGATCCTGAAGTTACTTGTCTAAGTGAAATAAGCACAGGAACAGGGAGTGGCTCAGTTCTGCTCCGAGGTATTGCCTCCCTTGTATTCCATATTCCATATTCCATGGCCTTCCTATGGTCTGTAGCTTCTCAGCTTTGTAGTTTGCTGCTTTTTTTTTTTTCCTCCCCTTCCCTGTGGAGTTCGGTAAAAATAAACTCCAGGTTTAAAAACAAACGGGATCTGAACGTTTTGCTATCTTTGTTTGATCGAATTTGGGATGGGAGGAAGATTTGCACACACCCCAGAGGTGGTATTCAGCCGGTTCGCACCGGTTTGCGAGAACCAGTAGTAATGGCCGGCTGGCCATGCCCCCCAAACCGGTCCCCTGGTCGCTGCTCGCTCGCCCTGCCCCCCATGTTCGTCACCAGCATGTTTTTCGTGCATGCACATCCCATTGCCTTGCAAGTCCAATGAAGAAAATGACGGCGATGGCAGCAGCTTTTTCCACGACGTCCGGTACTTTTCGGCGGCCTGCGGCGAGGGAGGATTCTTTGTCAGCCGCTTTCCAGCAGCGGCGGCTGGCTGGGGACCACCAAAACCTCCAGTCAGCTTGCCTTCTGGACTCTGGACCAGCCGCCGTGGAAAATAAGCAGCCCAAGGTGGTAGTGGGGGAGGAAGTGGGGCTAGGGCCGGGGCCAATAAAGGAGGGGAAACGGGGGCGACTGGCGAAGGGAGGGCTGGTGTAGATAGGTGGAAATTCCAAAAATTGTCCTACCTTTTCCTATGGGCATGGCTGGGGGGGGGGTGTCATGTGACTGAGTGAGTGTGAGTGATGTCAAGTTGGCCATGCCCACTCAGTCACATGCCCTCCACCTAGCCACGCCCACCGAACCGGTAGCGAAAATTTTTGAAATCCACCACAGACACAGACACAGACACAGACAGACACAGACACAGACACAGACACAGACACAGACACACCCTGTTGCCTAGAGACCACAACCTCAACCAACCTCAGTGATTTGTTGAAGGGAATTAAATGAGCTTTAAGAAAAGACATACATCTTATGGTTTCCATCAGCTTTCCACCTTATTCATTCCTTTCAATAGGAATGGAAGAATTTAGTAAATTGCACACTCTGCCTTTCAATGAATTAAGCCCTACATTTTTGCAAGGAAGGATTTGCATCTCAACCCGGAAAGGACTACACCTTTAAAAGCCCTTTAGTTCTGGATTGCTGGTTTCTGAAACAATGCCTTATTTCTAGTTAGTCTTACATTTAGGCAAGAAAAACCAAAATTACACCCATAGACTGGGTGAAACCAGGTTTAATAGCAGTAACTGTCAGAGGGATCTTGGAGTCTTAGTGGGCAACCAATTAAATATGAGTCAACAGTCTGCAGTGGCAGCCAAAAAAGCCAGTGCAATCCTAAATTGCATTAACAGAGGGATACAATCAAGATCAAATGAAGTACTAATACCACTCTATAAAGCCTTAGTAAGACCACACCTAGAATCCTGCATCCAATTTTGGTCATCACACTAGAAAAAAAGATGTTGAGACTCTAGAAAGAGTGCAGAGAAGAGCAACCAAGAGGATTAGGGAACTGGAGGCTAAAACATGTGATGAGAGTTTGCAGGAACTGGGCATGGATTCTAGTCCACTATTTATTCGAGTGTACTGTAGCTCCTGCGGTGACTTGTCCAGTGGCAAATTTATTTCATTTATAAGGTAAAGGTAAATGTTTCCCCAGCACATGCGTGCTAGTCGTTTCCGGCTCTGGGGTGATGCTCTTGTGATGAACTGGTAGCGGCGGCAGCGCAAGGCTCCGCCCACTTACCCGGATGTCATTACTTCTTGGTTTTAACCAGGAAGTAATCCATTTTTGACCCTCTGCGCATGGTACACGCACTTCTGAATCGGTAGGAAGGTAAGTAGATTTCACCTCATCTCCATTTCAAAGTCGAAGAGCCAGCGCTGTCCGAAGACGTCTCTGTGGTCATGTGGCTGGCATGACTCAACGCCAAAGGCGCACGGAATGCTGTTCCCTTCCCACCAAAGGTGGTCCCTATTTTTCTACTTGCATTTTTTACGTGCTTTCGAACTGCTAGGTTGACAGAAGCTGGGACAAGTCACGGGAGCTCACGCCGTTACGCGGCACTAGGGATTCGAACCGCTGAACTGCTGACCTTTCGATCGACAAGCTCACCGTCTTAGCCACTGAGCCACTGTGTCCCTTTGTACCCCATCTTTATTATTATTTTTTTACAAATAACTCAAGGCCACCAACATTTCCAGCACATCTTCTTCCTCCTACTTTCCCCACAACAGGAAGTCTGTGAGGTGAACAGGGCTGAGAGCCATTAGCCCAAGGAAACTCGCTTTGCTTTCATGCCTAAGGTGGGACTAGAACTCACAGTCCCCTGGTGAGTGAGATCTGCTTGCTTCGTATTAAAAGAAGGGGACTGTTCTGTCCCCTCCCTGCTTCAGAAGCCCAGACAAGCACACACACTCGAACGGGAGTATTCAGAAGTTGTTTATTTACCATCCATAAACAACGAGCTGGCAGCGAGCCCGGGAGAGATAACGACAGCTGTTGTTTTGAGTTGCCACGGCCAGTCCCTGATAAGGCTCCAAGTATTTATATCCAATACGAGCTTCAAAGAAAACGCTTAGCTGCTGCAGTATTTCAGGACACAAGCAGTCAGGGTAAAACTTTGTTCGTCACAAAAGCCAACAAGGTAAGGTCAGTTCCTTTTATACCTTGTGGGGCGTTGGCTTTGTGACTCATCACCTCGTACTCGGCCCCACCCACTCCTTTGCTGAGCCCGTCTCTCTGATCGTCGCCACCTGGGATTAATCCACTCCCTCTCCTCATTAACGTCTGACTCAGAGGAGCTTTCTTCCACAGGGCTTTCAGCTGGGGCCTGGGGTGGTGCCAAACCAGACGGGCCAGGGGAGGAGTCCCTTGCCCCCTCCTCTTCACTTTCGGAGGATTCCTCCTCCGGAGGTCCGGGCTCGGGAGCCGAAGACACAACAGGGACACAAAAACACGCTTTGCAGATTTCTGCATAAATCAGGGATTCTCTGGGCACCTGACATTTCTCAAACTATAAAACAGTTAAAATAACCAAGGCAGACAGTTCTCGACTTACAACCAGCTGTTTACTGACCGAGGTTACAATGGCATTGGAAAAAGTGACTTCTGTTTTTCACCCTTATGACTAACGCAGCCTCCTCAGCGTCACCTGATAAAAATTTGAATGCTTGGCAACTGACTCATATTTATAACAATTGCAGCATCCCGGTGTAAGAAGAAATCAAATAAACACCTCCCCCACCGTTATCTCAAATAAAATATTAACCATAAGGAATGCCTTAGAGATATTAGCCATAAAATAGCTTTAGAAATATTAGCCATAAGGAAAAACCTCTGAAAAGGTAAAAGTCCAAGACGCTAATAAAAAAAAAACTGCCTGAAGCTAAAAAAAAAAAAAAAAGCCTAAAGAAAACTTTGTAACAAGAAGCTAACTGCAGAGGCCGGCCCTTAAGGAGATAGGATCTAGATGGCTCCATTCATAAGCAGAGCAAATACTGCCCGCAGAAGTCCATTCCAGAAAAGGATTTTTCGAAACCCCTTACTGCAATTTCGACAGCTAACAAAAACAGAGTGATAGGATTAGAGCGAACAGCCCCTCAAACAGGACATAAGACATCAGCCACAGTGGGAATTGCCCAATACCCTCTTTAGAAACACAAAGCCCATATTGCACAAATCCCAAACTTCAAAAACACAGAACCATATAAGAACACTTCCTCTCACTCGGCTAGTTGTTCATCTGAGAAGGAACCGCACACTTGGCGTGCAGGTTCTGCTTTCATTAATAAACCAACTTTCCAATGACCCTCCCTGTTGTTTCCAGCGTCTTTTCTCCCAGCTCGGAACTGAACCAGATGGATTTTTCTTAAGACCCTGTCGTTCCGCCAGGCCGGGTTATCAATGTAATAATTTTAAATCGGGTGTTTTAAATTTTGGGGGTCTTAAATTGAGCCGAATTATTTAATAATTTTAATAATTTTAATTGATGTTTGTCTTGTGCTTTTAATAGGCCTGAGTCCTTCGGGAGAAGGGCGGTATAGAAATAAAATAATAATAATAATTATTATTATTATCCAATGAGACATATATTTTGATAGTCCAGTTCCTTGATTATATTATGCATCTTTTTGAAGTAATCAATTTGCTTTCCATTCGGTGCATAAAGTGACACTAATAGTATCTTTTTCTTTCCTGTTTTGATTTCGACCATCAGCGTCCTGCCTTCCTCGTCAGCGAATATTTGCTTTTCTTGTATATGGTTTTGGATATACATTGCTATACCTTTCTTTTTTTGTTCTGTTAATGCAGTATAGAGTGTTCCTAGTCGTTTGTTTTCTAATAGTCTATGTCAGTGATGGCTAACCTTTTTGCCATCGCGTGCCAAAAGCGGGGGGAGCACGGTGGGGTCACACGCACGCGTGCCCATATCCATAATTCTATGTGCCCTGCCCCCCCCCGCTTTTGGCACACGATGGCACGGTGAGCCTGTTTTTTCCTCTCCCCAGGCTCCAGAGCCTTTCTAGGAGCCTGGGGAGGGCAAAAACGGCCTTCCCCAGCCCCCCAGAGGCCCTCCGGAGGCCGGAAACCGTGTGTTTCCTGACTTCTGGTGGGCCCAGAAGGCCTGAAAATCAGCTGGCTGGTGTACGCATGTGTGCCAGAGCTGAGCTCGCGTGCCCACCGATATGGCTCTGCGTGCCACCTGTGGCACCCGTGCCATAGGTTCGCCATCACGGGTCTATGTTGTTGTTTTTTAATATGGACTTCTTGTAATGTTATGATATCTGTCTTCGGTTTTTGTAGATTTCTAACGATACGTGATCTCTTCGATGGAGTATTTAGGCCATTTATGTTCATTGCTCTCAGTCTTAGTTCTTTCTCCATTCCAATCTTCTATCTCCTTGCTGTCCTGAGTTTCCTAGCGTTTTTTTCCAGTGATTCGTATTTTTTCCCTTGCTCCCTCTCTTTCCATCTTTTCTTTCTCCCCTCTTGTTCTTCCTTCTCGCTGTACTTCTTCCGGTTGGTCCTCCTGGCTTGCGGGTTCTTGCTGTGTTTTGGATTCTTGTTCCTCTTCTAATACAAAATTGCTGTCAAAAAACTGTTGTGCCTTCTCTAGAGTGTCGAGTCTATGTTTTTTGTCTTGCCGCGAGACAAGGATTCCCTTGGGTGTTAATTATTTTATGTTTGTTGTCTCTGTTGTCAGAAAGCTGTAATTTTTCCTTGTTTCTCTTTATTCTTCTCGGTATTTGTTTTAATGCTATTATTTCTTTTCCCTTATAAGTGATTGGTTCCTCTCTCATTATTTTATATATTTCCTCTGGGCATGCGGGATGGGCAGGGATTTTTGCTACTGGTTTTCCGAACCACCCGCCGTCATCGCTACCGGATCGGGCGATTCGGTCCAAACCGGGAGCATTTAACCCCTGGTCTGAGGGAAGAATATTTCACCAAGCATTGCCTGTTTATTCTCCTTGCCCCTCAAGAAAAGTATAAAAAGTAGGGGGTGGGGTGGGAAGGCCCAGACATTAAACCTTGATGTAGACCTGAAAATAGGGGCTACATCAGCGGTGAAATCCAAATATTTTTACTACCGGTTCTATGGGCGTGGCTTGGTGGGCATGGCAGAGGAAGGATACTGCAAAATCTCCATTCCCTCCCCACTCCAGGGGAAGGATACTGCAAAATCTCCATTCCCTCCCCACTCTGGGGCCAGCCAGAGGTGTTATTTGCCAGTTCTCCGAACTACTCAAAATTTCCGCT
>WNWU01000046.1:3761228-3786228 GCA_012654045.1 Ptyas mucosa | reverse complement strand
CTGGAACTAAGGAGAAATTTCCTGACAGCGAGAACAATTAATTAGTGGAACAATTTGCCTCCAGAAGTTGTGAATGCTCCAACTTTGGAAATTTATAAGAAGATGTTGGATAACCATTTGTCTGAAGTGGTGTAGGGTTTCCTGCCTAAGCAGGGGGTTGGATTAGAAGATCTCCAAGGTTCCTTCCAACTCTGTTATTCTGTTATAATGTAGATTTTGCAAGCTCCATAAATATGATGAATCATGTGCCATCAGGTGGATGATGGTCCTTCAGGTATTCCAACCATGCCTCCACCGTCACCAGTGTGAAGAAGTCCATCCACTTTGATTCTGGTTGGCTTCTTTTTCTCTTGTCTTCTACTATTCCCTGCATTATGGCTTCCTCCAAAGAACTGAGCCTTCTCATAATTGTCCAAAGTGGGATATTTTGATCATGTCCATCGTACAGTTACTCCTCAATATATATAACAGTTTGTTCAGTGGCCGTTCGAAGTTATAACGGCGCTGAAAAAAGTGACTTAGGACCGTTTTTCACACTTACGACCGTTGCAGCGTCCCCATGGTCAGGTGATCAAAATTCAGACGCTTGGCAACTGACTCATATATATGACGGTTGCAGTGTCCCAGGGTCAAGTGATCCCCTTTTGCGTCCTTCTGACAAGCAAAGCCAATGGGAGAAGCCATTTAACAAACTTGTAACATGGGGCAAAACTGACTCAACACCCGTCTCACTTAGCAACAGAAATTTCGGGCTCAATTGTGGTCATAAGTTGAGTGCCTGTAAGAGATTCCTGCCCTTGCAGAATCATGGACTATGGATGAGACTATAATTGGCTAGGAGAAGACTCCTGCGAGTCCCTTGAACTGCAAGGTGATCCAACCGGTCAGTCCTAGAGGAGAGCAATCCTGACTGCTCTTTAGAAGGCCAGATCCTGAAGAGGAAACTCAAATACTTTGGCCACCTAATGAGAAGGAAGGCCTCACTGGAGAAGAGCCTAATGCTGGGAACGATTGAGGGCAAAAGAAGAAGGGGACGGCAGAGAAGGAGGTGGCTGGATGGAGTCACTGAAGCAGTCAGCATGAGTTTAAACAGGCTCCGGGGGCTGGATGGTCCATGGGGTTGTGATGGGTTGGACACAACTTCGCAACTAACAACAACAACAAAAACACATAATTGGCTAACTAGACCCAACTTGAGTCTAGTTAGAGTCTCCAGAGAAAGACGGCATATAAATTGAACTAATAATAATAATAACTTTCAGCTTATTGAATCAAAATCGCCTTACATCTATGATGGATGTGTATGTTTCAGGGTAGTTGCCATTGTTCTCCAAACGTTTTTGGGGAAAACATTGGAATAAAATGTCTGCAACTCAAACTCCGATTCCAGAGAATTCCCAAATCCAATCGTTTTTATAGTCCGATCTGATATGCTTTGAGGGTGCGTTCTTATTACCCACAAACAAAGATAATTTCCGATGTCACCCAACCGAACCCCATCCCTTTTTTAATTCGCTGAGCGATGATGTTGCAAATTGTCCTGTGAGAACTATAACCACTTCTACTTTTGGCGAGGATTGATTTCCACCCGAAGGCCTTTTCCTGCACTGTTCAAACAATACCGTAAAATAACAACGGTGGCAAGACCAATGGTAAAATGGGACAAAAGCTGTTTTTAACCACTGTCTTACTTAGCGACAGACATTTTGGGGCTCCGTTGTGGTTCTAAGTCGAGGACTTCCCTATATTGGAAACCTGTATTTGGCTGGAGGGAGGGTTTCCTTTAAATCTGAGCTATGGTTCTGATCACTGACGTTTCTGTTTCTCCAGGATCCCAGAAAATCCAAAGCACTACAAAAAGTTGCAATGTGAAAGATGTTTGCAAGTTACTTGAAGAGCAGAAAGGGAAGATTTCCAGTACCCAGATAGCCAACGTTCCAGTTGGAACATTCATTAAAGACGTTACCTGCAGCAAAGCCCCTCCCTCATTCGCGTCCTTCTTCCCAGCATTCCTTGGGCTCCTCCTGATGAAGCTCCTCTTCTAAAGCTCCTCTTCCTTCCACCCAAGAAATTTCCCCCTTTTTCTTGGCCTGTATAATCTCTCCAGCTGATCAGGCAGGGTCTTCGATGTTATGCATAGATCTCTATATTTCCCCGAATGGAAACCAGTGAAGCAGACAAATATATAATCTGCCAAATGAAACCCAGTTAAGCAGACAAATATATAATCAGCAGCCTTGAATGTGTGTTCTTCCAATAAAGAAAATAATAATAAAGAATAAACAGTTGGATTCCACTCATGGCCTGATTTGTTGTTGTTTTTTTTTTTTTTTGTAATTTGGAGTTGGGGGGGGAACAAAATCAACGTTCTCCATTTGACTGGGCTGATTTGCTATGCCCTTCATCCAGATTTGATGTGATTTTTGTTTTTATTTATTTGTGTGTCAAATGTAGAAACTGCCCATCTCACAGAGATTTGATTCCCCCGCCCCCAACTATTATATATTATTTTATTGATCAGCTGTTTATTTTATTCTGTTCGTGCCATCTGAATTCTGAAGGAAACTGTGCGTTGCTTTTCTTCTTTCCAGTTTAGTCTACAGCTCTGCAATTTCTCTAGTTGTCTGCTCTACAAGAAAGCTTCACAAACACATTTAAGGAGTTGAGCTGGCTCAAAGATTCAGGAGCAGGCCTGTGCACTCACATACACACTCACACTCACACTCACATTTAACAAGCTCCACTCGACAATCTTCATTAGTGGATTACTACCCTCTTGAAAACTTTGTGCTGCTGCCCCAAAATTGACACAACCGTTATCAGTTAAATGGGCAGGTTATTGTTTTCGTTACCAAATAATTTCATTTTAAATGTAGGCCTAAATATTATTATTATTATTATTATTATTTTACAGATATCTAGTCTGCAGCCCTGGAGTTTCTCTAGTCTAGTGGGTCTCTGATACAAGAAAATTTGCTGAACTAATTTCGTTAAGCTGACCCTGCTAATTAACTTAAACCAACTACTCTGGTCGTTCATGTGTGATGCACAAAGCTTAAGGAATGGAAGACCAGGACTTCCTTTTGGGCCATTGACAGTTACCATGGTTGGATTGTTTAACTTTGAATTATAGTACCTTTAGGAAGCTGGGGTTTACTACGTTTGCAAGGTTTACACCAGAGAGGCTGTTCTTCAAATCTCTATCCAAGGCCAACATTCTGTGTCAATCCATCAGAATCAGAATAGAACTGGTAAGGGGACCTTGGAGGTCTTCTAGCCCAACCTCCTGCTCAAGGAGACCTTATACAAGAGGGCCACCTTAATGAAAACTCTACGAAGTTCTACCAAACTGGGTAAAAGCAAAGCGATGTAAATTATACCGTTTTTCATAGCGTCATTTTAACGGTAGTCAGGGGTGAGTACAGGATCTTGAATCCTGTAAAATGAATTTCTTCTTCTCATTTAAGGCAGACTATTTGAAATGCTTCTTTCCAGGTTTATGCCAGCTGTCCAGTTGGCGAATGCAGAAAAAGGGAACTCCTGGGACATTATTTTACCAAGAGTATAAAACTTTACTGAATAAACCACATTGGCAGAGAAGAAACAAAACCAGCTCTGACTTTCACATACAAAAGCAAGCTTTTGTTTCCCCCACCCTTTTTTCCCCCCCTATGGGGGGCCTCCAGAGTACAAAATGCCCATCCATCACTTCTGTTCATTTTGTTATGGGAATCAGCCAGCCACGCTGGAACATCTGTTCAATGTGTCCTTGAGATGCCAGCCTCCACTGGATTCGATCCTCTCTGTTACTGTCAAGCTGCGAGCGAAGGGAAAATTTAGCTGAAAGTGCAAATCAGTCTTCCCAGTTTCACTCCATTTGGACTTAACTGCCCTTTCTGAGATAAGCCAATTCACCCCTCTGTCTTTCTGGTTTTTTAAAATATCTGGTTCCCTCTTCCCTCTGCTTCCCTTCCCTTCCCTTCTCTCCCCGCCCATTCCCCCTCCCTCCCTCCTGATCTACTTATTTCCTTTCCCTCCTATCTTTCTCTTCACCATTCCCCCTCCTTCCCCTCCCTGCCCCACCCTTTGTAATCTCTCACCAACTCCATTAGTGCCTTATCCAATATGCGCACATTGCTGCAAGGGAGATTTATGCATTTATAAGATGGAACATGATGTACAATCGAGCTGTCTCCCTGTGCAGTAGGGCTGTACCCACTTGGAAAACGGTTGAGGACATGTTTTTTGGAAACACCATCACAAACCTGAGCATCTCTGTTAGTCATGAAAGCATTTCTGGCTTACAGGAAGTCTTTTTTTAAAAAAAAAGACTACCCCCCCCAAAAAAGTCTTTTTTGGGGGGGTAGTTTTTGATAGGTACTGTTGTGCTTTGGGGAGTTTCCAAGCACTACAGGTTGTCCTTGACTTACATCCATTTGTTTAGTGACTGTTCAAAGTTACAACGGCACTGGGGAAAAAAAGGGGGGGACAACTGGGGTCCTCAGACTTACAACCATTGCAGCATTTTCCACAATCACAGGATCAAAATGTCGGAGACATTTATTTGCAATGGCTGCAGCAAGGGTGCTATGCAGCAGGTTCTGACAGGTTCTGGAGAACCCGTAGCGGAAATTTTAAATAGTTCAGAGAACCAGCAAATACCACCTATGACTTGCCCCAAAGTGGGGAGGGAATGGGGATTTTGCAGTATCCTTCCCCGGCCATGCCCACCAAGCCAAGCCACGCCCACCAAGCCATGCCCACAGAACCAGTAGTAAAAAAAAAAAATGAATTCCACCAATGGGTTGCAGGACCCAGAGTCACGTGGTTGCCACTTGCAACTTTCCCAGCCAGTATCTGACCAGCTAAGGCAATGGAGGAAGCCAGGTTTTGCTTAATAACCACATAATTTGCTTAACAACGGCAGCAAGAAAAATTGTAACGTTCGGGGGTGGGCAACTCAGTTAACAATTGCCTTGTTTAGCAACATAAATTCCGCTCCCGATTGTGATTGTAGGTCGAGGACTACTTGTATCCAAATACAACCCAACTCAATGACTCCCAAACTTTGGGGCACCAGCAATCAGTTCTGCGGAGAGAGTTTTTTTCCGTGACCGGAGGGGTCGTGGCTTTGCTTGCCACCTGCATCCTATGGATGCGATCATGGACTGGTGCTGATCCATAGACAGAAAGGACTTAAAATCAGGTGAAACTTACTTAACAGAGCCGTGGTGGTGCAATGGTTAGAATGTGGCATTGCAGGCTAATTCGGCCGACTGCCAGCAGTTTGAACCTGACTGACTTAAGGTTGACTCATCCTTGCAAGGTGGGTAAAATAAGGGCCCAGATTGTTAGGGGCAATTATGCTGACTCTGTAAACCGCTTAGAGAGGGCTGTAAAGCACTGAAGTGGTATATAAGTTAAGGGCTATTGCTATTGGTATCCATCCATCCATCCATCCATCATCTATCTGTCTACCTGCCTACCTACCTACCTACCTACCTACCTACCTACCTACCGTATCTATCTATCTTGAGCCACAGTGGCTCAGTGGTTAAATGCATTATTACAGGCTAATTCTGCTCAATGCCAGCAGTTTGATCCTGACCAACTCGAGACCGATTCAGCTTTCCATCCAAGGTGAGTAAAATGAGGACCCAGATTGTTTGGGGGCCATATGCTGACTCTGTAAACAGCTTAGAGAGGGCTGTAGAGCACTGTGAAGCAATATATAAGTCTAAGTGCTATTGCTAACAACAGCCTCGCTTAGCAACAGAAATTCTGGTCCCAACTGTGGTCGTAGATCAAGGACTACTTGTATCCAAATGTAGCCTTACAGAGCACGAACGGGTAGCTAGAGAAACAGAACTGGAGCAATTTCTGGGCCAGTCTTCTCTTGAAGAGGGTTTCTCTGTTGTTGTTTTTTTTTATGGGGAAAAAAAAGGGATGCAGTGGCTCAGTGGCTAAGATGAAAATTGAAAGATCAGCAGTTGAGCGGTTCGAATCCCTAGCACTGCATAACGGGGTGAGCTCCCGTTCCTTGTCCCAGCTTCTGCCAACCTAGCAGTTCGAAAGCAGGTAAAAAATGCAAGTAGAAAAATAGGGACCACCTTTGGTGGGAAGGGAACAGCGTTCCATGCGCCTTTGGCGTTGAGTCATGCCGGTCACATGACC
This sequence comes from Ptyas mucosa, assembly GCA_012654045.1. Lineage (NCBI taxonomy): Eukaryota > Metazoa > Chordata > Lepidosauria > Squamata > Colubridae > Ptyas > Ptyas mucosa. The sequence goes on along the minus strand of WNWU01000046.1, from coordinate 3,780,054 downwards.
ACGGAGATGTCTTCGGACAGTGCTGGCTCTTCGGCTTTGAAATGGAGATGAGCACCGCCCCCTAGAGTCGGGAACAACTAGCACATATGTGTGAGGGGAATCTTTACCTTGACCTATGGGAAGAGCCAATCCTGCGATGATTTACATGAATCCCTGGCTCAGATATCACTTTGGGAAGGACAGCTATTTGGCTCCCTGACCCTCATCTGAAGGATTGCTCGGTGTCTCCTCCACCCCTTTTGAACCGTCAGCAGTGACTGTCAGTCAATTGAGACATTGAGAGGGATTTCCAGGCTGCCAAAATAATAATAATAATGCCCAAGCAGGAGACCCTACACCAATGATGGTGAACCTTTTAGAGACGGAGTGCCCAAACTGCAACCCAAAACCCACTTATTTATCGCGAAGTTCCAACACGGTATTTTAACCTGAATAATGAGGTTTTACTACCTACAATAATGATAAACAAGGCAGAGTTCAGCTAATTCTTCTAAGAAAAATGTGTCGTCTTCTGAGTCCCATTCTCCTAAACTTCTCCGGATTGAGCGTAATTCCTCAGGCATGAAATCTCACTTCTCCTCAGTCCAAAGGAAATTCAAAATTTCTCCTCCCTCATATTTGGCAAAAAAACCCCCAGATCTGAGTTTGTAAAAAATAATAATATTTTTTTAAAAAAAATCCCCCCCGCTAACTATTAGATCACTTGACATTCAGGTTCAAGTCGTTTCCTTCTGCATTTCTTTAATTTCTTAACGGCCTGTTTAAAGAAAACTCTGCTGTTCTTCCACCAAGTCCAACCACATTTCCCACATTTTTCCCTTTGTCGCATTTGGGTCTTTCATTCGGGATTCTGCCTGACAGCAGCGAGAGGCACTTCGCCAAGGAATTCCCAGTAGATGCATTACTTGTCCTTTGCCTTTGTATTGTTATGGCAGTCTTCCAACTATTTTTCCAATTCCACGGTTTCACCGCCCAGTTCTGCAGCATTTCCTCATTTCAGTCTGCTTGCAACATTTATTATTATTTCTCTCTATATATACACAACACCTCCTCATTATAAATTTATCTCTCTCCCTCCCTCCCTTCCCGGGTAGTGGTGGAGGGAAGGAACCCCTGAATTAGTGCTGGGTGATGGGAATCTGACGTCTGGAGGAGTGGTGGGATTCAAATTTTTTTACTACCGGTTCTGTGGGCGTGGCTTGGTGGGTGTGGCCAGGGGTGTGTGACAGGCAGCACTCGGCCTCCTCCACCCCTCTGGGAGCAAAAACAGGCCACGGGGGGATGCGGGCCTAGGAGGCCTCCCTGAAGCCTTCTGGGAGAAAAAATGGGTTGCGTGCGGGGAGGGCACCGCTCCCTCACGCCCTGTTTTGAGCCTAGGAGGCTTCCCTGCACTTACCTGGGAGACAAAATAGGGCATGTGTGGACTCCTGGAAGGGGCGGGGCAGGAAGGGGCGGTGCCAGCCAGCAATTTAACTACCGGTTTGCCCAAGCCAGCCCGAACCGGCTGAATCCCACCACTGGTCTGGAGACCGATGAACCCAGGAGCAGCGCACCAAAGCTCAGCTGAGCAAAGCTCAGTTGAGGTGGCAGGGCATCCCAACATAGGCAGCTCTACAGGAAAGGAAACTGACATCCGGGAGGCCAAAATGAGCTGAGACGATGCAGGATCACATTGTGGCGCCACACAAAATTTCACTCTGCTGCGAAGGTTAGGGTTAGGGTTGTGAGAGTAGCGGGCAGGCCATGGAGGCAGCAACAGCAAATGTAGTGCAACAAGACTGAATGCTGTTTCGTGCTTTTTTTTTTTTTAGTCCCTCAAACTTTTGTTTCCCTGCAAACTATAGTGAAAAATGCGACAGAGAAATGTGATGAAGCTGGGCTTGGGTGATGGCATGCGTGCCTACAGAGAGGGCTCTGTGTGCCACCTCTGGCACATGTACCACAGATTCGCCACCATGGCCCGACACCATTTCTGACAGATGGCAGTCCAGTCTCTTCTTGAAAGCTTCCAGGGATGAAGCTCCCACAACTTCCGAAGCCAATGTCTGTTGTATTGGTTGATTGTTCTCAGTGTCAGAAAATTTCTCCTTATTTCCAGGTTGAATCTCTCCTTGTTCAGTCTCCATCCATTATTTTTTGCCTGGCCTTCAGATGCTTTGGAAAATAGCTTGACCCGTTCCTCTTTGTGGCAGCCCCTCAAATATTGGAAGTCTGCTATCATTTATCCCCTGGTCGTTCTCTTCACTAGACTAGCCATGCCCATTTCCTGCAACCGTTCATCGTGTGTTTTAGCCTCCAGTCCCCTAATCATCTTGGTTGCTCTTCTCTGCACCCTTTCTAGAGTCTCAACATCTTTTTATAGTGTGGTGAGCAAACTGGATGCAGGATTCTAGATGTGGTCTTACTAAGGCTTTATAGAGTGGTATTAGTACCTCACTTGATCTTGACTGTATCCCTTCGTTAATACAATTTAGGATTGCATTGGATTTTTGGCTGCTGCCGCACACTGTTGAGTTCTTGTAAAAGAGTTTTTCTAAAGTGGTGCTTCTAAGGATGAGGTGCCTTGCTTTGTCTGGGGAAGATGTCTGTCAACTCACAAAGTTTTCCTGACCTGCTCCTGAGTTGCCATAGGCAGGGCGATGGGGAACTACACCTTGCAGCTGCATTGAAGAATCCGCACCTCCGTCAAAACAAAAGACATCCTAGCCTGCCAAAGTCAAGGCCATCTCCACGGAAACCCACAACGGCTGCAGGGAGTGACTTCTACGACCTGCAAAATTGCTTCGTTGGGGAATGTGACTGATGACACACCCAGGGAGGAGGGGGAAACAGGGTCAGAGGCAAGGCACGAATTGGGTGAAGCCAGAGCTGGCTTTACTTGGTCCGTGCCGACATGGTGCTCCTAATAAACAACTGGATTTTTCTTGAAACTTTGCTTGAGGCTCCTGCTTTTATTAGGGAATTGGTTGGAACCCTGACAGCATCCCGTGTACATGCACAGAAGACAGAGAAGACACAGAAGTCTTGGCCCATCATAGGCATGATAGCTGATTGGGTGACTGTGGGCCAATCACCAAAGGGGCAGTGAATTCTAGTCCTGCCTTAGGCAAAAAAAGTCAGTTGGATTATATTGGGCCAGTTTCTCTCTCTCTCTCTCTCTCTCTCTCTCTCTCTCTCTCTCTCTCTCTTTCTCTCTCTCTCTCCAACTGTCCTTCACAGTTCACAGTGGGGAAAATAGGAGGAAAAAGGACTATTAGATATGCTCCTTGCAGTGGCGAGGTGTAAACAAACGAACAAACCATTAAAAAGAAATACATAAACAAATAAGTGTTGCCTGGAGAGGTTACCTTATTGCCACTCCGGAAGGCGAATTGTCCTCCAAAGTCCGTGCAGGAGGTGATACCATACTAGCAATCAGAGAACAACTTTTAATTTTCACGGGTAATAAAGCAGCGGTTTTATAAGCCTTTCATATCCTTTTTTTTTTTGGTCTATGATTGCCTTGTGTGTTGTTTTGCAGAACCTTCTGGCCACAAAATTGTAATCCTTCAAGAAGAAGAGGTGGCGGTGGGGTTTTGTTTTGTTTTTTGGTTTTTTTTTTAACCTCTGTGCCCGACTCATCATCATGCAGCTTCTGCAGAGGCTTCTCTTCTTCTCCATCCTCCTGAGGACAGGTATGGTCAGGGTTGGCCTCCTGGGGAGGGGGGAGGTCAGTGGAGCTAAGGAGGGTCCCTCACACTGACCACTTGCAGGGGGTCGCTTAGGGCTGTGAAAAGCCTTGAGAACTGCTCAAAGATGGAGTGGTTTGCTGGTGGTGGGGAGTGGGGTGGAGTGCGGAAAGGAGGTGTAGAGTCAGAGTAGACCAAAGATTGTTCAAAAGTATTTAACTCAAGAGAGAATTTGCCGCACTCCTGACCTTTCGTACGACCATGTTAGCCCTGGAAGAACCGTTAAGCAATGAAGGAAATGGAAGCACCACAGAGATTTCCTCCCTAGTTACTCACCCTTAACTATTTAATTAGCAGTCTTCACTTTTGTCAGTGCTTTTCCTCATTTCCTTTATCTGCTTTGTTCAAGGGAGTGTAGCGTCGGAGTAGATTAAGGTTTATCGGAAGTACTTAAGTTAAGAGAGGTGTAGGAAGTTAGCAGCCACCCCTCCACTCTCCTAGGAAAATGAGTTATTTTAGGAAATATTAAAAGGGCAGAATATTTCCCCTAAACTCAGCCTCCCCCACACTTTTGTCAATGGGCCATTAAGGCCTGGGCCAGTCTATTCTACCTTCTTCAGGCAGAGCCACAGTAGGATTTTCCCAAAGCCCTTTCATTACATCATCACCCAGCAAGGCTCAACCAAGCCAGGGACACAGACAACCTACAAAGGTACCCCTGCAGGGCCCCATGGAAGCCTGACAACCAATCAGAATACAAGCTCAAAGTCAAAAGCCCAACGGAGGGTATACATCTCTCTCTCTCTCTCTACTCCATGTGCCCTTTTTGCCCAGGATCTCAAACCCATATGGTCCTGTCCACTATTAAAAACCATCTTTCCAAACAGCCACCGTGTTTCCAGTGTCTTTCTCCCCACTTGGAACTGAACCCAGAAGGATATTTCTTCCAACAGAGGATTTACCACATTCATGGTCCTTTCTTATGACCAGGTTAGCCCTGGAATAATCATTAAGCAAAATCAGCATGGGCTTTAGGGTCATAAGGAAAAGGGGGTGCCCTTTATTATTTCACTGCCACACTTCATTTTAGCCAGGTTTCCCCCCCCCCCCCTTGTTGTCTTTATCCACTCTATTCAACTTTAATCTGCAATGTTAGAAAAAAAAATCACTTCCATTCAGGGCTACCATTGTTGGGGCCTCGGTTGCAGAGGTGGGTTTCAGCAGGTTCTGACGAGTTCTGGAGAACTGGTAGCAGAAATTTTGAGTAGTCCGGAGAACCGGTAAATATCACCTCTGACTGGCTCCACCCCCATCTCTTCTCTGCCTCCCGAGTCCCAGCTGATCGGAAGGAAATGGGGATTTTGAAGTATCCTTCCCCTGGAGTGGGGTGGGAATGGAGATTTTGCAGAATCCTTCCCCTGCCACGCTCACCATGCCACGCCCACCTCTCTCTCTCTCTGTGTTATTCCTTCCTCTCCTTGCCAGAAGTTAGCAGTGTGTACCTCCTCTTACCCAGTAATGAAATCTACTTACCTTCCCTACCAGTTTGGAAGTGCACATGCCACGCGCGTGGGGACCCTCTACGCATGCGCAAACACTTCTGTGCGTGCGCAGAGTGTAAAAAACAGGTTACTTCCTGGTTAAAACCAGGAAGTAACAACGACCGGGCGGGTGAGCAGAGCCTCGCGCTGCCATCGCTACCAGTTCTCCGAACCACCCGCTGCCATCACTACCGGTTCGGCAGAACCGGTCCCAACCAGTAGCTTTTCACCCCTGCTCTTACCTCAAAATGACTTCTGCTAAACTTTGTCTCTGGAATGTATTTTACCTTCATATGGCTCTGATTGGGCCTCACCATATCTCCTCTGGCCAGCTTAGCTAAGGCCGCTGAGAGCCCTGTCTCGTAATATTGAAAGCGTCTCTGATACCCCATCCCTATCCTTTATTCTTAGCTCCTCCCACTTTCCCCCATCCTCTCCAGGTAGCTCCTTGACGTGTGAACATTGTACATCATCTACATCGGACACATGCTCTGGTGCAAAGAAAGATTGTCCTTATGAGAATGCTACCTGCATGACTATGACGACTGAAATGACAATACGTGAGTAAGACATGCCACAGAAAGCTGACGGATCCTGTGATTCCCCAGGATCCTGTGGTGTGGTGATGGCCCTTTAGGTTTTCCAACAGTGCCCCCATCACCACTGAAATGAAGCCCACCCATCATCCTTGTCTTCTTCTTTTCCCACCATTACAAATTTCGTCAGAGAGTTTGGTCTTCACTAATGCAGGGGTGTCAAACTTGATTTCATTGAGGGCCGCATCAGGGTTGTGTTTGACCTTGGGGGTGGTGGTGGGTAGGATGGACGTGGCCAGCTTGACATCACTCATCTCTGGGGCACCTGTGGTGGCCTGGGTAGGGCTGTGGGATCTTCCCGCAGCCCTCTGCCAGTGAAAATGGAGCTTGGGAAGGCCACCCACAGCCCTCCCAAGCTCTGTTTTCACTGGTAGAGGGCTGCGGGAAGCCATCGTGGCTGAAAACGGAGCTCAGGAGGGCTGCGTGCGGCCCTCCTGAGCTTCGTTTTTTCCCTGGCAGAGGCACTGCAGGCTGTTCCTTTGCTGTTTCCAGGGCAGTCCTGTGGCCAGATCTAAGCACCTCGCAGACTGGATCTGGCCCACGGGCCTTGAGGTTGACACCCCTAACCTAATGCATTTGAAGTAGGGTATTGTGAGCCTGGTTTGTGTAGATCAAGAGTCCCTAACCCTCTGAGGACTCCTGGTTCGGACCGGATCGCCGAATCCAGTAGTGATGGCAGCGGGTGGTTTGGAGAACCGGTAGCAAAAATCCCTGCGCCCTCCCCCCCCCCCACATGCCCAGCTGAGCCGCACAATCATCAGAGGCTGTTTTTTTAACTTTTAAAAGCATTTTTTCTACAACCTCTTCGGCCGAAAAAATGCTTTTAAAAGTAAAAACAAAAAAAGCTTCTGATGATCGCGTGGCTCAGCTGGGATCGTCAGAGGCTTCTAAAAGCATTTTTTTTTCTGCAACCTCTTAAGGTTATAGAAAAAATGCTTTTAAAAGTTAAAAAAAAAAAAAGTTGGCCATGCCCACCCAGTCACATTACCCCACCACCACCAAGCCACATCCACAGAACCGGTAGTAACAAATTTTAGATTTCACCCCTGCTGCAACCCACTACCATGCCCTTGCGCCTTGCAGAAGCGGGCTGTGGAAGTGGTAGGGGAGCACACAAGCTTGCATTCCCGTGTTTCCGAGCAGCCAGCGAGCAGTGAGCTGTGGAACCGTCCCCTCTTTTCCACCCCCTCGCTTTGGCCAGAAAGCCAAAATATTTGGGGAACTCTGGTGTAGATAATATTGGAAACCTGAATTCCTTTCGCTCTGAGTGACTCTAATCACTGGCATTTCTCTCTTTCTCCAGTGGTGAAAATCGTAACCGTCATGAAAAGTTGCAGTTGGAAAGATGCGTGCGAGAAACTAAAAAAACAGAAAGGAGAGATTTTATCCAGCTCATTACCAACTATGTCAGATATTATTCCTAGTTTTCAAATTGGGGCTGTTATTAAAGAAGTTACCTGCAGCAGAGCCCCTCCCTCCTTCGCATCCTTCTTCCCAGCATTCCTTGGGCTCCTCCTGATGAAGCTTCTCTTCTAAAGCTCCTCTTCCTTCCACCCAAGAAGTTGTCCCATTTTTCTTGCCCTGTATTATGTCTCCAGCTGCTCAGGCGGGCTCTTGGATGTTATGCACCGGTCTCTATATGTCCCTAAATAGAAACCAGTTAAGGAGACAGAAATTTAATCAGCAACCTCGTGTGTTCAAAGAAAACGACAGTGTAAGGTGAAAAAAATAAATAATTTGAATTGTAGTCATTGCCCGATTTTTTTTTTTAATTTGGGATAGGGGGAAAAAAAATCCACCTTTAAAAAAAAATTCTATGGGGATAGATATCGTTTGCCATTCCTTTCCTCCTGATTTGAATTGATACCTTGATTTATATTTACCTTTATTTATTCGTCTATCGAATGTAGAAAACTGCCCATCTCACTCAGACATTTGATTTTCCAACCCTTTATGTGTTCTTTTATCGATCAGTTGCCTCTTTGATTTTGTTCTATTTATGCCATCTCAGTGCTGAGAGCAACTCCATGAATTATTTTTCTTTGTTCCAGTTTAGTTTACAGTCCCAGAGTTTCCTAGTGGTCTCCTATAAAAAAAGTAAGCTTCATGGATGCATGTAGGGATTTGAGCTGGCACAAAAGTGGGCTTGTTAAATCTCTCTCTCTCTCTCTCTCTCTCTCTCTTACTCTCTCTCTCTTTCTCTCTCTTTCTCTCTCTTTCTCTCTCTCTTTCTCTCTCTCTCTCTTCCTCTCTCTCTCTTCCTTTCTCTCTCTCTCTCTTCCTTTCTCTCTCTCTTTCTCTCTCTCTTCCTTTCTCTTCCTTTCTCTCTCTCTCTCTCTTTCTCTCTCTCTCTCTTCCTTTCTCTCTCTCTCTCTCTCTCTCTCTCTCTCTCTCTCTCTCACACACACACACACACACACACACAGAATTTAACAAGCTCCACTCTGCAACCTTAATTAACGGATATATATGAAGGGTGGAACTTCCCAATCCAGATCCAACATTCCAATGTTATAGTTAATAGCCAATAAATCAGACCAGAAGACAGCAATGGGGATAGATTTAGTGGTGCCAATGAAAACAACATCAGGAGGAGGAGAACTTGGAGAAGGATCAGGGCATGAAGGAAGAACTATGGAGGGCGGGGGAAAGTAGAACTCAAAGTGGTCCCAAGTGATGGCAGGAGAACTTAAGGCTGTGACTTTTTGGCTGGGAGAATGGCTCCCAAAGATCCTGGGAACAACATCACAATATTCCATCCAGAAGAGCTAGAAACAACTCAGATCCCACGCAAAACCATGGAACTCCCAGGGTTTGAGGTCCTGGGCAGCTGACCACATGGAGTGGAGAGTGAGAGGTATTTATACCTTCTCTTGGGCTTTGCCCTTGAGCTTCCTGTCCCTGTGCAAGAAGCATATTCTATTGGCTGCTGTCAGACTCCCATGGGGCTATGCAGGGATCATAGCTAACTTTGTAGGATGTCTGAGTTACATTTGATTGAAGCCTGGACTCTCTGAGATGATGTAATGAGGAGGCTTGTGTCCCGAAAGAGTGCTGGGCCATTCCTATTGTGTCTTAATGCCTTTCCTGGTCTGGATCTTGAGTGAGGGCTGATCCTACCATTCTACCGAATTTTGCCTTTGTTCAAAATATCCTGTCTTGAATGGATTACCAGATCTGCATTTCTAAAAGCTGGCCTCAGATTAGTATCTGGTTGGGGGCAGGGAACTGTGGCTCTGAGTTTCTCTTTCCTTTCAGATTTCTATTTCTCTTTTACGGGAAATAGAAATAGAATTCTGCTATTCTAAATATTTCTCAAAGAGTATTTCATTTTTCTATGAGAGAGGTGGGTGGTAACTTTCTACATCATTTAGTGTAAAAAGTGTAAAAAAGTGTAAAAAAAATCATTTGGTGAAAAAATGAAAAGGGAAGCATCCACGGGGAAAGAGCCACTTACCCAGAGATGGTATTCAGCTGGTTCGGACCAGTTCACCTGAACTGGTAGTGGAAATCACGGGTGGGGTGGGGTGGGGTGGGGTGGGGTGGGATGGGGTGGGGTGGGGTGGGGTGGGCCCACCCACCCTGGCTCCAAGTCCTGCTATTTAGCCATGTTTGTGAGGCTGGGCACATGCATGGAAGGCATACATGGCAGCAAAGTGCATGCACAGAAGGCCGGGAGCATGCATGCATGTGGCGTGCTCGAACGAAGCGTGCATGCGAGCACTCTCACATTTGCGAACCGGTAAGGAAAATAAGTGAATACCACCCCTGCACTTATTATTGTGTTTGGACTGACTGAGATGGTCACATTGGTCAAAGCCAGAATGCAAACGAACTTTCGCTGGAAGTGTATGGTTGTTCTCACCCCAGATAAAGACTGTGCTTTTGTGCAGTAACTCTACTGTAGTCCAGAAAATGTTTGCAAGTTTTTCCAAGGACAGAACGGAAAGCCCTTATCTGATCAGTTACCCAGCATGTCAGATATTTTTTTCCTTGTGTTTCTGTTGCATTGTCATGACAGACATTGTCTGCAGCAGAGTTCCTACCTGTTTTCAGTTGCTCTTCCCTTCAGGCTTTGGCTCCCTCCTGATGAAGCTTCTTTTCTAAAGCTCCTCCTTCCGCATGCAGCCCTGCTCTATTGTTGTTTTGTTGTTCAGTTGCTAAGTTGTATCTGATTCTTCGTGGCCAGCTTCTCATGTCCTCTGTGAGAGGGATCCTGGAGTCTTAGTGGGCAACCAATTAAATATGAGCCAACAGTGTGTGGAGGCAGCCAAGAAAGCCAGTGTAATCCTAAATCGCATTAACAGAGGGATACAATCAAGATCAAGGGAGGTACTAATATCACTCTATAAAGCCTTAGTAAAACCACACCTAGAATCCTGCATCCAGTTTTGGTCACCACACTATAAAAAAGATGTTGAGACTCTAGAAAAAGTGCAGAGCAGAGCAACCAAGATGATTAGGGGACAGGAGGCTAAAACATACGATGAACGGTTGCAAGAACTGGGCCTGGGCAGTGTTTTGATATTTGAGGGGCTGCCACAGAAAGGAAGGGGTCAAGCTATTTTCCAAAGCATCTGAAGGCCAGACAATGGATGGAAACTGAACAAGGAGAGTTTCAACCTGGAAATAAGGAGGAATTTTCTGACAGTGAGAGCAATCAACCCATGGAACAGAAGTTGCCTTCGGAAGTTGTGGGAGCTTCATCACTGGAAGCTTTCAAGAAGAGACTGGACTCTTCTTGAGTCAAGGTTGATTTCCTTTGGGATCGGTTCATTCAATCTCAAGAGACTTCTCCAGCACCACAATTCAAAAGCAACAATTCTTTGATACTCAGCCTTCCTTGTAGTCCAATTCTCACATTGACTACAGGTAGTCCTCAACTCACAACCACATTTGAGCCCAAAATTAATTTCTGTTGCTAAGTGAAACATTTGTTAGGTGAGTTTCTCTTTCTAAAGTTGTTAAGTGGATTGGTGCCGTTGTTCAGTTAGTAACACGGTTTTTAAGTGAACCTAGTGTCAGGGTTCCGACGGATACCCTAAATAAATCATGAGCCTCAAGCCAAGCTTCAAAAGAAATCCAGTTATTTATTAGGAGCTTCATGTTGGCACGTTCCCAAGTGAAGCCAGCTCTAACCTCATGTAATTTATGCCCCAATCATGACCCTGTTTCACCCCTCCCCAGCGAGTGTGTCATCAATCACATTTGCCAATGGAGCAATTTCGTGGACTACTCCCCTCTGGCTGCTGTGGGTAACTCTGGGAGACAACCTTGAGAGAGATAAATCTGGAATGTGCATCTATCTTTGCCTGCTGTGCTGTTTTGTCAGTTTCCCCTCCCGGTGAATTGACACCTGGTTTTCCCTTGGACTTTGCTTGTCGGAAAGCCGCAAAATGGGAATCACATCACCCCTGGGACACCGCAACCGTCATATATAGGAGTCAGTCCACCAAGCGTCTGAATTTTGATCACGGGACCACGGGGACGCTGCAATGGTCGTAAGTGTGAAAAACAGTCCTAAGTCACTTTTTTCAGTGATGTTCCAACTTTGAATGGTCACTACACAAACTGTTGTAAGTCGAGGACTACCTGCACTGGGAAAACCACAGCTTTGACTATATGGCCCTGTGTCGGCAACGGGTTGTCTCTGGTTTTTAATATGATGTCTAGGTTTGCTGTAGCTTTCCTCCCAAGGAGCAAGCTTGTCTTTAATTTCATGGCTGCAGTCACCATCCGCAGTCATCTTGGAACCCAAGAAAATCTGCCTTGCTTCTATTTCTTCCTTTTCTATTTGCCAGGAAGTGATGGGACTGGATGCCAAGATCCTAGTTTTTTTTTTTAATGTTGAGTTTCATGCCAACTTTTGCTGTCCTTCACCCTTATCTAAAAGCCCTTTATTAGTTCTTTTTCACTTCCTGCCCTTAGAGCAGTATCGCCTGCGTCCCTGAGATTGTGGATATTTCTCCCTGCTCTACCAGTAGCTTTTTTTGATAGGCCAGTCAACTAGCCTTCCTTGATTGGCTGGCGGATGGGACCTGGCACCTTGAATGTTGAACAGATGGATGCTGGAGTGGGCTTCTGGGAGATGTAGTCTACAGCAACCAAGACCATGGAATCATAGTTTTTTAATGGGATTTTAACTTTATAAGATTTGGGGTTTTAAATTGGGAGGCCAATTCATTTAATGTATTTTTTAATTATCTTAACTTTTGTATTTGTATGTATTTTTAATTTTGGCTGTTCACCACCCTGAGTCCCATTTGGGAGAAGGGCGGTATATAAATTAAAATAATAATAATAAAAATAAAATAAAATAATAATAATAATAATAATAATAATAATAATAATAATAATGCTGCAGTGGAGAAGAACTATGGGAACCAACAGCTCAGAGATGAAAATGGAAAAGGCAGCTCCAGGGAAAAGGAGAGGGTGCGGGGGGGAGAAGCAGGAGGAGAGGAGACTCACAAGGAGTAGGGAAGGAGTAGGGAAGTACTGTGAAGGCTCTGGACACCTTTGGGGGTGGGGAGAGAGAGAGGGAGGGAGAAAGAGGGGAGAGAGAGATGAGCGAGAGAGAGAGAGATTTGTAACAAGCTCCACTCTGCAACTTTAATTATTGATCTCCATTTGATCTACACGGGGCACCTGCCACATTCAGGTGGATAAAGAATAAAATCTTACCAGGTTCAAGGGGAACCTATTTAGATCAGATCCACATCTACAGCCAGACCTGGGAGGAATACCCTCAACTCCTAAAACCAAGAATTGACGGTCGAGCAAAAGCAGGGTTAACTATAAACCCAGAAAAATACCATCTGGGATATCAGGAAACCCAATACTTGGGGTACATGTTTGGCAAAGGGGAGATAAAACCTCAGCAGGAAACGGTGGAAGCGTTGAAACATAAGGAAGCCCTCCCCCAAGCCCCCCCACACACAACGTTCTTTGTTCTTTTCTGGATTTGGCAGATATTAACAAGGGTTTATCCTTTATTTCTCCACTATTGCCCAACGTTTAACAGACCTAACAAGAAAAACAGAACCCTTCAGAGCACCATGGTCTAAACAATGCCAGGAAGCATTAGAGAAGATTAAAGAGGCATTATGTGGGAGGACAATAGGAAAAGGGCTGGATTTTCCACAACAATTGGAGAGTGAAGGATGGGAGAGGACAGACCTACACAATGGGCCAGCACCAGGGGTGAAATGCTACCGGTTGGGGCCGGTTCGCCTGAACCAGTAGGGGGAAAAAAATGCTTTAAAAAGTACGACAATCAGCTATGCCACACGATCGTTGGAACCTTTTTAAAAAACTTTTTTAAAGCATTTTTTTTTTTTTTTTGCTGTTTTTCAAGCTGTTTTGCAGGCTGTTTGGGGGGCTATTTTTGGATCATTTTTTGGTTCTGTTTTTCGGCCTGTTTTCAGGTGGTTTTTCAGGCTGCCTGAAAACAGCCCAAAAAACAGCCTGAAAATGTCCTGAAAAACAGCCTGGTTCTTTGGCCATTTTTCAAGCCATTTTTGGCTGTTTGGGGGCCCTTTTTCAGGCCAAAAACAGCCCAAAAACGGCTTGAAAACAGCCTGAAAAATGAGCAGGGGCAGGGCCAGCCAGTGGTGGGATTTACTGGTTCGCCAAACTGTGCGGAATCTTAACTAACGGTTTGCCTGAACCAGCGCAAACTGGCAGCAGCCCACCTCTGATGTTGGCCATATGGTGCCCAGTATCTTGAGCAGGGGTGTCAAACTCAAGGCCAGATCCACCTCACGGGGTGCTTAGACCTGGCCCATGGGGCTGCCCTGGAAACAGCAAAGGACCAGCCCATGGTGCCTCTTCCAGAGAAAAGGGAGCTCAGGAGGGTCGTGAGCAGTCTTCCCGAACTCCGTTTTTGGCTGTGGCAGGCTCCTGCAACCCTCTGCCAGTGAAAACGGAGCTTGGAAAGGCCGCAAGCACTCGGGCCACCACAGGCACCTCTGACATGAGTGACATCGAGCTGGCCATGCCCCCTGTCCCCCCCCCGCTCCCCAAGGTCAAACACAACCCTGATGCGGCCCTCAATGAAATCGAATTTGACACCCTGGTCTTAAGTTTATGTAAAAGAACCTGTGACGTTCTGGTATATTTTTGAAGAGAAACTGAAAGATGCTATTCTCGTCCTCAATGAAAAGAGGTTGGACCAACGGAGCTAATTGCAGAGGCCAGCTGTCTCTCGGGGTTCATTGAATCGACCACCTAGTTCTGAGCAAAGATTTAACTTCTACGACTGAAATGGTCACTTCTAATTCTTCAGTTCCCACGCTGGGGATCCCGTTTGACCCAGCGACCAGAAGAGGGTAGTTACCCGAGTTGTCCTCTTATTGCCTTTCCTCAATGGAATTCATAGTTTACATTTCTTCAAAACCTTTCTGAGAAAAAAAAACTTCTCAAGCTGAATCTGGTATTCTAGGCTCACGGCAGAAACTGTTTTTCCCAAGGAGAAAGACGAAGAGAACTCTGCCAGCTGAAAAACATTTACACGGAAGGTCAGACCATTACGTGCCAAAGCAAGATAAAGATGAATTTGGCTGGTGTTGAGCAAAAACAGGAGGGGCACTTGCTAATCATAACAGGGGAAGGATGGCTGGAGGATGGGAATGACTCCATTCGGACTCAACAGCAGTCTCCACGTGACCCGCAGGGATGAATTTTGTCTCAAAACTGGCAGGGATACTTGTGGAGCAAATTGGGATTCTCTTCCAAATTGTCTAACAAGCCATAAAGCAAAAAAGACACGGCCTCGCCTTGTCTTTTCAGAGAAAGACTCATACATTATAAGTGCAAGGAAATGCAGCTTTCTGCATTCTCCTTTGGATTTCAGCAATTGGCTTTTCCCCCAGTCGTATCTGACTCTTTGTCAAGTGTGCCTTGGATTTGTGTGACATCACAGCAGTTTAGAGCAGTGGTGAAATCTAAAATTTGTTACTACCGGTTCTGTGGGTTTGGCTTGGTGGGGGGTGGGGGAGTAATGTGACTGGATGGGAGTGGCCAATTTTTTTTAACTTTTGTATCGATTTGTATCGAGTTTGTATCGATTGTTCGCCCGTGTATAATGGAGGTTGAAGCTGAAGAAGTCATTGACAGGTAAGACGTTGTAGCAAACAATTTTGTGTACTATGCTTAGGTCAGACCAAAGGCGGCGCAATTACAGATTGTCCAAGCCCAAAATTTCAAGCTTGGTGGCATAAGGGATTCTATTGTGAGTAGAGGAGTGGAGTACCCTTCTCGTGAAATACCTCTGGACCAGGGGTGAAATGCTCCCAGTTCGGACCAAATGAAGTGAATTAGTCATGCCGGCCACATGACCATGGAGACGTCTTCGGACAGCGCTGGCTTTTCGGTTTTGAAATGGAGATGAGCACTGACCCCTAGAGTCAGGAACGACTAGCACATATGTGCGAGAGGAACCTTTACCTATAAAGGAGGGGGTATCCAGATCCAGACAAATGGGCAGATACCAGCCAATCAACCAGACATCGTGGGAGTAGTCAAGGACATGGAGACAGAAGTGGTGATAGACTTGGTGGTGCCAAGTGACAGCAACATCAGCAGTATGAGCAACTGGAGAAGTCCTAGGGCCGTGGTGGCGAACCTATGGCACGGGTGCCACAGGTGGCACGCGGAGCCATATTGGTGGGCACGCGAGTGTTGCCTTAGCTCAGCTCCAGCACCAGCCAACTGATTTTCAGGCCTTCCGGTCTCACCGGAAGTCGGGGAACTGGCTGTTTCCGGCCTCCGGAAGGTCTCCAGGGGGATGGGGAAGGCTGGAGGGCGGGGCGTATTGAATTATGGATGTGGGCACCCGTACCCGCGATCCCCCCGTGACCCCCGCTTTTGGCACACGAGGGCAAAAAGGTTAGCCGTCACTGTCCTAGGGCCTGAAGGAAGAACTAGAGAGGATGGGGGGAAGAAAAGAAAAACCAATGAAGAATAATGAGGGGCGAGATAGAAAGAGTGGACAGGCTACCTATAGGGCTGTGGTCTGGTCCATTTAAGACCCTTCCCCTAGCCTTAGCTGCTTTCTTATAAAAGCTGAGCAGAGAGGTGATGTGGAGGTCTTGGTATTTCGGAAAAACAAAAAAAAAGAGGTGCGCTTGTTTGTAAAAGCAGCCCAAAGTGAGATAATAGATAGATTAAAGTTACTGCTGATCAACAGTAGGACTTACAAGGACTCACAGGAGTAGAAACCAGAGTAATAAAAGGAGGTAGTGTCGTAGAAGTGGGAAGAAGCAGAGGAGTACGCAGTGAGTATTAGCCTTTGTGTGCTTGTGTGTTTGTGGCCTCCAATATCCAAGAGACCAAACACAATCATACGGGGCGTATGTTTGTGTTCGGTCTCTTGGATATTGGAGCCTGTTAACCTGGGATTATGTAAAAGAATTTGTGACATTTTAGTTTAGTTTAGTTTTGTTTAGTTTGTTGTCATTGCGGTACATTGTGGTACAATGAAATTAAATGCCGTCTTCAGTGTACATTACAACTATAAAAATGAAAACGCAAGCATTTCATCCTTTACATTCTATATAATTGAAATTGAAAACCCGATATTGCACTCTACCGTAGAATTCAATATGGTTATTACCCTGGGATAGAAGCTGTTTTTCAGCCTATTTGTCCTTGCTTTTATTATCCTGTACCGTCTGCCAGATGGTAATAGTTCAAAAAAAAAAAAAAAGGTGCCCAGGATGAGATGGATCTTTAAGAATGTTTTGAACTTTCTTAAGGCAGCAGGAGCTATAAAGCTATATATTATATTTTGATATATGTTTGAAAAGAAATGGAAAGATGCTATCCTTGTCCTCCCAGAAAAGAGGTTGGACAAATAGAGCCCATTGCAAAGGCCAGCTGTCTCTCTGGGGTCATTTAATTGACCACCTAGTTCTGAGCAAAGATTTAACATCTATGACCCAAAAGGTCACTCTCAGTTCTTCAGTTCTCGTGTCGAGTGTCCCGTTTGACCCACTGACCACTGGAGAGTCAGTACCCTAGTTGTCATCTTGTTATCTTTCCTCAATGGGGTTCATGGCTTAAATTTATCCAAAACATTTTTTTAAAGAAACTTCTCAACCCAAATCTGGCATTCTTGGCTCATAGAGGGCTCTAAAACCGGGAGAAACTGCTTTGACGGAAGGAAAAAGGAAGGGGAGAAGTGTTCTACCTGAGAAATTTTTACAATGAAAGGAAGGCCAGACGTGTTATTAAGCAAAATGAGAATGATGATTTGGGCAGGTGTGGCACAAAAGTTTGTGCAAACAGAGAGGCATTTGCTAATAACTGTGGAGAGGATGGCAAGTGGTGGGGGGGGGGGGGGGGGCACTCAGTCCAATTGGATCGGTGACCTTCAGTGGTAATTTATGTCAAAACAGGCTGTCATACTTGTGGAGCAAACTAAGATTCTCTTCCAAAATTTCTAACGTCATAAACAATATATAATACCCTGTTTCCCCCAAAATAAGACACCCCCTGATAATAAGCCCAATTGGGCTTTTGAGCGCATGGCAATAAGGCCAATTGGCAATGCTTATTTCAGGGTTCAAAAAAAAATATAAGACAGGCTCGAGAAAACATGGGGAAACTGACATTCTTGGCTCTCAGAGGGTTTGAAGGAAGGAACTGATTTTACAGAAGGAGAAAGAAAGGGCGAACTCTTGTACCTGGCGCACTGTTCCACAGGCTGATCCCTTTATTTGCTGAAGCATGATTAAGTAAGTAGCATGGTTTTGGCAGGGGTTGAGCCAAACTTTGTACAAACAGGAGACGCATTTGCTAATAACTGGGGGGGGATGGCAAGGAGGATATTCCTACCAGTTGAACTTTTGTGAGCTGCAGTAATGAATTTCTGTCAAAATCCGACTGTGATACCTGTGGGGCAAGCTGGGATTTTTCTCTAAATTTCCTAACAAGCCATAAATCAAAATTATAAGGAGCCGCAGTGGTGCAGTGGTTCGAATGCAGTACTGCATACTACTTCTGCTGCCTGCCGGCTGCATGCAATTTGGCAGTTTGAATCTCACCAGGCTCAAGGTTGACTCAGCCTTCTGTCCTTCCAAGGCTGGTAAAATGAGGACCCAGATTGTCGGGGGCAATAGGCTGACTCTGTAAACCGCTTAGAGAGGGCTGTAAAAGCACTGTGAAGCGGTATATAAGTCTAAGTACTATTGCTATTGCTATAAGTGCTTGGAAATGCAGTTTTTCTTTTTTTTACTTTTCCTTTGGATTTCAGCTACCTGCCTTTTTCTTTCTTTTCAGGGGCATCCAAGCCCTCACTTTTTGTCAAATATACTTTGGATTTGTGTGACATTAAAGCAGTTTAGAGAAATAGAATAGACTAGAATAACAGAGTTGGAAGGGACCTTGGAGGTCTTCTAGTCCAACTCCCTGCTTAGGCAGGAAACCCTACACCACATCGGACAAATGGTTATCCAACATCTTCTTAAAAACTTCCAGTGTTGGAGCATTCACAACTTCTGGAGACAGGATGTTCCACTGATTAATGGTTCTAACTGTCAGGAAATTTCTCCTCAGTTCTAGGTTGCTTCTCTCCTTGATCAATTTCCATCCGTTGCTTCTTGTCCTGTCTTCAGGTGAAAACAGCTTGACTCCCTCTTCTTTGTGGCAGCCCCTGACATATTGGAACTCTGCTATCATGTCTTCCCTAGTCCTTCTTTTCATCAAACTAGACATACCCAGTTCCTGCAACCGTTCTTCATATGTTTTAGCCTCCAGTCCCCTCATCATCTTTGTTGCTCTTCTCTGCACTCTTTCTAGAGTTAGAAGCCAGATTGGCACAGTAAAGTAAAGAACCTTTACTGGTCGTTGTGATTTGAGGAAGATGGGAGGGTGGGGTGTCTTTCATTAAGCACCTCCCATTATAAGGATGTTTTCTGTTCTGCAATTTTAGGCCAGAAACAGGCAGGAGCCTGTGCTTGACTGTAATCCCTTATACCAGGGGTGGGCAACTGTGGCCCTTTTACAACCTGTGGACTTC
>WNWU01000046.1:3739034-3750978 GCA_012654045.1 Ptyas mucosa | reverse complement strand
ATTCTATTCTATTCTATTCTATTCTATTCTATTCTATTCTATTCTATTCTATTCTATTCTATTCTATTCTATTCTATTCTATTCCATTCCATTCCATTCCATTCCATTCCATTCCATTCCATTCCATTCCATTCCATTCCATTCCATTCCACTCCACTCTACTCTACTCTATTCTATTCCAAGCCACTTCTGGAAGGCAAATTACCTTCTCAAGGCAGGTCCTCCACAGTCCCTGCAGAAGGTGATTCTACAGTTAATGATTAGAGACAACATTGAAGCCTCGCGGGTAATTAAAAAGGAGTTTTACAAGTCTTTCAGATTTCTTTTTGTTTATGGATGCCTTGTCTGTTATTTTGCAGAACTTCCAGGCCACACAGTTGTGTTCCTTCAAGAAGTGCCTAACTCGTCATCATGCAGCTTCTTCTGGGGCTCTTCTTCTTCTCCATCCTGCTGGCTACAGGTATGGTCAGGGTTGTTGTCCCGTGAGACTTCCGGTGGGATCGTGACATCGCCGGACGCTTCTTTTTGAAGCGCCAACCCAGGGCTCCGTAGAACCGCAAGAACAGCAACTATCAGCTGTCTTGCAGTTTGGAAACTTTCCTCCTGGTAAGAGGGGGGAAAGTGAGTAGACAGGTGGGGTAGAGCTCCCTGAGAGTGCCAGATTTTACCCATAATCTGGCGCTCGAAGATGAGAACTCCCCACTAAGCCTGTCAGTACTCCGGACCCTGGATGTCTCTGCTTTGCAGAGCTAGATGTCGTGACCATCCCAGCAACCAACTTTAAATAAATACTTTTTGAATCGAGCTGGTGGAGCATAAGCAGCATGAATAAAACAGCAAGTATTTTCTTCTTTTTAACTCCAAAGATTTACCTTCTTTAAAAGATTTTCCTTAAGCAGAAAGTGAAAGCAAGATGGTGTTTGAGTTTCAACGGGGCGTGAAGAAGTGAAAGTTAAAAGTAATTATTGACAAGCCCCTGTTTGAAACGTAAAACTCTTTTTTGAAAAGTGGATGAACCAAGAAAGGAAGTAATTATAATAATTGAAGCAGTAATATAAATTACAAATTGCAAAGGGTCTTTTTTTTCTTTTTTGATACTTTCCCCCCCCTGTCCTTTTGGAAGGGAAGGAAGAAGGGGGGCAAGATGGCTGGTCTTTTTGAAAGCAAAGAAAGCAAAGAAGGGTTAATTAACCCTCAGATATGGTCTGATTTTGAGGAAGCTTGGAGCTCAATTACCTCTGCTTTATTGGAAAAAATTGATACTATATTTCAAGCTTCTCAAGCTGGAAACAATGAAATACATGGAAATACTGAGTTGCAATCTAGCAGTGGGGGATTGACTGAAGAACTGGGAGAAGGAAAAAAACAACAACAGCCTACAGTATTTTTGGAGAGCAAAATGGATGCTTTGCAGAATAAGGAGCAGGAAATTTTGGGAGCTGATGAGACTTTGGCTACACGAATTTTTTCTTACAAAGTCCAATCTGCACTTAAAGAGCTGTTTTCAGAAGAAGTTATATTTCTGCAAAAATTTTATAATATGCAATCCCAAAAAATGCAAGATTTTACTGGAGTTAAAAAAGGCAGAGGGATCAAAGTTAAGAAAAGAGTTCGTAAAAAGGAGAAGAAGAAAGACTGGAGACAAGGAAAATAACCCTGCTTGATGAGATGATGGTCCTTAAAAAGTATTGTTTAAGTGTTTAAAGATTTTGAACTTTTTGGATGTTTTGGAAGAAAACATCCAACAGCTTAATGCCAGTTAACTAAGCAATGAGCGACGATGAGGAGGTAACCTACAGCTGTATTGGAATATTTTGAGAAGAATAAACAGATCACTGCAATGCTGGTGTGTTGGGTTGTGAAATAAGCCTTGACCTGAATGATTTGGAATATTTTATTAAGGACTGTAATAAATTTGGACTTAATTGCAATTGCAGAAGTTTTATGGAATATAGTAAATTGGAGTTTTCTGTTTGAAGGTAATAAATATAAGGCAAAAGGACTATGGACCTAGGGCAATTGCAGTTGATCTGGTGGTTTCCCATACGTCTGATGAATTTATTAATCTAATTCCTGGCTGTATTTGATGGATATTATTTGAAATATAATTACAAAGTCACTCGGGGGGGGGGTTATATAAAGAAGCAATTTTTATTTAGGTGGGTAGACGCAAATGAAGACATTCTATATGCTGTTGGAAGATGTGAAGATAAGAAGATTAGCAACTGGTTTAATCTAGTATGAAGAATTTAAATGTTTGATATAGCTATTAAATGATGTTTTTAGTTGATTTGTTAATATGTATTGATAAATTAATAAGAGGTTTGATTATTATTTTTAGTTAGAAAAAAATTTTTTTAAGTGTTTTAACTATAATTGGACCTTGATGGTTTAAAAGTGGAGGACGGAAGAGTTTATATAGTATTTTATTTTAAATTTGGGGTTTTTGAATGAGGGTTTTTTTTTTGTTTTCAATGAAAGAAGTTATAAAATATCTTGTTAAACTGTATAGATCTAATAATCTGTTAAGTGTGTATTAGTTAAATTGAGTAATGATAGGTTTGATTAGGTAATATTTAACTGCTTTATTAACTGCTGTAATTATAAATGGATACTAATTCTGTTAAATTAGATGGAATAAGAAGAAAGAAGACTTGCTTTCCTTTTATCCATTTGTTTAATGATTATGATAAGTGAGAGATGGAGTTGAATTTAGGGGATTTAAGCTGTATTTTATATTTTGTATTTGCTCTGGGAAGTCGGGGAGGGTGGTTGGGGAGGGGGGAGAAAATGTATGTAAAACTTTTAAAACTTTTTCAATAAAAAAAAAGGTTGTTGTCCCTTGTGTGTGTGTGTGTGTGTGTGTGTGTATGTGTGTGTGTGACTGGAGCTAAGGAGCTAAGGAGGATTCTCCACTTTGGCTACTTAGATGGTTTCTTGGGGACTGTAAAAATCCTCAAGAATTCCTGAAAGGTGGAATGGTTTTCTGGAAAAAAGAAAGTGGGTGTAGAGTCAGAATAGACCAAAGTTTATCAAAAAGTATTTAGCTGAGGAAAATTTACCACACTCATGGCTTTTGCATGCGATCAGATTTGTCCTGGAATAACCACTAACCAAATTAAAATTTCCTTAGGACAGCGAGGAAAAAGAGGCACAATGAAGATTTCCCCCATGCTTAGATGCCCTTAATTATTTCACTGCCACACTTCGCTTTAGTGCTTTTTCTTATTTTCTTTCTTTATTTGACTTTAATCTGCATGAAAGAAACAAACAACTGTCAATTTAGAAAAGCATCAAGCTTCCTTCCTTCCTATTTCTAACTTGATAATTTCCCTGGAAATTTTGGCAGATTCCAAATGGAAGAAAGGAAATTGGTTTTTGCTTTTGGTCTAACCTGTGTTTCCTCACTTATTCCTTTCCCTTCCCACCAGAGGTGAGTTGTGGGCACCTCCCCTACCTCACAATGGCTTCTTTTAGATTAGATTAACAGAGTTGGAAGGGATCTTGTAGGTCATCTAGTCTAACTCCCTACCCAAGCAGGAGACCCTACACCATTTCCGACAAATGGCAGTCCAGTCTCTTCTTGAAAGCTTCCAGTGATGAAGCTCCCACAACTTCTGAAGGCAACTTCTGTTCCATGGGTTGATTGTTCTCACTGTCAGAAAATTCCTCCTTATTTCCAGGTTGAATCTCTCCTTGTTCAGTTTCCATCCATTATTCCTTGTCTGGCCTTCGGGTGTCTTGGAAAATAGCTTGACCCCCTCATCTCGGTGGCAGCCCCTCAAGTACTGGAAGACTGCTATCCTGTCTCCCCTGGTCCTTCTCTT
Source organism: Ptyas mucosa (assembly GCA_012654045.1). Lineage (NCBI taxonomy): Eukaryota > Metazoa > Chordata > Lepidosauria > Squamata > Colubridae > Ptyas > Ptyas mucosa. The sequence continues at coordinate 3,747,151 of WNWU01000046.1, read as the reverse complement.
CTGCTAAACTTTGTCTCTGGAAGAGTTCTAGGTTTTGTTCTAGGTTTACCTTAATATGGCTCGGATTGGGTCTCGCCATCATCTCCACTGACCAGCCTAGCTAAGACTCCCGAGGGTCCTGGTTCAGTAATATCGAAAGCGTTTCTGACTCTCTATCCCTGTCTTACTTTCTTATCTCCTTTCCACTTTTCTTTCCAGGTAGCTCCATACAGTGTGTAAACTGTGTAGCAATTAATGGATATTGCTCCATTAAAGGATGTAAAGGAAGAATGTCCTAATGGATCTGAAGTCTGTATGCTTCTGAAGGCGGAATTTAGCACAAGTGAGTAAGACAAGCCACATAAATCCAGTGGTGGGATTCATTTTTTTTACTACTGGTTCTGTGGGCGTGGCATGGTGGTCATGTGACTGGGTGGGTGTGGCCGACTCAATATTACTCACATGGAGGAGTGCCTCGTCCAGCCCCTCCCCTCCCAGCCATTCCTTGTCACGCCCGGCCTCAACGTATCTATAGGTCTATAAAAATGTTGTTCACCTTTTTTTGACTTTATTATCTGCATCTACATACTATAGATGTACTTTCATGGACCACTGAAAGGAGGAAATGGCTGACATGCTTTGCCCAAGAGTGTGATAGGGAGGTCACAAAACAGGTGTCAGCTTTGGAAGCCATATTAGGCCGGAAGCTTCCATGCTTCCACTTTCTCATGTGTGGGAGAGTAGGAGGGGGGATTTAGTAGAGGGGTTGTTGGTAGACATAATAGCATTCTTCTTGTCGGTCAAAGTCAGTCCGATCCTGCATCTGGAGAAGGAGTGGTCGGAGTGCTGTCTCGAGATGGGACGGATGGTGATTGGAGCCTGTGATCGACTGAGGAGTGAGGGGATGGTTTTGGGGGGGGGGTTTGATTAACTGAGGGAAAACCCGGACCTCTCAGATCCAGGTTTTCCCAGATGTGCCAGTTTACCTATTCTAGTAAATAGAACTTTGGAAAAATCTTGCTTCAGAGTTTTTAACTTGGAGCTGGGTTTTTTTCTGGAACAGGCTTTTGAGGGGCTGCCACAAAGAAGCCGGGTTGGGGGGGGGGCAATATATTTTCCAAAGAATCAGAAGGCAAAACAAGAAGCAATAGATGGAAAATGAACAAAGAGAGAAGCAACCTAAAACTAAGGAAAAACTTCCTCACAGTGAGAACAATTAACTAGTGGAACTACTTGCCTCCAGGCATTTGGGTGCTCGATCACTGAAAGTTTTTAAGAAAAGACTGGACAGCCATTTCTCTGAAATGGTATAGGGTCCCCTCCCCGCAAAGTCCCTTCTAAGTGTTATTCTGTTATTCTAATATCTTTCCCACGCTCTCCACTCAGATTTTGGCATCCTCAGTTTTCCTGCCTGAGCAGGGAGTTGGACTAGAAAACCTCCACCCTTCTCAGCCCCGCTTCCCCGAGGGGGCATCTGTTACCTGTTCTGTTGCTGGAGCTTCATGTTTTCCAACAGTGCCCCCATCACTACTGTAACGAAGTCCATCCATCTTATTGCTGGTTATCTTCTTTTTCACTTTTTTTCACTCTGGTTTTCCCAGCATTGGAGCCTTCTCCAGAGAGTTGGGCTTTCACATAATGTATCTGACGTAGGATAATTTAAGTCTGGTTGCGTAGACAGTGCTGGAAACCTGTATTTGGGTGGGCGAAGGAATTTCTTTAAGTCTGAGTGATGGCTCTGATCACTGACGTTTCTCTCTTGCTCCTGCAGACCCGTCCATCTATCCTTCAGCGATCCAGATCTTCATAAAACATTGCGCTATAGAAAAAGAATGCAAGAAATATGAAAATTTGATAGGGAAACCTATTCCTATTAATCTACCATTCATTCCAGATGGAGTTATCATTAAAGAAGCTACCTGCAGCAAAGCCCCTCCCTCATTTGCATCCTTCTTCCCAGCATTCCTTGTGCTCCTCTTGATGAAGCTTCTCTTCTAAAACTTCTCTTCCTTCCACCCAAGAAGTTTTCCCCCTTTTTTTTGGCCCATATAATCTCTCCAGCTGATCAGGCAGGCTCTTGGATGTTATGCATAGGTCTTTAAATTTCCCCCCTATTTCCTGTTTTCCTATATTTTCTTCTGTATGGAAACCAGCTAAGCAGACAGAAATATAATCAGCAGCCTTGGACATACTTGGACATGCTTGAAGGAAAAAAAATGCTGTAATTCGAATAAAGAAAACAATAATAAACCAGTTTTTGCCTGATTCTTTTGATTTGGTATCGGGGGAAAAAATTCCACGTTTGGCATTCTACAAGAAAGTTTGCTATTCCCTTCTTCCAAGTTTGATATCCATTTATTTATTTAGCATATGTATGGCATCTGCAGACATGATGAAACTACTGAAATAGAGATAAAGTTTAAATAAAGCATAAACCATAATTAAATCACCTCAATATGGAGGTATAGTATTGCAATGGGATAGATGCTATAGTGTAGGGGTGTAAAACTCGATTTCATTGAGGGCCAAATCAGGGTTGGTTTTGACCTTGGGGGGGGCTGGGGGGCGTGGCTGGGATGGGGTGGGCGTGGCCCTCTGCCAGTGAAAACAAAGCTCGGGGGGTCATGTATGGCCCTCTGACAGTTAAATTGAGATAAAAAGAACCAGCTTTCACTGGCGGAGGGCTTCAGGAGGCCGTCCCAGCCAAAAATGGAGCATGGGCTCCATTTTCACAGGCCGGCTCTTTGCTGTTTCCAGGGCAGCCCCGTGGGCCAGACCTAAGCACCTCTCAGTGGGCCTTGGGTGTGACACCGGGAGTTGCCTTCCTTTGACATCTGGTTTGAGTCGACCTCATCTTGATGGACAGCGTTGGTTTTAGTGACTGCCGATGGGCTGAAGGACTTCCTTATTTCAGTTGTCGACCTATTGGACAATTCAGAGGCACAAGCCTCATCCAGTGCAGTTTGCAGTGTGACATCCATCTTGGCTAACAGACAGTGCTGCAAACGGATACCCCTGACCCCTCATATCAACTGATCCAGAAGAATATCTTCCAGATCCCTAAATTCACAGTACAGGGCAGCTGATCTTAATGCTGCCGTGTACTTTTCTTATGGTTTCCCCTTCTGTCCGGTATCGATGTCGAAACGAGTGGCATCTAGTGACTCTCGATGGCAAGGGAGCATAAGATCCCTTCAACTAGCTAATAGGGTTTCCCACAGCATGTCCTGGACCTTCTGAGGTGCCAATAGTGCTCGGGCTGTCTCAAACATGTCGTGTACGCAAATGCTGAGGAAAACAGCTGGCTTCCTATCTCCTGGAAGCCCTTTGTAGTCATTCAAGGCTAAGAAACAATCAAAACAGTCTAGGAAAGAGTCCCAGGTTTCCGTCGCTTGGTTGAGAGGGTAGCCATGTTCAGAGAGGACAATGTCTGAAGTAATTTCAGTAGTGTGACGTCTTGCCGCGACAGCTCTTTGTGAGTGTCTTCTCTGGACCTGCCGCCTCAGCTGTCACATCCCACTTTCATCGCCAGTGTTCGATTCTCTGAGCAATGCAGGCAAGGATGGAGGCGAGGCAGGGTAACAGTTTACAGTCTCTTTATTGCTAACAATAATGTGCGCTAACAAACAGGGCGAGCAAGCGAGCTTTTCCCAAACTGACAGCTCTTTTATAACTGAGCTGTCAGCGGCTTAGCCAATCAGGATGCATCAATTTCAGGAGGCGGACCAATCAGCTGTGCTCCTCTGTCTTGTGTTTGCTGGCCGAACCTAACAAAGACGTTCTTGAACTACATGTCTTAATGGCTTGTTCCAGCGCATCTCAGTCACATTGCAGCCCCTCGGCCAATATGATTTGATATTGATTTTTTTTAATTGATTTTTGTATAATGTCGATGTTGAACCTTCCCATCTCTCAGAGATTTGATTTTTCAACCATTTTATTGATGAGCTGTTTATTTTGCTTTATTGTGTTCATTCCATTTGCATCCAGAAGGCAACTCTGTGCATTATTTTCCTTATTTCCAGTTTAGTCTACAGCCCTGGAGTTTCTCTAGGGGTCTCCCTATACAAGAAAGTTTCATGAACACATCTAAGGATCTGGCTCAAAGGCACACACACACACACACACACACTTAAAAAGCTGCACTTTGCAATCTTAATTAGTAGATTAGTACCCTTCTGACAGCTTGTGTTTTTCTCTGAAATTCTCACAGCCTTAATCAGTTACATTAAGCAGTGGTGGGATTCAAATTTTTTAACTACCAGTTCTGTGGGCGTGGCTTGGTGGGCGTGGCAGGGAAAGGATACTGTAAAATCTCTATTCCCTCCCCACTCCAGGGGAAGGTTACTGCAAAATCCCCATTTCCTCCCGATCAGCTGGGACTCAGAAGGCAGAGAATAGATGGGGGCAGGGCCAGTCAGAGGTGATATTTACCGAACTACTCAAACTTTCCCCTACCGGTTCTCCAGAACTGGTCAGAACCCGCTGAATACCATCTCTGCATTAAGGTTTTTCTCTTGACAACCATGGAGAGAAAGACACAGGGTTTCCCATAATTTACTATCAAGATAGGGGAAGGATACAAAGATGGCAGTAGCCTCACAAAGAAACAGAAGTCAAAGTAGGAGGATGTTTCGTGCCTGCATGATGGCCAACACCTGGTCTGCTGTTGCCCTATTCCTTTATTTTGGAAAAGAAGCTGAAAGATGCTATCCTTGTCCTCCCAGAAAAAGACAAATAGGGCCAATTGCAAAGGCCAACTGTCTCTCTGGGGTCACTGAATTGACCACCTAGTTCTGAGCAAAGGTTTAACATCTACGACCCAAACCATCACTCTCAGTTCTTCAGTTCTCGTGCCGAGTGTCCTGTTTGACCCACTGACCACTGGAGGGCCACTACCCAAGTTTATTTTATTTATTTATTTATTTTATTTATTTATTTTTGTCAAGCATATACAAGATTACAGATATAAGTATAAACATGATTATGAATCCATGAAATGGATACAGATAAATGGGGGACAGTAGGACAGGGATGGAAGGCACGCTGGTGCACTTATGCACGCCCCTTACAGACCTCTTAGGAATGGGGCGAGGTCAACAGTAGACACTCTAAGGTTAAAGTTGTGGAGGTTTGGGGAAGAAATCACAGAGTCAGGTAGAGCATTCCAGGCATTGACCACTCTATTGCTGAAGTCGTATTTTCTGCAATCGAGTTTGGAGCGGTTCACTTTGAGTTTGTATCTATTGTGTGCTCGTGTATTGTTGTCATCGTTGAAGCTGAAGTAGTCATTGACAGGTAGGACATTGTAGTAGATAATTTTATGTACTATGCTTAGGTCAAACTGAAGTCGGCGTAGTTCTAAGTTATCTAAGCCCAAAATTTGAAGTCTGGTGGCATAAGGTATTTTATTGAGGGTAGTGGAATGGAAGACTCTTCTCGTAAAATATCTCTGGACTCTCTTGATTGTATTTATGTCCGATATGCAGTGCGGGTTCCAGACAGATGAGTTGTATTCAAGAATTGGTCTGGCAAAAGTTTTGTATGGTCTAGTTAGCAGTACAATATTACCAAAGAAGAAGCTACTCAAGATTAGGTTAACAACTCTTAATGCCTTTTTGGTAATGTTGTTACAGGGGGCTCTGGCATTTAGATCATTAGATATGAGTACTCCAAGGTCCTTGACAGAGTGAGTGTCATCTATGAGGCTGCTCACGTTAGTAGTGAAGTTTTTTTTTTTTTTAAATTTGATTTATATGCCGCCCTTCTCCGGAGACTCAGGGCGGCTTACAATGCACTAAGCAATAGCCTTCATACTTTTGTATATTTATACAAAGTCAGTTTATTGCCCCCATAATCTGGGTCCTCATTTTACCTACCTTAGAAAGGATGGAAGGCTGAGTCAACCTTGAGCCTGGTGGGATTTGAACTTGTAGTAATTGCAGGCAGCAGATGTTAAGTGGATGTTAATGACAGCCTTAGTCTACTGAGCGACCAGAGCTACCATCGTACATGTTACGAGTTAACTTGTTTGCATGTACGATGCCGTAATCTGGGGCTCTGTAACATAGTAAGAACTGAAATGTGGTATTTAAGGACAACTCACAGATGATGGTCTCAGGACGAGCGAGTTCCTGTGTAATTTAAATATTTTTTAGATTTGAATTACTTCTATGGAGTCAATGGATGTTTCTATGGAGTCAATGGATGTTTCTATGGAGTCAATGGATGTTCCTATGGTTTCGACTCAAATCAGACAGGACAATTAATTTATCCAGCTTAGGTAAACATGATGGACAGAGATAAGGAAATGCAGCTGATGTTTGTAGGAAATTGGCTACATGCTTGGTTACTTTTAAGCAGATGTGGTGGGCGTACTTGTTACATAGGTAGCGTTTCATGATATCCTCATTATCCTTGATAGTTTCAGAACATTAAAGCAGGAGTCGTTTGGGTCATCATTGGTAAAGATATCTTTCTTTTGTGAGTGTTTGGTAGTGGAGTGTTTGGAGTTTTTGCTTGGCATGGTAGATTTCTTGTGTAGATGTATAGTTGAGTACTTCTTACTTGTTGCTATTCTTATTTGTTCTTATTTGTTGATTTTTGATGTAACTCAACGTTAATTCATTCAAATTAATCTCTTATTTGATGGTATGGATTAATTAATCTCTTGCTTGCTGGTAATCTATGCCACACTAATCAATAATACTAAATATTCAATACGATAGACAATCAATTAATTACATTAAGTAGTTAGACAATAAATCAGCAATTAATGTCACTCTAACCAATTAAGATAAGCTATTAATCTAGTAGGCAATCAATTAATCAGCTAGACAATCAGTGATACTGTAATCAGTTACAATTGATCAGTTACACTAGTCATGTTAATCAATAGGTTAATTAATTAATTAATGCTATAATTGATTATATTATATTGTATTAGAAAGTATGAATTAATCAATGTTATAAATATTGAGGTAATGAAGCAGTATTGAAGATGCTGGGTGCAGGGAAAAAAAAGCTCTGGTGGGGGAAAACAGCCTCTGATGGAGGAAACAGGCTTTGATGGGGGAAACATGTTCTATTTTAGGCTGAAATAGGCTCCGGTGCTCCTTTCTTTCCTTTCTTTCTGATCTTTGGCGGGGATTGATCTCCTACGAACAGTAGTGGGTTTCAATTTTGTTTGCTACCGGTTAGAGCATGGGAGTGTGCGCGCGTGAGACACTTCTGCGCATGCACAGAGACGTCTGGGTGGGTGGGCGGAGCCTCCCTCCACCACCGCTACAGGTTCACCCAATCCGGGGCGAACTGGTAGCAACCCGCCACTACCTACGATCACTCCAACGATCGCTCCTACGATCTCCTACGATCGCTCCTATGATTTCCTACGATCACTCCTACGATCGCTCCTACGATCGCTCCTACGATTGCGCTCCACTCCAAAGTTGTCACCTTGTTGTCTTTTCTCAATAGGGATCATGGTTTAAATTTGTCCAAAACATTTTTTTAAGAAACTTCTGAAGATGAATCTGGCTCACAGAGGGCGCTAAAGGTGGGGGAAACTGCATTGACAGAAGGAAAAAAGAAGGGGAGAACTCTTCTACCTGAGCAACTTTTATGAGGAAGGGAGGGGCAAATGCTTTATGAAGCAAAATAAGGAGGAGGATGTGGTGTGGTGCAAAACCTTGTGCAAAAAGAGAGGCATTTGCTAATAACTGGGCAGGGGGTGGCGTTATATATATATTTCTTTATCAGCGAAATATAAATTTGGTATAAAATGGTTTGTTGTGAATGCGACTGCTTGAGGGCTCCTGGATTGGAGCTGAAAGGTGAAAGGGATGCAGTACGTTCCCTCCCACATGCTGGGGTAGACCAGGTATCTCATAGGAAAACACTTAATATATCTATATCTATATCTATATCTATATCTATATCTATATCTATATCTATATCTATATCTATATCTAGCTCTAGCTCTAGCTCTAGCTCTAGCTCTAGCTCTAGCTCTAGCTCTAGCTCTAGCTCTAGCTCTAGCTCTAGCTCTAGCTCTATATCTATCCATCCATCTATCTCTATCTCTATCTCTGTCTCTAGCTCTAGCTCTAGCTCTAGCTCTAGCTCTAGCTCTATATATC